>JAUIRK010000991.1:0-382450 GCA_030549495.1 Nectonema munidae
GTAACTAATTTGTGCCAACTAGGGTATTTTGTGCCAACTACATGAAAAATGTAGTTTTCTTCAAAAAAATTTGGAAATAAGTTTAAACCATAGTAAATAAGATTTTCTAAAAGTTTCATCATAAATCTTCAAGTAAATTTTTTTTAATTCAATAAAATCACTTTTTTCTAGTTTTTTTATTTTATCCGACATGTTTTTTAAATTATTTATCAATCTTTTCAAGACAACTTTTTTTAACATTTAATTTTTAAAAGGACCAAGGAAGAATATAAAAGTATTTATTTCTTTTATAACAATGTATTTTAAAATCTAGTTTTTTACTTTTAATAAAGTATCTAGTTTTAAAAAATTATATTTGAGAAAGTATTTTGTGTTCTTCACTTTTAATAGTTTTTTCTTTTTAATTCGTATAGATTAAATTTTAAGTTATAGACATATTGTACCAAGCCAGCTATGCTTTTCTATCTTTTCTATATATCTCATATATACACATAATAGTAAACATAATGTGTTAATAATATACAGTTTCACATAGCATGTTTTATTTTATCATCTTTATATTTACTCTGTTGAGAAAATCTGTTGCTATCCTACTCATTCTTTTCTTTCCCTTTTCCATTCTTTTGTTTGACTTAAGAAAGTAGTTTTAAGACCACTGACATTTCTTAAATAAATTATCGTAAAAAAGTGCATTTGTAATACTTGATAAAAAATATTTAATTAACATATTTGATTTTGTTGAAAAACTTACAATTATATTCCCAATCAGTTAGATTTTAATAGCTGGTTCCTTCACTGAAATAGCAATACTAAGCATACTTTCTATATTCATAACTTGTGTGTTAACATACATATTTCTGTTTATTTAGATTCTAGTAAATTGTTTGATTGAGTATATATTTTTTCTGCTCTTCAAACTACAACGACTTAGGTTTCGTTCTAAAGCCCTAAACCGTTCAAAAAATAATATCTGCATTTCTTTTTTGAGTATTCCTCGTCTTAGTGCATCAACTTGGGTTTACTTCTAGAAACAATTTGAAATCTTTCTTCTTTTTATCTTAATAAATTACATTACTTCTGTTTTACATTTTTGTCTTTCTATATTATACGTATACCATGTATGTGCTTTCTTCAAATATGAATCCAATATAAATCAATAACTTATATACCACTGCCTGTGATATTTACAAGAGGTTTCTTTTCAATAATACTCGTAAGCAAATGGAAGTTTATGTTGTTTTCTAAATTTATAAATCTTGTTATACAGTCCGATTATTTTCTCATTAAATTCCTTTTTTCAATTATTTAGCACTTATTTCTCATGGACAACACTTTAATTCAGTCGTTGCGAAAATATCTAAATTCGCACAATTTTACGTCCTTGTTTGTACTACAGTCGATGTCCTTATATCCTGCAAACTGATTTGGGTGTTACTTATTTGTATTTTGTTTATTTTAACCGAGTAGATATTACATAGATTTTTTCTTATAATAATAAATAAATATTGCTTAACTTTTTCTTATACTTATCTGTATTTTGTTTATTTTAACCGAGTAGATATTACATAGATTTTTTCTTATAATAATAAATAAATATTGCTTAACTTTTTCCTCTTATTGTAAAACTTGTCTGATATTAATTCATCTTTTTATTACTCCCCCCACCCCCAAATGTGATACGTTTTGGGATTACCTGTTTTATACATTTATTTTATTAAGTTGTTTTTCTTATATTTTAAATTAAAAACTTATTAGCATTATCTTTATTTTTTATATTGAAACTCCAACCAAACTCTTCAAAAAATATATAGTCCTACAAACCCGTGTGGTTTAATTCACAGGAAATCAATCATAGACAAATACACTGCATACTGATAAGTAAAAAATTGACTAAATATGTTAAAATATTTTATTTTATTTTTTTCTAAAGTTGATTATACTCTTATCTTATTATTATTGTTATACATTTTTAAATTTTTTACATTTTTTTATTTTAATTTATCAAAAAGCATATATAAAGCACAGTTTATTGTTTTTAAGTAAAATTAAACAGAACAAACTACATCATTAAAGAACTGAAAATCGCTTTTGGAAAAATATCAGCATGTTCATATTTTTATAATATATCTTTGTAATAATGTAGTTGAAAGTAATAACTCTTTATTGGAATAATTTAACTTTCCTGAGTCAGTTACTTAGATAATAAAAATAGATACCTGAGGAGGCGTGCTTGTAATAATTCTTTACAATTAGTTCTAAATGTATTTTTTGATAATATATTATAAATTTTGTTGGTTTTTGATATACTTACACTTTAACTTTACTATTTTAGGAGTTTTAATTGTTTTATTCACTTTAACTTGAAAATGCTCAGTTGTTTTAAATGCCACAGTGAAATAAAAGATGAGGGTATTTTTTGCTCTAAATGTTACAAGCGTTATGATTTGGAATGTGAAAATCTTTCCAGTTTTCAAGCAAATGTTTTTAACTCTTCATTGCCGTATATATGCATTAAATGCAACTTAGTTGATGAAAAATACAACTACCTTGGGGCACTAAAGAGACTTGAAGCTTCATTTTCAAATATAGAAAATGAGAAAGCAGCTAGAAGAGAAAAAATTTTTTTGAGAAATACTGAAATAAAAAAAATATATTCAAGCAATAATATTCAAAACTTCATTACTGACAATGTTTCTTTGCAAGTTCTAACCAAAACTGGTTTAAATGAGCGCTACATTCCTTTATACACGAAAGGTGATGGAAATTGCCTATTCAATTCGATATCATTATTTTTTAACGGGGATGAATCTTTTTCTTTATATTTTAGATTGATTACTGCAATCGAATTAATTCTCAATTATGAAGAACTTGTATCTTGTAAATTAAATCCTGGAATAGAAAAGGTTTCACCAACAATTTTAGAAGAGAGTTTCAAATGTTGCTTAAATAGGTCATGGTCATCCGCTTATATGATTAAAGCGGCTGCATCAGCGATAGGAATGCGTATTAAAAGTATTTATCCTTATATGAATGGAACACATGATAAGGTAGCGGAAATATTAAATACTATTTTTATGCCTATTGGAGAAATAATAGTACCTCAAATAATGCATATCTTGTGGACATGTACCCATGAACAAATATCCAAGTACTGGACTCCAAATCATTTTGTTTTGCTGATTTCCACTCAAAATGAGTACAGCAATGAAATGAAAAGAAAACTAAGCCAAAGCCCAATTCACAGCATTTTTAATCATAAAATAACACCTTCTCCCTTAAAAGACCATACCTATCTTGCCTCTAATGAAGACAGCACTGAATTTATTGAATCTTTAAATATTTTTAATGGAAAACAACCACTGAAATCATTAAGTAACAAATTTTTATCTAGCAGGGTAGTTATAAACGAGCTCTTTTCTTCTGATTTCTGTTATTCCAGACTATTTTATAGAAAATGTTTATTTTAAAACAAAAATAATTCATAAAGATAAAAATGATCAAAGAACTTTCTTTGATAACTTCGGAGTTTGGACTAAAACTACACAGAAAAAGGTGTATTTTTTAAACTTGAATAATGAATTGTTGTTTATTAAAAAAAATAAGGAACTTTTTGGATATATAAAGAACAAAAATTTTATTTCAATGAATCCACAGCCGGATAATGCAGAAATTATTACATTGGTGCATTACTATGCAGAATTAAAACGCAAGGATCTTTTTAAAAGAAGAATTTCTTGGATTGAGAAAGGTGCAGATATTTATTTATGGGAATATATTGGAACAAGGCCTTTAGAACGTTCTCATCATGGAAATTTAAAAATGCATACTCAAGAATATGTGAGAACCAATCCAGCAATAAAGGATCGTGTATTGGAACAATTGAAACAAACAAAATCATGTAAAAAAATTTATTCTAAAATGCTTGAATCTCAAAAGGATATACCTAGAACCTCAAAAGTCATAAGAAATATTAAATATATATCTGAAAAAAAAATTCATTACGTGCATATAATAACAATATTGCCGATAATATACAAAGTATAATATGTATGCTAACAACTGGACACCCATTTTTGAAAGAAATGACTCTTAATACTAATGGACTTCCTAATATAATTTGTTATACGCAAAATCAGCTATTACATCTAAGCAAATCTATCAAATCTGGGTTAAATATTTTAGGAATAGATCGCACGTTTAATCTAGGCCCTTGCTTTGTTATCGTCACAGTTTTTGACAACAAAAATCTCAAAAGAAAAGTAAAGAATGTTGTACCTATTTTCCTTGGTCCCATATATTTACATTGGGATGGAAAGTTTGAATCATATTCAAAATTTTTCTCTCATTTATCACTTATATTGAACCAGGATTTCAACTTTGAACTTACTACAGATAATTTAATCATAGGTAGTGATGAAGAAAAAGCTTTAGTTAAGGCTATTAAACATTTTTTTCCACATACTACTCTCATATATTGCCAAAGACATTTAGAAAAAAATATACAAAGGCATCTAAAAAATAAAATTGGCATGAATCATAGAGAAACCATGGCATTCGTTAATTCAATTTTTGGTAATTCAGGTTTAGTTGATTCTGCCAATATTTTAGATTTTAATTCAAAGAAAAGTTTACTGATAAAAATATACGAGAAAAAAATTGGAACTTATTTAACTGAAAGATTATTACCTGTAATTGAAAATCATGTTTTTATCCCTAAACACAATTACAAATATTTGCCAGATAAATGGAAAAATAATAATTGTGAATCGATGAACCATGTACTCAAATCAAACATAGAATGGAAGAGTAAAAAGATACTAGATTTAATTGAAAGCCTGTATACCGAAGTAAGATATCAAGAAAACTTGATAAGATGTTCTCTTTATGGTTATGGAGATTTAAAAATATCAGATGAATGTAATTTCTATCAAAAATCAAAATCCGAGTGGGATCAAATGAACAAAAAAGAAAGAGAAGAATACTTCCAAAAATTTTTAGATATTGAACCACCAAAAACCGCAATTAACCATGACAAGGGATTAATAGTTTCAACAAACAGACAGCTTATAGTAAAAAAATGTTCAAATATTGCTTCAAAACCAGGAAAAAAAACATTCAGCCTTAAAAAAAGAACATCAAATAAGGTAAAGCTTTAATACTATTCATTTTCCTTAATGACTTTTTTATTTAAGACAATTATAAAGCACTAACTCAGCAAATGTAGTTTTCTATGCGCAAGTCAGCCAAAACAAAGTGATATAACTTCAATATAAAAGTTTAATTTTAATATGTTCAATTTTTTATATAAAATTTTTTAAAATGTTCTTTATTGTATGTTGATTGAAAAACAATAAAATTTTGAAAAGTTAAATTATAAAAATTTTTTATATTTGGAAAACAGAACTTATCAAATTTTTTTTAAAACATTTAACTTGGTTATAACTGTATCCATGATTAAAAGAACGAATCCTTATAAAGAATTATTAATGTGCGAGAAAAAAATTATATTTTTCCTAAACATAAAAAAATTCTTCATATTTGCTATAAGCTAATCGGATAATGTTGCCAAATCCGTGTATGACCTCTTTCAATTTGGTAATTTTTTGAGAATTAAAATGAGAGAAACTAACTGAGTCTCTTGTGATGTTTTGCAAAAATGTTTTACCATATTGGATTCTCTTAAACCTAAAAATAATGCGATCTAACATGCATGTCAAAAATATGCTCTCGTATAATAAGCATTTCTATACTAATAACAAAAAAGTTCATCTTGACTTTGCGCATCCTCATATAAATACACAAATTTTCTCTTTTTTAACAAAATTTTGTATTAAATAAAAATTTATTGACATGAATTAATTTTTATTTCATCTCTCATATTTGTTAATTAATCTTTTTGATACTTTCGGCATTAATTGAAAAATCATTTCGTTACATTCAAGATTAGCACATAAATATTATAAATATATAATTTTGATATCACTTAATTCTCTTCATCATTCAATTTCTTTTCAAATAAACATTATGAAATTTGAATCTTGTTTTACTTTAGCTTAAAATTGTATTTGATTTATATTTTAGAAAACTTTTATTTTGTTAATTTCATGATTTTACAGTTCTTATAAAATTTTAGCATAAATGAGCTAAAAAAGGCATATTTTATTTCACTAAAAATTCAACTTAATAGTATTTTCTGGTGATACTTTTTGAACTGATTTTATTTTGCAATAATTCCTATCGAGATTGCTTTTATTTTGCAATAATTGTTGGAAATTAGCAAGGCCTTTGAATGCATAATGTTTAGGCGTATAATTATGATATCAAAAAATATAAAATATGACATTGATAAATTAAGAAACTTCAGTACTCAGGTTTTTTTGAAACTAAAAAGATATTTTTGTCAATATAAATTATTTTATTTTGATTTTACGGAAAATGAAATAAAAAAGAATATAAAAAATTTTAATTCATAAAAGTATAACATCAGTTTCTATATTTGAACAACGTTTATTGAAGATAAAATTTTTTGTTTTAATGCTTCCAAAAGACAGAACAAGTATTGCTAAAATCCAAATGTGGATAAAGTAGCATTGAACTGATTTGTAGAACCCAGATCTAGTATAGGCCTTTAACTGGCCCGTAATTATGAGAAAAAAATTAATTGCCTGTGATTTAAAAACTATTTCAGACAAAAACTCTTTCTTGGGATTGGAACTTTTGAATGAATAAAAAATTAATTTTTTTATACGGAAAATTACTAAAGATAAAAAGAAACATGCCCTGAAATTTTTATAATGAGTCAATGTAGAGTCGGATATAATATTTTCAATTTTTTCAATGGATTTTTGTGCATGTTTTCCATTTCTACCAAGTTTTCAGGAATTAAAAAGTGGCCCTCAAAATCACTTTTGGATCAAACTCTAGCTAAAAAATAAGAAATTCAAAAATAATATATTTATTAAATTTTAATTCATCAATGAAAATCACTGTAGTAATAGATGTAAACATATCTTTTACAATCTTTTAGAAATCAGGATTTGTTGACAAGCTTGATCTATTATCAAGCTTCGGAATTTCGGAAAACTGAGAATTTTGTATAAATATATCCATCGAGAAAGGAAGAGAGAAAAGACGGCTGTTCTTAAAAATATTTTAATATTATACAAATTAAATAAACAAAATTAATTTTTGAATTTTAATACTTTGTGAAATAATGTAAGAGAAAAATATTTAAAAAGAATCACGTCTCATCATAGTGGGAACAAAAAATTATCGAAAATAAACTAATATCCATGCATGAAAATACTTTTGGGTATCATATTATTTTTGACTATATATGTTTGAAAAGTTTTCATTATTAATTTTATGAAAAGAATTTAAAAAGTTGGGATTTTGTCAATTTAGATTATGACCTGTGAAAATTGTTATGAAGATTGTTTGTTAGTTTGAGCGAAAAATTAAATTTTTATGAAATGGTATATATTCTTTAGAATTAAAATGTATTTTGTATGTGGATGCTAAATATAAGAGTTACTAGAATATTTTTTCATTCGTAAATATTCAGATCTTGATTGTTATAACTTGAAAGAGAACGATAAAATAAGAAATGCTGATATAATTATAGTAAAAATAAATGAATAAAAAATTCAAAAATTTTATAAGCGATTTTTAAAATTGAAGTATATTGCCACAAAAATAATAATCTTCAACCTTAATCTTCAATAGTTTTCAACAATACGTTTTTATCGAGAAGTGATAATTCCAAATCTAATGTGAAATTAAGAGCAAGAAAGCTTTGGTGCCCGATTGAATTCAAGCAGGCATCGAGCCAAACCTTACTCTCGCCCCTTACATTACAAATTTAATTAAAAAGTACTTAACTAATTTAAAATAAACATACGAATTAAAAACAGATATTAATAATAAAGAAAAAAAGTTAACTTTGTAATTTCTCTTGATTTAGTTTGAATTCCTTTTAAAATTTAAATGTTCATTTTTCTTTGAAAGAATAGTCTTGAAAAGATTGATAAATAATTTAAAAAACATGTCGGATAAAATAAAAAAACAAGAAAAAAGAGATTTTATTGAATTAAAAAAAATCTACTTGAAGATTTATGATGAAACTTTTAGAAAATCTTATTTACTATGGTTTAAACTTATTTCCAAATTTTTTTGAAGAAAACTACATTTTTCACGTAGTTGGCACAAAATACCCTAGTTGGCACAAATTAGTTACTCCCCTAATTATTAAATTAAAAAATTATTTTGTGTTATCAAACTTACTATTATAAATTATTTATATTATATTTAAAATAGACTCTTTATAATTCAAAATTTCAGTTATTGATTGATTAATCATAAGTATTAAAATATAAACACTTAAAAGAGTTTTTATTACCTGTAATCAAACTTTTAAAAATGCAAAAAAAAAAAAAATATAAATAAAAATGAAATTGTCCTGTTAGTAGTTGGAGCTAAAAAAAAGATTAAAAAAGAAATACACGTATATACACTCAAAAAAAAACTTAAAAAAAAAAAATTTCAAATTTACTCATATAATTAAAAAAATTGTAAAAAAATTAAAAAAAAGAAAAGAAAACTAAAAAAAGCTTTTTAAGTGAATATATATAACTAGATATATTAATTATTTTTATAATTATTAAATTATATTATTTTTATATTATATTATAATTATTTTTATATGAGCCTCAAAAGTTGAGATTTGTAAGAAAAAGTTTACAAACTGAAAACTATCAAAACCTACGAAAACATTATATGCATCTGAATATTACAAACTTGGACTAACCTAGCAATATCAAACAACTCTAACTTATAACAAAACTTAATTATACTCTCCCCCACAATATTATTCGATGGTTTTCGGGGTATTGCCAATCCTGCACGTACTTTCATAAAATAAACTTACACATAAACCCTTTCGTAGGTACGGATGCCCTGAGATCGAAACACTAACACACGTTCTTTTCGTCTGTTATATTTTTACACAATTTCGTTCTCAACTGACTAGAGAACTTAATGAACATACACAATCGCTTCTCAACTTTATTCTATCTCCACCCCAAATCAAAAACTATCTTTATTAATATCTTAAATTGAACTAATTTTAGCTCACGACCAACAAATTATATTGACCCTCTCTGACCCTTAAAAATTAAATGAATTTTTAAATTTTTTAAAGAGTCTTTTTTTAACTTTAACTATAGGAAAAAGATTTTAAATTATTAATATTTGAAAGTGGAAAAACAATAATGTTAAATCGGCAAGTTTATTTTGGTTTTTATTTGAAACATAAAAGTGGACTGACCCTACAAATAAATCAATAACAAATTATTGAGTAACTTTTTTCAATGTATACGTAATATCAAAAAACTTCCTTAAATTTGAAAAGATGAGTTTAGAAGAGTATAAATTGAAGTTAGAAAATAAGATAATATTTTAAATTACACAATTTAAAATCTTGAATAAAATTCTTGGGTAAGTATAGGGGTTATTTAATTTCAATTTGGTATATAATATTATAGGTACTTAGAAATCTTCATAACTAGTTCCATGTCAAAAAAAAGTACGTAATTTTCTTTTAAACTAAATCAAAATTCCTATTTTAATATTTGAACGCCTAGAAACAATTGAAAGCAAAGTACAAGAATTGCAAACTGAGCAAAAAATAAAGATATCAAACTTGATAATCTCAACAAAGAGTTAATAATGAAAGTTGAAAAATATGAAGAATGAAAAAAGCATAATGATCAAGAGCAAAGCATGCTATTTTAGCCCCCTTCTTTTTTCTGAATATTTTTACAAAATCTCGCGAGAACCCACTAAATAATTGATTGTGAATCTGAGGGTGTCATTTATCTTTGAGGAAAATCAATCAATGCCAAATATATAAATTTAAAAAAAATTCCACATTTTATTGGTTGATATTGTCTTAATTTATAATAAACCAACTTTTGATGATGAATTCACCCAAAATATTTTACCTCTTAGTAAATTAGCTTTCACGGGTGACTTAATGGCAAACAGTTTTTCTCGTTATATTAAAATAAACTTATCCATACACATCAAATCGAACATGCTCAATTTGATTCTGAAAATACTTTTGTCACTCTAGATTTACATTGCGGTTACTGTTTAAATTTCGTTAATTTGAGGTATCTTTTCCATGAAAAATTATTTTTCATAATTTTTGAATAATTATTATCGTCCCATTTAGCAAATCGACTTTATCTATTTTATCAGGATATTATTTGTGTCATACTACATTTCAATATGGTTAAAATGGTATTTTAAAATTTTGAAAAATATTTATTTTTGATATATTTTTTTTGATTTTAACAATTTTAAAAAAAAATTTTGTTTCAAAATTAAATTTCAAATAAAACTTTATGCGAGAAATTTTTTAAAAAACATTTTAAACCATGCCTATTTTAAAGAACATATTTTTACCCACATTTTGCATGTCCTTTCGTTTTTGGAAAAAATTTCGAAATTTTTTTTTATAAGCCTTTTACAATATGGATAATTACCCTATTTTTCATTATATTTTAGCGTGTAAAATGAATAAAACATATTTTTTTTATTTTTTTTGCATATTCATAAAATATACCTAATATTTAAACATACTACGGTAAAAAAAATTAGATTTCTTTAAATTTATTTTAAAAATTGTAGGGACAAAATTTTCGAAAAATTTCAAACTTATCAAATTTTCAATTCTAATATCTCATTTAAAGGAAATTTTATACTGATTATTTTAAGTTTGAATTTTTTAAAATACCTTTTTAAAAAAACTTGATAAAATGACGAAAATTCTAACTTTGACTGCATAAAAAATATAGAAGCGGTTCGATTAATTTCAAATGTATAACACGTGATATTAATTATCAAGAAAATATATCGATAGTAACTTATTAATATCTGACTTCTTAATCAATTGCCTTCTAGTTTTGTTGATCATTTCAAAATTATGATTTCATCGATTATAATTGTTAATTTATCTGTGTTGCATTAGGTTTTGAGATTTGTAAAATCTATGTAGATTGAGGAATTTCTGATAGCAATGCCATCTACGGTTTCAGCCGATGTTAATTCAATAGCAGTTCTGATCAAAGAAAATTAGGAAAAAAATAGTTTAGACCTCAGTTATGTGATTTCACAATGTTATGAGCGTGCCTCTGTAATTGCTGGTAAAATTTTTTAATAAATGATAAAAAATTTACATAAGAATTGTTCAAATTATGGTTTGAATTATTTGAAAACTTACTAGGTAAGCACGCAGGTGTTCAAAAAAAATCTGAACTGGCTGGTAAAGAAATCCCCTACATTCATTGTTTCAATCATCGTTTACACCTGGTAGTCATGGACTCTTTATGCAAAGTAAAAGAACTGAAGAACTTTTTTGGCTTAGCTAATGAATTTTATAAGTTGACTACCAGTGTTCAAAAGTTTATGATGAGGGTAAGTTTCTGTAGCTTTTGTCTTAACTTTTATTTAACTAAAAATAGTACATTTTCTATTCATTTCAGAGAAAAGTTGTTATATTACTTTGAAAAGACTGCTTGATCAGCGCTGGAATGGTCATTATGAAACCTCAGAGTGTATTAAAGAGAATTATCCTAGTCTTTTGAAACTTGTAAGGGATTTGCAGTCAAACAGTGACTTAAAATGGAATTCTTAAATTTTTCAAAAAATTGAATTCCTTTTTACCAGTCTAATTTCTCATAAAATTCAAGAACTATTCACACCAATCTGTTCCAAGTAAGAAAATCTATATCAAAAAACTTGAACATGTTATTAATTATTGCTTTGATTTTTCAGAGTAATTCTGGAAATATCGTTACTGCCAAAAGCTTGATTGATGCTACGCTGAATATTTTTAAAGAAGAAAGACAAAAGGAATCGGATTTTGAAAAATTGTTTAAAATCTCAAAAAATGAGCGCCTTCATAGTTGATACTACTGTTGATTCTCATCGAGATGAAAACATTTATGAAGTTGAAAAGCTCGAAAAAATGTATTTTAAGTGTCTCTTTTCAGTTATAAACGAAATTTCTAAAAGGTAAAATCACTTTTTTAATTAAATTGTTCAATGGGTTAAGCTTTCTTCATGAAAATTTTTTTAGATTTGATGATCAGAACATTTCAATTATTGATGCGATTTACTGCCTAATGCTCTGAAGAAAATTTTCTTGAAATATGAAAAAATCAAACCATTTTTCAGTCTTTTAGAAATCAAAACAGACGATAACATTTTATCTTCTCAGTGTACGGTAATATGGCATTTAAATAATATATGTGTTTTTTTAAATATTTTATTTATCACCTTCTTTAGCTCTTGTTTCCGATGTTGATCGAATTTGCTTCTAGAAAGAAAAATTTTATAGTCTGTATTTTTATAATGTATAGTTTGAGCCCCTCTCCCCACCCCCAAAATTTTGGTTAGAGCTGGGTCTGATGGCATGGATGGTATCGTTTCAATAAAGCATCTAGCTCTTGCTTCGTTCAATCGCTCTTTTGAGGCTTCACTCCTCCTTGTGGCGACTATTTGGATAAGAACCTTCAAGACATGCAAGTCACTAACGATTCACCTTTATCAACATATGATGAGCCAACTTCTTTAGAATGCTCCGTTCCTCACCCTGAAACACAGAATGAAGATAATAATATCACTGAAGAAAGTAATCCTGTACCCAGAAGGTCTTCAAGAATCAGGAAAGTAGTCAACAGATACACTCCACCATAATGGTTTTGAAAGTTGCGACAATAGTAGACAGAAGTAAAATAAGAAAATATGATGTTAGTGATGAATTTATATTCTAGAAAGTTAAATACGAAAAATATAAAATTTTTAAAAACTAGCTGTTTTAAATTTTGGATCCTTTCTATCTAAATGTTTTGAGATCACCAATGCTTTATCCACGACGCGGGTGAGGGGGTTAAAAATTTTCAAAAAAATAATATATTACTGTTTTATTTAAAAAACGTAGCTTAATTCGAGTAGTACTAAAAAACGCGCTGAGATTCAATTTTTTATTAGAAGCATACATGTACTCTAAATATAACTTTTAAAAATGAAAATTGTTTTTTCAAAGAAGATTTATGTTATTTCACGATTATTTTTATCGACTCACCAAAATTTTTACACTTTCTCTTTTTTTTTATTATTTTCTTTTTGTCCAAGTTCTTTCAAATTATAATCTAACCCTATTAGTGCTAAGGGGCGCAAAACACCCCTCCCCCCTTCACTAAAAAATTAATAGTAGAAAATTGGCTGAATCATATCCCTTCAAATTTTGGGACTTTTCCTAAAATCGCTAGATGCATCTTATGAAACCATTTTCATGGTAGTTGAATGACCCTTTCATGTCCAAAACTGTCAATCAAAATAAAAAGTTAAAATTTTTCAGCAAAATTTTTGCATTATCTGTACTTAACCTTATAACTTAGGATCTATATTATATAATACCCTGAAAATTTATAATTATATACAGTTTGGAACGCATAACACTTTATATATGTAATTTTTTCAATAATCAGGGCTACTTTTTAGAAAATGTCAATCAAAATTTTGATTGATCAAAAATGTATCTAATAAAATATATCTTCCAATTTTACATAAAATATATGTTTTTATACTAAATGGGTCATGCTGTTTTCATTTCTGGACTCATTTTTTACATTTAGGATTTGAAAATACCTATAAGTGTTAATCAAATTTGTTGTTTACTTCTGAAAATTGTCTCTAAAATATTCCTTCACATTATACATAAAATATATGTTTTATACCAAATCGATCATGTTGTTTTCATTTCTGGACTCATTTTTTACATTTAGGATTTGAAAATACCTATAAGTGTTAATCAAATTTGCGGTTTACTTCTGAAAATTGTCTTCAAAAACATTCCTTCACATTTTACATAAAATATATGTGTTATATTAAATCGGCCATGCTGGTTTCATTTTAGTACTCATTTTTTACGTTTAGTTTCTGAAAATACCTATAAGTGTTAATCAAATTTGCGGTTTACTTCTAAAAATCATCTCCAAAAACATTCATTCAAATTTTACAATGAAATATATGTTTTTATACCAAATCAACCATGCTAGTTTCATTTATGGACTCAATTTTTGCAGTTTGAATTTGAAAATACCTATAAGTATCAATTAAATTTGCGTTTAGTTCTAAAATTTGTTTTCAAAAATATTGATTCAAATTTTACGTCAAATATATGTTTTTATAGCAAATAGATCATGATAATTTTATTTCTGAACACAGTTTTTGCATTTAGAGGTTTTACTTTATAATGCTTTTATTTTTCTTCACTTCTTGTATTGCAATTTAATTTGGGGATCATCTTGTTATCACTACATAAATTATATTCTTGTCAAAAAAATTTTTTCATGTTCATTAATCCTTCTCGTAGTTTTAATGATTCTTTTTCTTGTATCAATATTTATAATATTAACAAGCTATCTCATTTTAATTTTTTTTATAAATCCTGTAACAAATGTGGATTTTTCAACCAGTTTTTCATTCGAAATGACTCAATACATCTATATCTCACTCGCTCCAGCCATCTTCTTCACATTCCTCAAATAGTTCAAAAGCTTCTCTTTCGTTCAATTCTCCTAAGAACATTCTCTCTTATAAATTCCTCTATTCCTAATCTCTTCAGAAACCCTAGAAACTTTAAAGAATTCGTTAAAGCTCTTTTATATTTTCAATAATTTTCTCATGACTCTATATAAATATAAATATATATCTCATACTTTTAATTTGTATTATATATCATTTAAAATTAATGTTTATTAGTTGGTTATTTTTTTTTTCGTTCTTGTAAATTATTATGTTTTTTTTCTTCAGTCTATCCATCTGGGTATGAAGAAATGAGGATGAGACAACGAAGCTTCCTTTTTCTCTCCCAATGGCAGGCCACATTAAAAGATTTCATTTTGATTTATTTCATCTGATATTATTATTATTTTTTCTTTAATAAATTTCTTCTTCTATCTATGTACGCAAGCCCCTAGCAAAAAAAAGATTTCAGTTGGGGGAGGGGGCACTACTTAGGGTTAGGATTAAAACTAGAACGTCCAATGGGGTCTTTTTGACCCTTGCAATATTTTAAATGATAAGAATTTATGTTATTTGTTATCAATTCTACTTGAAACTCAATAAATTTCTAAAAATATACATTATTTTTAAACAGAGTCATTAATATAGCAAAAAACTAAAACAAAAAATGAGGCACTAGGCCCTCCTGCAAAATCTAAAGATTTGTTATTAAAGGTTATTTTTGAGTTTGTGGATACTTTTTATTGATTTCTATATCTTCAAATTAATAAACTATGTATAAGAGTGAAACTAAACGTTTTTTTATGTGACATTCAATGGAAATGATCATTTTTGAACTACATGTTTTCATAACTATATTGAATGTGAGAGAAGATACTATGTCTAAAAGATATAATATCAAATTACATTCCATAATTTGATAGGCTTTCCATAAGTCAGAGTAAATGATTATGCCTAATGACATTAAAAAATTAAGTAGAAGTATAATATTTTTCGCATCATTAACTAATTGTACCTGATGAAACATGATTTTTATTAGAAAAAATTAATAATTATTTTTGATTAAAATTGATTGATGATTCAAATTGTATTGATGAGTCACTTTTTTGACTGGATAATAACTGAGGTTAGGGGTTGGAAATTAAAACATTTTAAAACTTCTTCGTAGATTGCCATTTTAATTATCAGCATACTAGATATTTTTTTCAAAATTTTTTTCTGTTTATGTGGGTGATTTTGGTCATGCGAGATTTCAACTCAATTTGCGGGTGACTTGACAACCCTGCAGTCTTCTGTCTTAAAATAGCTTTGTTAAATACATACACTACCTACCTTTCTGTAAAATTTTTTGAAAGATATGAATTATACTCCTAATGTAAAATACACAATTGTTTTTATTTGTTCTTTTTCATAATGGGTTTACTTCATGAACTTTCAACCCACACATATACCAAATTTTATTTTTACATTATAGAATATGTATTACAAATAGAAATGCAACTCCACTTTACTTCATTGTATCCATATCAGAGCATAATTAAAATAAATCAACTGCCTAGATATCTTCATTGCACTGTCTAGATCACTCAGAAACACCATAAACATCCTCGAATTCAAACGCAACCTCTTCACCCATTACCTTCACATATCCACTCTCCCTACTCAACTTAATCCATATTTACTCCTCCCTTTTAAATGAATTTACTGAATTTCATACTTTTATTACTTTATATATCTTATAATATTATTTTTGATGTAAAGTGCCATACACTACAAAAGCTTCGGTTTTTGATTAATAAAATAAATTGATTGCTTTTCTTTCTTTCATATCGTTTACTTCATTGTATCCATATGAGAGCATAAGTAAAACAAATCAGCGGCTTTTGTTAGTCATATTTTTATTTATATTTGTAGTTATATTGAATATTGCTATCTAACATTTTTATGATAATTTCAGATGATAAATAATTTTTTTCTTCTTTTGTAATTTCTTAGTTTTTTTCGTTCTGTTTTTAAATGGTCGACAATAGACTGTCAAAATATTTGAAGTCGATTATTGCTGGTATCTTTTATATTGTTTTTTTTAATAAAAATCACTTTTTTACTCAGAATATATTATTAAAAGTTTTTTTCTAAAGTTAAAATCGGATTTGAAAATGTTCTAAATTAATTCTAGGATGCCAAAAAATTTTCTTCTAATTAAAGTCCATACTGGTTAATTGACCGGTTGAAATAAATTGGAGCATAATGCAACATAATCTTCATGTTCAACTAAAAATGTTATATTATCTAATACTTGTATTTTTTTCTGTTGATGTGCCTTTCTAAATAAATGTTATTTTTATTTATTTTTACATTTAATTACTTCAATAAAGTCGTGATTTCTTTCAATTCAATTTTATGAAACCTACTGACTTCGCCTTATCATCTGTATATATCTAAATTAAGGTGACCAGATTTTAACATCGGTAAAGCGGGACACCATTGACATGGGGTTCTTGATTAAAAATTTGGTCTATATGGAGCAACAAAAAATTTCATAGATCGCAAAAATAGTATTTTAATATATTTTTCTAACATAATTACAATATATTAAAAAATATGTATAGTATTATTTATTCTTTGGCATATTTCTCATTTGAGTGAATTCTTTTTAGTTGATTGCTGTCGTTGTTTAAAATATGACATTTTTCACAGGAGCTCCTTAAATTATATTTCACACATAAAATGGCTATTAAAGACTCAACACTTAATTGTGATTTTTCTGATGTTCATACTTTATTCACGGCAGAAAAAAACACGTTCAGTTGCAGCATTAGTTCCTAGTAAAGACAGTGCACATTCCACTATCTTCAGTGCATTATTGTATGGAATATGGTTTGCTTCAATAATGATTAAAAGCTTCCAACCATTTGTTCTCTATCGTGATTTTCGCTGATGCCCAACATTTAATCTTTTCATTATTAATCTATTTTTTTTAATAATGATGCCTCATTAAAAAGATCATTTTCAGAAATATTACTATATGGGAAATTTTGAATATTATAATAATCGAATGATTTTTACACATCATTCCATTTAAGTTCTTGTTTCAATGTAACTCAATGAAACTGTTCAATATCATTGAAATGTCTAACCGCTCAAGGCACTGAAATTTTAAATTAACTTCATTTGCCACTTCGATTACAGAAATTTTATCACCTTTAATAAGTTTTATAGCATTTTGAAAAAGAGCTTCTTGATTGTGTACAAAATCTAGCCAAAGTTTAAAAGAATCTTTTTCAAAAACTCTTCTAAAATTCTAAGACATTTATCCTGTGATAGAAAGTAGGAATTCAATGGATCATATATTTTCAAAATTCTTTCCATAGCTGGCAAAAGTGCTAACCGGCGCGTTTTACTCTATCCAAGTATTTTCTGATATTCGACTCCCTCAGTTTCACAAAATTCTTTAAGCATTTCAACGCGCACAGTGTAATAGAAATAAAAATATATTTTTATAACAATATATTTATTGTACTTGAAGTAAAAAAATAAAAGCAAAAAATAAAATTTTTTTTTATCAATCTAATTTATAAAATAACATTTTTAATTTAAAAAAGAAACAGTTTACAATACGTATATTCATGAAACATTTTTAAAAAGTAATATATTAAATTAATTTTTTCAAAATTTTTTTACAAACTCGAAATTTCCATTTTTTTGATACTTTTCGAACAATCATCTTTTATTTAGCTTTTTTGATGATAAAAAAATATTAAAACTGCTAAAAAAAAAATTTAAAACCAAAAAATAAATCAAGTAAATAACAATTGTAAATAGTGATATTATTTTTTACCAAACTAAAAATTGATTGACCAGCAAACATGAAAAACTTCGACAAAAGACGGACAAAGAGAAACATATCATTTAAATGTGTAAATAGTTCTCGATAATCGTTTTAAACAATTGTTATTATTAAAGTTTCAATTATAAAATTAACAAAAATAATATGAAATTCATATCTTGGCGAAAAGTAGTCACATGGTCACCGAAAACCGTATATTGCCTTCTTCTTACTATGCCGTTTTCTAGATGGTTTCTAAATGCGTAATCTAGCAGAAGCGAGGCTTAAACCCGGAACTTCAGATCGATAGCAGCGCTTCTAACCGTTTAACTTCGCAGCCACTAAACCACTTACGTTTTGATAAAAAGTTAGTTTAAACTCTTAAATAACAACTTTTCACGATAGAAAATATTAGAAAAAAAATCGAAGTGTTTGGCAGCTTTTTTCAACTTGATAGACATTATATGCCTCAATTCTAACATTATTTGTAAAAGCATCAAAAGATTTTCCTCCAGTCGAAAAAAATTTTTGATACACCTTGTAGAAACACTTTGAGAAGAAAGCCGAAATAGGAGGAAGAAGTCTTTTCTGTTTTGCATATTCCAAATCTAATATCTTCACACTCCAATCAAGAAGAAAATCGAACAACAACAACCTGCAGATATTCTATGAGAAGACAAGAACAAGCTGTTATAGCTGTTTAACATATATATGTGGACTTCAAAAATAAATTCTTTAATTTATTTTTTATTTGCTTTAAAAAGTTTCAACATTTTTCTTTAAGATATTTGCTAACTTCAGTATTATGCTAGTTACCGGTCAGGGGCGCACATCCTCAAAATTATTGGGGGGGGGGGCGAATTTTTTTGTTGCAATTTTCAAAATTACTGGTCTGGAAATACACGGGAGATAAAATATTCAAGCAATCCTTTAAAATAGAGTGTATTCAGCGCATACATAAATTTATAAGACTACTTTATATTTTTTTTTACAAAATTGGTGAAATTTAAATACTATGCTTCCAGCGAAAATATTTTAATTAAATTTGCATATCGCATATACACTAATTTAAAAAAAATGTAAAATTGTTGGGGGGAGAATAGGCTTTTCATTTGAAAATGAAGTAGTGAATCAGGCACATTACAGGAATTGATGAAAGGATATTTGATTGATAAAGAAAACATCTGAAAACAAATAACTGAAGGTCGGAGAGTTTTGTATGAGTGAATGCAGTCTGAAGGAAAAGAGTTTACTAGACAGAAGTTTATATGAAAAAAATGTGATTGATTCAGGGGCGCACCTCCTTGAAATTATTCGAGTGGGCAGACTTTCAAGCGTCTTGCAAAAAAGACAACAAATTTTCCTGAATTCCTAATCCTCTCTTGTCTATTCTATTTCATTCTTAATTAAGCTTAATGTAAACTTTACCCCCGCCCTATTAAGCTTAAAGTCAACAATGAATGAGGACTTATATATAGCTCCTTCTTTCTCACTTCAAATAAATGCGCACCATCTCCAAATTATGTGTAAAAAAGGGGTAAGGTATCAATTAACAATAAAAAATAGGAAATTTTATTGAATAAAAAAAATCATTCATTAATTTTTAGTTGTTCCATTTCTTCTTCCTAAAAAATGGAAAAATGATTTATTGAGAAAAATAAATAAAAAAAAGACATCCAAATTACATAACTTTTCTGAGGTAATTGGAATCAAAAATGTAAAACAGAACTTAAATTTATTCTTTTTAGTGTATAAGAATAAGTGTAAGTTATTTAGACTCTCAAAAAAGGGTATAAAATAAAGATAAAATTGTGCAAACAATAAATTAAGATACATTATTCCATTTTTTCCAGAATCATTCAAAAATAGTTTAAAAGCTAAATTGGTGCAAGCTAGAAAAAGTAAAATAACTTTTAACATTTTGCAATGATTTGCCTTTTATAATAAATTTTTGTCTAGAAAAAATTATAGAGCTTCAACAAAAAGTAAAAATTTTACAGCATAACTTATGTTTTTTGAAAACTAATTTGACGTATCCCCTACAGCATACCCTATGGGTGGCATGGCAGGTTGGTTGAGATGATGGACTCAGCACGGAAGTCTCTGGATTCGATTCCTCATCGATACCAATTTGTTCATAGTTTGACATAACCGGTACATCAGTGCCTTGTCAATGAAAACACACCCACGGTACCTTTATCTTACCTTTTACTCAAAATTGAAAAATTTGCTACATAAATAACATGAGAGAGAAAGGAGACAAAATAAACTAATAAAGCAATTTTCACTATTTTAAAATGGAACCGTCTGTTTTCAGAATAATTTCAAAATAATAGGAGGCATAACGAATGAGAGTTTATTTGATATTTTCAAGTTTTTATAAGCAGCAAAAGCCAACGTTGAAGTAGCTAACCCTTATAGGGTGATTTGGTAACGCTTGTATTTTTTACATTTTGTAAGGAATCATAGTATACAAAAATGGTAGTTTAATCACTTTTCATAAAATTATTTAAGTCTAAGAACACAAAATCATTAAAAAACTATTTAAACAAACATAAATCATAAAAATCATAGTATACGAGAGCAAGAAAATCATTGCGTTTTTTTTGACTATTTCTCTATCCACAAATAAAATTCTGTCAGCTGTCATAAATAGACAAGTACATTTTTAGCAACTGAAACATTTTGTTTCGATATTATATTTTTATTATAATAATCAACAAATTTTCTTAAAAAAATGATTTAATTAATTATGTACAGTGTTACTTACAAAATTTATTAATCGAACATTATAAAAAATATCTCTGCTCAAATATTAAACAAATAGAGTATTTTTGCTTTTAAACTGAATAGCTAGTCAAAATATTTATCCCCAAATAGCTATTGAAAAAAAATTTCTTGACTTGAAAAAATTAAAGTTTTCAAAGAAATGTTATAAAATGTAACACACGTACTGATAAAGATTAAGTGACTTTTGTTGAAAAAATTTTTTTAACGCGAGTCTGACAATATTCATTGATATAAAATTGAAATGATTAAAAACTATTTTTCTCTCATTTAAAAACAAATTTTCATTTTTGCAAAATATTTGGTGTATTGATGGAACTAAATTTTAACCAAAAATCTGTGATTAATTTGAATAGCTGAATTTGGTATCATGAAAAAAGCTTCTGAAAATATTGAACTTATATTCCGACAAAAAAGGTTTCTAATGAGATAAAATAGAATTATTTTTAATTTAACTCTAAATACAAATTAGAGAAAAGCAGTGGCGTAGCCAGAAAAAAGTTGATAGGGGGACACAATTCAAAAACTTAAAAAACTTGAGCAACATTATTTATACTTTCTTGATCCTTTCATTGGAGAAATTTTTGAAAACTGATATCGCATAAGGTGTATGGGGAACACCATGAAGTACATGGGGGGGGGGGGCACAGCCCATCATGACCCAGCCTAGCCACTCCACTGGAGAGAAGAGAGCTTAATGAGATAGGAGAGGTACAAGAGAAGAGAGCTTGAATGAAAGAAGAGAGCTTGAGTGATTGAGTTTTAGCAGAGAAAGCGGAAGAGAAAAACAGAGAAGGACACATAAAGAGAAATAGAATCACTGTGACAGAAGAAGATGAGAAAATCTAGTGGATCATCAACATGTGCTTACTTAAAAATACTACAAGGATACACTGTGATAAACATTGCTTACTTATTGTGTTCTCACCAGAGGCGTACCCAGAAATTTTTTCTTTAGGGGGGGGGGGGGGGGCAAAGTTGGAGTCTAATTAATTTTAAAAAGTTTTAACTATTTTAAAAACTTATTAGTTAAGTTTATTCCAATCAGTAACGGTTGCAATTCTTACCTCTCTCTTCAGCTTCTGAATTTATTTGGCAACAAAACTAACAACACCAAAAAAATGAGATCTTCATTACTTGAAAAGAAAAAGTTTGACTAACAACAAATGAGAACATTTTTTTCTAAAATTTATATAATTTTGCAAAAAGTTTTTAACTTGAAAAACAAAAAAGTAAAAATTGATGACTTCTTAAAAAAGTAAGTCTTCTTTTATTTGAAAAAAAAATTATGAATTTTTCTGTCAATTTATTTAGTATATTCTTTCATAAAAGAAAGAAATATTAAATTGTTTCTTCTAGACGGAGTCATGGATTTCCTAAGAGGGGTCATAATCCTGTTCAAGGTTGAAAAACTTCTTTCACAAACTACTGTATTCGAACCTACCGTAAAAAGGCCTAAAAGAGAATAAGAGTCATTTCACATAATACAAAATTGCTCTAAAATACCTTCATATAGTTTATATATGTTAGGAAATGCTTCTTTAACTGGTTCGAGTACTTCAAGAACATCAATAACGTTAGATTCTTTCTGTATCTTTTTTTTAATATATTCTTTTCCAACTTTAAGTTCCGAAAAAATCTGCTGATATATATTTTGTAGACGGGATATAAAAGGTTTCAGTTTTTCATATTCCAAAAATCCTACACTTTCAGGGGATAAATATGAAAATGCGTTCGTTATTGTGCAGTTTTTTTCATTAAACCTGAAAAAACAATTAAAAGGATGAACATTTGTCGAAAACCAAACCTGTTGTCAAATTCCTCTAGAACAGTGGTTCCCAACCTTTTTGAGGTGGCGACCCTATTTTACCGTCAACTAGATATATTGCGACCCCATCATGTATCAGGTAGTTATTTCCTGTTTTTTATGTACAGTCAGTCGTGCCTTTGTAATTTGCCATTTTTCAAAGGGCTCGAACACAAATTTGATAGAACTTTAAACAATTTTTTAAAAGAAAAAATGCGAGGGCAAATATTTCATTTTAAGTACGCGTAGTATTATCTGTTAACCATCCTCAATCTTATATAGAATTTAATCTTGCGTGTTCAATATTGATTGGATGTTCTTCCTCATAAAATTATTATTATTGAAGAAGTTAGCTTATTCCAATCACAAGAGAGAGAAGTAACTACCATGCTTATGTGCTATTTCCTTATCTACACACATACTTTTTAAATATTTTTAATAACAAAATTTGAACTAAAAAGATATGCATAAGAAAGCTGAATAAATCAGCAAGCCTTTATTTATTCATAGCAACAGAAATAGCATTTATTTTTAACGCTAAAATCTACAGACATTTCACCATATTTGAGAGTATGTGTGTAACATAATGTTACACCTTTTAATTATAATATTTTAAAAGTAAAATAGGACTCAGTAAGCGTGTAATAAAATTTAATTCACATAACTAGTCTGAATTAGTCTGTTCGAGATATAGACAGATATAGTCTTTTTTGTGGATAGATAATACTTTCAATGTGAAGGTTGGTTCTGCTTTTCTATCACCAATTTTTCAATTCGTAGTATTGTTTTGGAAAGAGCACACCTTAAATGATCTTCGGCATGAAGTTTATTCCTTAGTTTCGATTTTATATTTAACAAAGAAGAAAACGCAACTTCAAACATATATGTTGAAGGAAATGGCATGAGAATTCTCAACATACCTTCAGCCAAGTTTCTGTATTCAAGCACTTGTTTGATCCAAAATTGACAAATTGTTAATGATTCAAAGTCAGTTTTTGCACGGTCAGAATTAATGAGACAATTAATTCCTCTTGATATTTTTCAGGAACATTTTATTCTTTTAAACTTTCTAAATGTTGCATTAACAAAGTTTGCAAACTATTATCGAATGAGAAATTAGACTCGTTTTCTTCAACGTGTGAATTTAATCTGGGAAACATGTAAAGTTTTCTTCTGTTCAATTTGGAGTGGCAAAGATCTAGTTTCATCTAAAAAGAGCTTAGTTTTTCTGAAAAATCAAGCATGTTGGAATTCTCTCCGTGAAGTGAAAGATTAAGAGATTTCAAAATTGCAAAAATATCCACCAAATATGCAATTTTTGCTAATTTACTAATGTTATTGAAAAATTGAGAGTTCTGTCTTTCCTCTTTGAATTAAAAATTCGTTCACTTCAACATTCAACTCAAAAAATCTTTGCAATACTTTTCCTTTTGAGAGCCACCTAATCTCAGCGTGCAAGAGTAAAACTTGATGTTTATGATTTATTTCTTGGCACAACTTGTTAAACAAACGATTGTTCAATCCGTTTGTTTTTATAAAGTTGACTGCTTTAATAACTGTTTGCATAACAAGTTTTAATTCTGGTGGTAATGTTTTTGAAGCGAATACTTGTCGATGAATTAGGCAATGAACACCAATAGCTTGTGGAGAAACATTCTTCACCATTTGTTGAAATGCAGATCTACAACCTAACATTGACGGTGCACCGTCTGTACATATGTGCCGCCAACGTTTTCCCACTTCAATCCATGTTCTTCAAAAAATGTGTCTATTTTTTTTAAAAACATCAACGCTTTTAAACGTTGTTTCCAATGGTTTCCAAAAAATAAATTCATCTTTAAAATCGTCATTATTCACGTATCTTCATAAACTACTAACTGACAATGGTTTTCTACATCTGTTGATTCATCAGCTTGTAAAGTGAAAAAATTGAATGGAGATGTCTTAATTGAGAGGAATTGTGTTAAAATGGCAAGTTAAAAAATGATGAGTCTAAATTTTGATTGATTCAAAAGAGTAAAAGGAAGGAGATTAAACATAAAACGGAAAATCCATGCTTTAGACAGGGATGTCATGACTCATACAGCAGAGTTGAGAGCTATAAACAACACTCATTGTAAACACTCAAATTCAAGAAAAGATACAAGGTGTCGTCATTGCAGCATCACTCATATGTGGTATGATTAAAAAACTTGTCATCTGCATTTCCGTTTCATTTTGCGTTGCATTTCCTAGAATCATCCATGTCTTTAAAAATTTTCAAAACTTGAAATCACTTTTCATTAATATTATTTTACAAGAGTTTTCGCGACCCCATAAAAAATACACAGCGACCCCAGGTTTGGGAACCCCTTCTCTAGAATCAATTGTAAGGTTTCATCGTCGAGAATACGAAATGTTCTGATTTTTTCGAAAATATCAAAAATATTATTTGTGGAACTGGAATTGTCAACATAAAATCTTTTTCTTGATCAAATTCGTTTTCGTCATCTTTGAATTCTAACAAAACTTTCACCAAATCTTCTGCCAAACTTATCCCAATAATGATATTATTATCTTCTTTCTAAATCAATTAGTATAGTGCACTATTCATGTAACTTCGAAAATGTAGTTTACTTGGAGGTAGTCATTAGCAGGCTTCATTACACTAAGAAACTTTTTAACAAGTATTGAAGAATCGTCTTTTAAAGCATGAAGTAGACCCCTTGCTTCAAAAGAAACATCTAGATCAGAACTATTTTTTACTTTTTCCAGAGATTTTATTTTTCTATAATTTTTTATCAATGAATTAACTACTTCATAATGTGATGTCCATCTTGTTGGAATAAATTTTTTGAATTGTTTACT
This sequence comes from Nectonema munidae, assembly GCA_030549495.1. NCBI lineage: Eukaryota > Metazoa > Nematomorpha > Nectonematoida > Nectonematidae > Nectonema > Nectonema munidae. The sequence continues at coordinate 25,863 of JAUIRK010000991.1, forward strand.
GAAAAAAGTTTTAACTTTAACCTTTTTCGTGAACTTGTAAAGCCTGGTCATTAATGATAAAAGAAATTTAATATGGTTTATATGACGGAAAGATGCAGTGATAACTAAGTGAAGCTGATGGTTTATACAATGAATATAAGGAATGTATCTTTCAAGTGCTTCACTGATTTTTTCCTCCAAGACATTACCTGACATCACGTAAGCGCCATCATAGCATTGACTCATACTTTTGTGTTTTTGAATTTTACACTCTTCAAGAATGTCTAGAATTGCGGTGCTAATAGAAGATGCATCACGTTCTTTCAGATAGACCATGCTAATTAATGCTTCCTTTACGGTCTTTTCTTTCAAAAATCTCAACACCTTACACAAAAGAAAAGGAATCAATGAAAATGAGCACCCCATAATCTACTTACAATTGACAGGCATTATTTTCCACGTATATCTTTTGTTCCATCAGCTTTCAATGACAGATATGTTGAGTTATTGATTTCAAGTATTATTTTTTGTAGAACAAAACTTTTTAAAGATGCAACTATTTCATTTTGTATTCTTGGTGACAAATAAGTGGAGTTTTTTGGAATGGAGACTGCGATCTTAAATTTTTCCGATAAAGATTAATCATTAGATAATAAAATGATCATGCTGCAACATGACTTGTTTGAAAGTTTCAAAAACTTTTTTCATTTATCCACATGTTCAATTTCTATTTTGAGACTTTCAAAGATAAAAATAGTACATCAAACTTCCTCAATATTAAAACTTCACTTTTGGGCATACTTACATTAATATAATTCGCATCACCCGATATATCGACTTCTTCAGATGTCATCAAAAAAATTTATGTTGATAAATATGCTTTTAACAGAATTTTTTATAAAAAAATAATTTCAAAACAGTGAATATGTTAAACTTTGTGTTGAAATAACATGCAGTGAAAATAGTTTTTTTTTTTACTATTTTGTGCTTATCATAAAATTATACTAACTCAAAAATCAGTTGAATGAACTAGTTACAAAAAGTTAATAAAAAATTTCTCAAGTGAAAAAAAGTACCTAAAAAACATTTTTATATTCATCAAATTAAATTAACTAAATTTTACAATTGATAATTTACTTTATTTTTATATCTGATTTAACTATGAATTTTCAAAGATTTTCCTAATTTTCAAATTTAAATAACCTAGTTAAAACAACTAACTGATCGACATCTTCATTAATGCAACCTTTTGTTTTGACAATGTGATATGAAGGATCTTTATAGAATTACTGTATATTTTGATCAAAATGAGGACTGATGTTGTTTGAAATTCAGTTTCTTACATTTTGAACTCTATTTTTTCATGAACTGTATAATTAAAACTTCCGTTGATACTGTCTGCCTCACACTCATATCACGGGATGATAAGCGCATATCATAGAAGCATATGGTGATGATGAAAAATGAGTGACATTCAAGCAATATTTTGATGGCAATACATTATTTAATGGCTGTGAAGAATTATAACTTGTTGTGATTTCTGAGTGTAGTGTAGAATAGTTTGAAAGGGGGAGATGAATCATCGTAGTATACAGGTTGGAGATGAATCATCGTAGTATACATGTTGGAGATCTTTAAATAAAGTTTTTTTTATTAACGTCAGATAAAAGTGATTAGAAATTATGAATATTGTTTTAAATAGAATTTTTTTCAGTTCATATCTAAAGCTCTAAAGTCAAGAGGGCGCGTGGGGGCTTTAAAATGTGATTTTCAAATAAAAGATTTATAAAACTTTAGTTTACCAATATAGAAGAGAGAATATATGGAGGTGCAATGGCCATCTTTAAATACGCCGTTGATCTTGATTGATAAATAAATAATTTATGATAGAGCAACTATATGAAGTATTTCCGCCTTTAATATTACGTAGTCAAACTTATTACATTCATGACGTGGTTTTGAGGCGTATATATCAACTATCTATATACATTCTCGTGGCCCCACTTTTCAATTACCGATCAGTATTATCATATTCATTGAATCATGCTTCATGGTCCAAGCATTATAAATTTTAGTTGAGCATTCTAATCATTAAGATTTATTTTTTACTCACAATATCGTCTTGGTTTTGTATTTTGGGGAAAAATGAGCGCTCAGTCGTATATTATTGGAGATGAAAATGCTTTCGCAATAAACATAGGAGGTAGTTACTCGTGGACATATTTTGCAAGTTTCTTTTCTGAGTATACGGTATCATGAAATCAAGAGCATGTGGTAAGAATGGTTGCATTCCGTATCTTTACAGATGTTCACTTTATTTGATGAAGGCGGCTTGACCGGTGGTATCGAGATCTGCATTACCTTTCCTACAGAATTTGTGAAGACGCAACTCCAACTTGATGAAAGGGCTTTGCATCCTCGCTATACCGGCATGTTTGACTGCGTCAAAAAAACGGTCTCCAGTCACGGAGTTCTTGGGCTGTATCGTGGGCTGAGCGTGCTCTTGGCTGGCTCTATTCCGAAATCTGCAGTCAGGTCACTTGTTCACATATGTGTTTTTATGTATCTCACACTCCGTATTTGTCTCCTCACCTAAATGAATAGAAAGTGAAGTGATAACTTGTGTTGTACACGTTTTGTGATGTTTGCCCCACTCCTATAAAATTTTCATTTTCCCATTTCTTATCCTACTCATTTTTTCATTTGCTAGAGATATCGAAAAGCCTCTTTGACGCTACCAATTGATCTTTAATGATTTTATCCATCAAAAACACAATTTTTTAAATATTTTCCAAATTCAAAATTTATGGTAAGCTACTCAAACCGCCAGTTTACCTAACGTATTATACTTGCACAATTTCATTAAAAATTCTTTCCTCTCTTTGATTCATTGTCGATCCATCAAATTCCCTTTCTTTTATTTCTTTCCAAAAATAATTTTTCTCCTAGAGATACGACAAAGTTTTATTTAACTATTTAAATATAACGCGGAGAAGCAAAGGAGGTTAGTGTCTTAGGTTATAAACGATGTAATAGGGGATGGGTGCACTTTAGAGAAACCAGAGGAAGATATCTCTAAAGTGCAGCCATCCCTTATTACATCGTTTACAACCTACGGCACTATGTTTACCCGCGTTATGTTTGAAAAAGCCGATTCTTGGCGAAAATTCATTTGCTTTTAAAATTTTGTGCCCAATAAATTGTTTACTCTTTCTCTATTTACTTTATGTACTAACTTAATGGGCTACCTTCAGCACCAAAGCTTTAACTATTGAACTGGGCCAATTGACCAATTTGGTATTTCAAAATATATAAAATCGCTATTTCTACTGCATAAATTGCCCAAAATATGAAAATCACTTTTGTAATTGTAGCTCGCTATATCAAATCTTCAAATATGTAAATGAAGTAGGGAGGGGTGAATTTTTTTTAGAAAAGTGCTAACGATATTCAATTTGATATTTATATAAAATTATAAATATTTAAAAAAGAGACGCAAAATAATGAGAGATTAGATGCCATAGTGGTAAAAACCGGCCAAACCTGAGCGTGCTGGGAACACTAGCCGTAAAATTGGTTGTTATTATTATTATTTATATAAAATTATAAGCACACGTGATCGTGCATATAACTTTGCATTTCGTGCGCAAAAATATGCAAGGGTGTCGTGTCGGCATTCCAAACGATTCAAATTGAGTCGTGGAGGTGTGCGCTCGATTCAAGTTGCACTTCTGTATAAATGTATAGCAGGAGTTATATTATATACATAAACAATTAAATTGACCTGACTTCTCTTCTTATGTCACTTTCACTTTATGTGAGAACTAGTCAAAAGAATTGATAGGAAGGTTGCCTCATAATCACTCTGATGTGTAATCATCTTTTCTTTTTCCAGATTCGGAGCATTTGAGTACTTCAAGTCGCACTGTGTTGACGAAAAAGGTTTTCTCTCCTCGGGGAATCGTTTGCTCTGCGGCCTGGGTGCCGGAATAAGCGAAGCCATTTTTGTTGTGACTCCAATGGAAACGGTGAAAGTGAAATTCATCCACGACCTCCACTCTCCCAACCCCCAATTCAAGGGCTTCTTCCATGGCCTACGACAGATAGTCAGATCCCAAGGTTTCTTATTTCTTTATTTTCTGGTGATGTTGTTGTTGTTGTGGCATCCAGTTTACGCTATCTCATTATACGCTTGATCTCTCAGTCAACAATTTTTTTTTGAAGTGAATCACTTTTTTCTACAAAAGTGCTCATACGGTTAAGGATTTTGTGGAGTTCATTATCCTTTGCATTATCCAGCTCTTCTCATTTGTTATCACTAGCAAATAGGAATTGTGGATGATGATGAGGTTATCATGATGCAAGAATTTTGTGATGACAATAAGAATTGATGTTGGCAATTGATTTAACATCCTGACGTTGATATGATCATGATTTTGAGGAAAAAATATATAAATTATCAATTCAGTTTCACCTCTTCTCCACATTCAGTCATGCTAAAAGAATATATGATTTCATTCAAGTGATGGAAACAACAAAACGTTGAAAATACAGTGAAAAGTACGAAATAGTAAAACTGCGAAAGTTTTACTTTTTGATTTATGATTATGAACTATAGAGGGGATAGGCTTTGTATTGAGCATATTATTTTTTTCTATTTTTCAAAATGACTTTAATTAATGCAGCGGTATAGCCTACTTAAAATTTTTTTTTGCCATTTTATCATTTTAAATCCACTCATCATACCACTTTGCCAAGTTCATCAATTCTTACTCATTTCATCACACCACGTCGCAAATATTTTAACGAGAAACAATTGTTCTATTTCTTTACTGATACCGTTGCATTTCCTAACCTATTTTGGCATGAAATACAGCAATTTTAAGCGTTTTTACGGGCCTTAAAATCATACAATCAGTCGTACTTAAAAAAATTATTGTAATAAATTAAACTCTTAAATTGCACACTTTTAGCCAAATATTTTATATACCTAAATATTGATTGTGTTTTTTAAGGAATTGAAATTATCTAATAAGTTTTGAATGCACAATTATGTCTTTTACAGAATTGCAATTGCCAAACGGGGAAACAGTGATAATAAACAATTAGACTTTCAGGTTATACAATTCTCTCTTAAAATCATTATCATCATCATCATCCATTCGCCCTTCCGGGCATGGCCGTTTTCCCAGCTAACCAGGGTTGGCCATTTGCTTGCAGCTTCTTTTCCATGTTTTTCTACATTGAGCATCTTCCGCTTTTACTTTTCTTTTGGCCATGTTTTCTACTACTGCTTTCATCCAAGTCTTCTTGGGGCGTACCCTCTTCGCCTTTCCTTCAAACACTTCATTTTTGAATACTTTTAGTCAATCTGACATCGTCCATTCTTTCCAAATGCCCGAACCATCTCAGTCTGTTTTCTTCCATGTACTCTTCTATGCAAATCATTCCCATCTTTCGCCTTAGGTAATCATTGGTAAGCCTGTCTTTTAGAGTTTTTCCATTAATCATCCGTATCATTTTCATCTCAGTACTCATCATTCTTTTTGTATCAGCTTTTTTAAGAACCCAGCATTCGCTTCCATAGCACATCGCACTTCTTACATATACCTGATAGAGTCTGGTTTTCAGCTTTAACGAGAGGATTTTTCCACAAAGAAGACCCGAAATTTCCTTGAACTTCGTCTACCCACATCGAATCCTGGCTGTCACAGATTTGGAAGAATCTCCAGAATCATCAAGCATGTCTCCCAAATAACAGAAACTCTGCACAACATCCACCTCATCCGTGCCTAACTTCACATTCTTTTCCATTTTTTCAAATTTATCTGCTTCTAATTGACATCTTCGACAGACAAAACTTTTCACGTTTTACAAAGAGCCCTTGATTGTAGTGCATCTCTTATGCACCCACTTCTCACATTTGAAGCATTGTATTGGATTACGAACAACTCTTTCCCCACAACAAGAGCAAGGATCAACGTTGCTGATGGCATTTCTCAATATATTTTTCGTCTTAAAAATCATAACTTTGGTTCTGCTTACGTTGATCTTCAAGCCTTTGTCTTCTAGAACCTTTTTCCATGCCACGTACTTGTCACTCAAATCATTGAAGGTATTTGCAGCTAAAACCAGATCATCAGCGTATAAAAATTCTCTGTGATTTTTAATAATCGTATCAGAAATCGCATCCATTACAATAACAAACAATAAAGGGCTCAACACCGAGCCTTGATGAACGCCGACCCCTGTTGAAAAGTTTTTTTTCCCTCAACCTCTTGGTTGAACTTTCAATTTATTTATTTAAACAAATGGAACAAAACAAAGGAAAAAACACACAAATTTTATAGTATTTTTATATATGTAGTTATGACACAAAATAATGAGTTTTCTAGGGAGGGTGGGTGGGAACTGGTGAGTATGAGCAGAGAATTACTAAAAAGTTGGGATTCTGTGTCTTGTGCCAGTTTATATAGCTGTGTGTATTGTCTTGGGGCGGAATCTCGAAGGTGAATCTGCTTTGTTTTGTGTCGTATGGATGTATCCTGTTGGGCTTTTTGCAGGGGAACTTTGTGTTCGGTTGTAGTTGTATAGTATTTCGTTTAGTTTCTTGCTGCCGGACCCATCATTCTGGAACACTCCTAAGGCGGTTGTTGAGTCGCAAAGTATTCTTGCTTTCTTTTTGTTGTAGTGGTCCAGAATGATGAGCCCTAGCAGCTCCATCTCTTCTATTCTTTTGTAGAATGTGGTTTGCAGGCAGAAGTCTTTATTGCCTATGTTCAGGCCGATTTGTGTATTTGTTGCGTCTGTGTACAATGTTGCTTGTTCTTCTGGCTTGCTTTCTTCTTCGATTCTGATGTCTTCTTCTATGGATTCTTCTAGGAAGTTCTAATATTCTTTGTCTTTTGTATGACCGTGTATTACTGTGTATCCCTAGGATACTCTTTTTAGCTTTTTTCACACGGTACTTAGGTAATAATTTAGGTATCCGAGAGCTGATAGATTTTCCTAACAAAGAAAGGCCTGAACAAAGAAAAGCTTGATTTTCTTTGTTCAGGCCGTTCTTTGTTTTTCTTAGTAGTTTAATTGCTTGTCTGCAATTTTCTTTGGTTTCTGGCTTTAGCTTTATGATTCGATTCTTTAAGTCTAGGATGATTCCCAGGTAGTCGATTGTTTGTTTTGGTTCTTTTACCGATTTCTCCTCGTTTACCAAGATGTTGCATTTTTCAAACAATTTTAGGGTTATTTGGGTGCTTTCTTTCGTTTTCTTGGCAGTATTATCTAGGATTAATATGTCGTCGAGGTATATTAGGATCTTGCTTTCGTATTGGCGGCTTACTGTAGCTATTATCCTCTTTAAAACAAACTGTAAAGTGCCAGGTGAAAAATTTGCTCCCATCGGGAGTCTTGTAAAACGGTATGTTTTCCATTATTCTTGGAACCGAAAAGTTTTCTGTACGCGTTATTTATTCTGATACCACAGAATGCATTGGTTAGGTCTAGTTTTGTTGCAAATTTCCAATGCTTGCTGAGCTTTGTCATTGTCCTAACTCCTTGTAGCGATATTCTTTCGTTTTTCATAGTCTTTTGGTGAATGTAAAATTTTGAATGTAGCGAACTTTTTTTTTCTTTGGTATTACGAATGTTGGACTGATTATTTTTATGTCCTTGCTTTCTTCGATTACTTCGTTTTTTAGAAGTTCAGGGATAACTTTGTTTGTTATTAAGCTGTCGTGTGTTTGCTTGTTTCTTGCGTAGTTTGAGAGAGATCCGAATGGGACCGGTGTTTTGATGATGGGGCAGTAGCTTTGTTCTAGGATCTTCCTAGCTTTTTTGTTTTCTAGGTTTTCTGGAGCTTTCCAGAGTTTTGTAGTTCTTTTGAACGAGACGTTTGTTTTCTTTCCCTTGCATCTTTTGGGTTTGATCTTTACCTTTTTGGAGGTAGCGCTTATTGGCGATGGATCGTGCCGGATTGAGTTGTCTGATCCGTATCCGTCGTCGTCTTTTCCCTCTTCTTCTTCCTTTTCTTCGTCTTTCTCTTTTCTTTCTTCCGCTGTTGGGGCCGTTGGCTCCGCGGATAGTAGTGACGTGAATATTCGGCGCCAGCTTTCCGGGCCCGCGGCGTTTGCGTCTGCTTCATAAGTTTCAATGAGGTTTTCGCGTAATGTGCGGTCTTCTTCAGGTTTGTCTTTAACATATGTTTTGATGTGTTCTTCTATGTTACCTTCATGGTAGGGTATGTTGTAGTTCGGGTCATCAAGTATTGTTGCGAAGCCTTCGCCAAAGACTTCGCACAGGATCTCCTTTACTGTTGGCGGAGGTATTATGACGGTTTGGTTGTCTACAGCTAAGGTTTCTTTTTCGGGGAAACTGTGTATTGTTGCTGCAAGCTCGTTGATTAATTCATAATTCACTGGACCCCTTAGCTGGTCCAGGAGCGATTGTTCAGGTGCAGGCCTGGAAAGCGGCGACGTAGGGCGAGCTCCTGATACGTCGTGCTGGTTTGGAGGTTGAGGCGCGTGTTGCGGATCTTGATCCAGTTCCTGCAATGCAGCAAAAATTTGTTCTTCCGTAAAAGGGACTGTGAGGTCCTGGCGGTTCGGAAGGTTGGTTATGTCCGCCAGAACCTTGAAGAATTCTCTACTTCTTCGTGCTCGGCGCGCGTCCGCGCGGAGCTGCTTTCTTGTACGTGGGCGTGAAGGAGGGCCGAAAGGGCTGTTCTGGGAATGGGATGCCCAGGTCTGACATTGAGCCAACCTTCATTTGCCGGCTGGCTTGCTCCCATGAGCATTGAGTTGCTAGACATGCCATGCCGGCGATAGTTATGATTTCCTGGAGATCTTCCGTGGGAAGCACGTCAAGGTTTCGTTCCAAGACTTTCAGGAGTGCTAGGTTGGTGTTATCCTTTGCATTTCGCGTTTGGGGCGGCGCGGCGAGTTCAAATGCTTGGATTCTTCGGCGTGCGAGGTCACCGGCCGTATAGCGTGATGTTTGGCCCATAAATTCTTCCTTGATGTGGGTAGGAAGAGTTTGAGCTGGGGGCGGTATCATATCGACTTGTACCGGTTCAGTAGCCGGGACGGCGACTGGTGCGGATTTCTTGCGCAGATTGGTTTTAACCTTGCCAATCTCGACTTCAAGCTCGTCTACGCTGGAGGTGACGCTTGCTAATAAGGCGTGGTTCTCGTTTACAGTGTAGGCCATAGCCTGGAATACCGATAGGAAACTTTTAAATTCATCACTTGTAATAGGTGTTGACTCCATCGCTGGGGATACGAGTGAACAGTATTATTCTTAAACAGAATGTGGCTTACGATAAAGTGGTGAGTATGAGCAGAGAGTTCTAAAATTAAAAAAAATTGCTAAGAAATTTTTGTAAATTTTAATATTACAATTATTTTGTTTTAACCCTATTAGTGCTAGGGGGCGTAAAACGCCCCCCCTCCCTTCACTAAAAAATTAATTGTAGAAAATTGGCTGAATCATATCCCTTCAAATTTTGTGGCTTTTCCTAAAATTGCTAGCTGAATCTTTTGAAACCATTTTCATGGTAGTTGAATGACCCCTTAATGTCCAAAACTGTCAATCGAAATCAAAAATTAAAATTTTTCAGCAAAATTTTGACATTATCTGTACTTAACCTTATAACTTAGGATCTATATTATATAATACCCTGAAAATTTATAATTATATACAGTTTGGAACGCATAACACTTTATATATTTAATTTTTTCAATAATCATGGCTACTTTTTAGAAAATGTCAATCAAAATTTTGAATAATCAAAAATATATCTAATAAAATATACCTTCAAATTTTACATAAAATATAAGTTTTTATACTAAATCGGCCATGCTGGTTTCATTTCTGGACTAATTTTTTACGCTTAGGATCTGGAAATACCTATAAGTGTTAATCAAATTTGCAGTTTACTTCTAAAAATTATCTCCAAAAACATTCATTCAAATTTTACAATGAAATATATGTTATACTAAATCGGCCATGCTGGTTTCATTTCTGGACTCATTTTTTACGTTTAGGATGTGAAAATACCTATAAGTGTTAATCAAATTTGCGGTTTACTTCTAAAAATTGTCTCCAAAAACATTCATTCAAATTTTACAATGAAATATATGTTTTATACCAGATCAACCATGCTGTTTTCATTTCTGAACTCATTTTTCACATTTAGAGGTTTTAAAATATCATGCAAAATTTGCGGTAGTTTTCACATTTAGGGGTTTTACTGCTAGTGTCAATAAAATTTGGGGTTTATATCTGAAAACTATATCCCAAAATATTCTTTCTAATTTTACATGAAATATATGTTTTTATACCAATTCGACCATGATAATTTTATTTTTGAAATCATTTTTTGCATTGGTCTTAAATGTCTGAAAGTGTCAATCAAATTTTCGATTTACGTCTAATGTCTACAGAAATATTTTTGAAATTTAAATAAAATATCTGTTTTTATGCCGAATGGAAGATGCTGGTATCATTTTTGGACTCAGGTTTGGCATTTATGGTTTTAAAATATCTGAAAGCTTGAATCAGATTTGCGGTTTACTTCTAGATACTGTCTTCAAAAATATTTTCAAAAAAAATAAAATATCTCTTTTATACCAAATCGACTATGCTTATTTTATTTCTGTACTGGATTTTGGATAATACGGTTAAAAAATATCTCGAAGTTGCAATTGAATTAGTAATGTATGCCTGAAAATCAGTTCTGTAAAAAATTTTCAAAAAATGGCTGCATATTAGGTATATAGTAAAAATATACTTTTTTTTTGTATATTTTGGCTGATAATACTTTCTACAATCATCTTGAGTATGAAATATTTATTAAAAAAAAATAAAACCTATTATAAAATCTTTTGAAAATTTGTATGAGAGAAGGAACCAAGTTGAAAAATAATTGAAAAGAGAACATGTGATCAAAACAAATAATTAAAAAAAATATGTATCTTGACTAAATGGAAGATCTACAATGTTCTAATGAACTAGGAAGTGATTTAATTATATAATATTAGATGCTTCAAAAAAGATTTTGACTGTGAAAAAGAAGTTCCCCTTTTACAAATGAAAAATATTTAAATATATAGCTTATCATCTAGGATTACAGTTAACATTTAGCTAAGATGGGTAGGAAATCTGAAAATTTAGAATAGGCCAGATTTATCAAAATGGCACAGATGCCAATATGTGGGAATTTAGTCACTATCAAGATATTTTTAATTTAAATTGAATTTGTCCATCTTTTTCCTTTTGTGTCAAAGAGATAATTTTTTAGATGAAGAACGTTGACAACTTTTTGTAATTGAACAATCAACATCACGAATGATTCATCAGAAAAAATTCTTTGAAATAAGATTGGTTGACAAATATTCAGGCCTGATAATAAAATCACGATACTGATAAAAAAAAGTATAAGATCATCAAGAAGATTCTTTGATCAGAATGCTTTGAGAGAGGAAAAAAGTAATTTTATCCTTATAAAAAAATTTTCGAACACACATTGAAGAATATAAATTTCTAATGAAAAAAGAGCTACCAAAAAAGGATCATCATAGAATGAATACCAAAATTACATACTGTAAATTATAATATGACGTAGAGACTACGAGCCGATAACGAATTTGTAGCCGAAAAGATGGAGGTCCTATCGAGTTACATAAGTTACTGTAAAATGAAATATTTTGAGTGAAAACACCTAAAGTTGGTTTATTAAATAAATTAAGAAAATAATTACCAGAGAAATACTGCAAGTAGAAGTTATTTTTATGTTTATATATTTGACATTGATTTACAGGTTTAATAGATTTTTTGACAGGTTTTATTGATTTCATAAAAAATGAACATCACCATTAAATTCTGCATATTTGAAATGTATAAAAAACTTTAAAAGAATAAAAATTTTAATTTTGATATGGGCTGTCATATTTAAATTTTTTGTCAGGTTATATTTATAAAAAAAGGAATATAACCAGTAAACACAGCCTACTTGAAAATGGGTATATGTGTGTAAAATGCCATACTCGGTAAACTTCATCACCTCCCTATACTTTCTATTAAACGTAATTCTCTAATTCAAAAAACCGCGCCTGATCCTTTCTTTTTGGGATAAATCAATTTTTTTGACAGTTTTGATTGATTTTTTATAAAAAAATGAATATCACCACTGAATTACGCATGCTTGAAAATGGGTATATATATGTAAAAAACTTTATATTATTACTTAGATAAAAAGTTTCTTTTTAAGATGAGCTGTCATATATAAATCAATGCTTTGATAGCTTTAATTGATTTTTATAAAAAAAAATGAATATCACCGCTGAATTCAGCATGCTTGAAAATGGGTGTATATGTGTAAAAAACATTTTATAATTATTTAGATAAAAAGTTTCTTTTTTGAGATGAGCTGTCATATGTAAATCACTTTTTTGACAGGTTTGAATGATTTTTATAAAAAATGAATATCACCACTGAATTCAGCATATTTGAAAATGGGTATACATGTGTAAAAAACTTTATATACTTATTTAGATAAAAAGTTCCTTTTTGAGATAAGCTGTCACATTTAAATCAATTTTTTGACAGGTTTGATTGATTTTCATAAAAAATGAATATCACCACTGAATTCAGCATATTTGAAAATGGGTATACATGCGTAAAAAACTTTATATAATTATTTAAATAAAAAGTTCCTTTTTGAGATGAGCTGTCATATATAAATCAATTTTTTGACAGGTTTGATTGATTTTCATAAAAAATGGACATCACCACTGAATTCAGCATAGTTGAAATATATATGTAACATTAAAAATATTTATAAAAACTTATTAATATCTGAGAAAAATAGGGGGGCACTTTACGCCCCCCAACACTTGAACGGACAAATTTTGCCCAGCACTAATAGGGTTAAAACTAAAAAGTAAACAGTTTATTATGCATTATATTCAAAAAAAAGATAAATGTATGTATATAATATATATATGTGTGTTCGATAGGAACAAAGCAAAGAAGGTAATTGCAAAAGCAATGCACGATGAAGCCAGTGACGAAGCAAAACAGATTGAAGAGATGAAAATGGAAACTAGGATGAGACATGTGTTTCGCATGGCCAGAACAAGCGCTATAGACAAAAGAGATGTTATAGGAAACCCCTGCATTAAAAATCAAAGTGGTGAATTGAAGTTACGCTTGCCTGATATGTTGGATCTATGGAAAGATTATTGTGAAGATCTGTTGAATAAAGAACATGCATGGAACAAAAAGTTACAAGCTGAGCCAAATGAAGGTCCCGTATATTAAATTACTTTCGATGAAGTTGAACAAGCTTTGTTGAAAATGAAGAAGAATAAGGCACCTGGCCCGAGTGTTGTACCGATAGAAGTTCTAGAGCTGTGCAAATTAGAAAATGAACTGGCCAGAGTAGGTAATGACATGCTACAAGGAATAAGGATGCCAGACAGTTAGAGAAAAAGCTTTTTGATACCAATATACAAGGGCAAAGGCGATCACAAAGAGTGCCATTATTACAGAAGCATCAAATTGATCGAACACTCAATGAAAGTGATAGAGCAAGTTTTGAGAAAAGAATAAGAAGCAGAGTCAACATCAGCGACACTCAAATGGGGTTCATGCCCGACAAAAGTACGATTGATGCTATTTTTGACGTTCGTCAGCTGATGGAAAAGCATATAAACGTGGAGAAGGAGTTGTTCATACTGTTCTTAGATCTTGAGAAAGCCTTTTCTCGTATTCCTAGAGAGGTAATTTGGTGGTCATTAAGGAAGAAAGGCGTAATGGAATGTGAAATTAAAGCTGTGATGGAAATGTATAGACAGACTGAAACTGCAGTACAAATCGAAGGAGAAAAATGTGGGTGGTTCGAAGTTAAAGTTGGAGTGCACCAGGGCTCCGTGCTCAGCCCATTTCTTTTCACGATTGTGATGGATGCACTGGCAGAAAACATATCCAAGAACATGAGAAAAATTCTTTACCCTGATGATTTGATATTGATTGGCAGCAGTTGGGAAGACGTTGAAAACAAGTGCAGTTGCTGGAAAGAAGCCTTAGAAAGCAAAGGTTTGAAGGTGAATATTGCAAAAACGAAAGCAATGAAAGTCGTCACAAGAAAGTGTTTTGACTCAGTAAGTGCTATCGATCCGTGTAGTGTGTGTGGAAGCAGAGTAGTTAGGAATGCTATTCAATGCGTGAAATGCGAATTATGGGTTCATAAGAGATGTTCAGGCTTATCTGTTTCATTGAGCAGAGCGAAAAATGTCATATGTCGCAGTTGTAAGATAAATCATGAAATTGTGGAAGATCAAGGCTTCGTTAAACTAGGTGAAGATGAATTCGAAGTAGTAAAGGAGTTTTGTTATTTGTGTGATGTTCTAACAAGAGATGGTGAAATTGAAAAAACGGTGATATCAAGAATTAGAGCTGGTTGGAAAAAGTTTAATGATATTGCTGGCGTACTGTGCGGCAGAGTTTTGTCATTGAAGTTAAAAGGAAGACTATACAAATCGTGTGTAAGGAGTGTTATGTGTAATGGAGCAGAGTGTTGGCCAATGAAGAAGGTTGGAGTGAGACGCATGCAGTCTGCTGAGATGAGGATGTTACGACTCATGTGTGGCAAAACTCTACTGGACAAAGTGCGAAGCAAAGAGATTACAAGAATGACAGGGGTGGAAGATATAGAGCAGTATTTGGAAGAGCATAGACTCCGTTGGCTAGGACACTTAGAGAGAATGGATCCACAAAGACTAACGAAGAGACTATGGGATGAAAACATCACTGGACAAGCGAGGAGAGGTAGACCGAAAAAAAGATGGGAAGATGCCGTTAAAGAAGACATGAAGAAAAGGAACTTGAAGATTGAAGATGCTGAAATGAAAGGAAGATGGAGACGTCGCTGCAAATTCAAGGTCGACCTTGGCTCGCCAGGACAAAGACCTGCTCATTAGAGCGAATGGATGATGATGATGTGTGTGTATATATGGGCAAATAATTATTTTGTATGAAAATCTATAAAACAAATGACTAATGTCAAAATGTTTCGATAAATGACTTGGCTCCCTATCCTGAAAAATCAGATGGAACATACAATAAAGTTTCCCAACAGGAAAGTATGATCCCTGGTACTCTTACTGAAATTGGATTCCCAGAATCTTCCGTTCAGGAGGCGAAGCAAACTTCCACAAACTATGTATCCCCAGAAGAGCCAAGATCAACAAGGACTATTGAGGCTCCTTCACGTTTGGGTCTTTAGTTTCAAAAGATGGATGAGGAGAATGTGGCAATTGTATTTTGTTTGACCTTCATCTTCGCTTGTACTCGTTCATCCTTCATCGCCTCTATCACCTTTGCAAATGGATAACCTTGGTCACTCACTACCTTCATGTTGCAATTGTACTACACCTACTTCATAATTGTTACCAATTAACTGATTCGCCATTAGCGTCTCGCTTAATTCATTTCATGTGTATATAGACACTTTTACTCACCTGTTGAATATTGTTCAATAAAGCTTCTTTTAACGAAGTCCTACCTTTCTTCTTCATCAATTCTCATTTTGTCTTTCTACAATATGCAGTGTTCCTCAAGATTTTTAATAATTTAGGATAATTTTCGCCCCAAATGCACATTCTTGAGTTAATTATTGTGTGTAGCCTTGGCCCCTATTCTAAAAGTGAACATTTCTTTCTAACTATAGCTGTCATTTTGTTTTGAAACTAAGTTTATTTTCTGTAGGCTTCTCTGGAACATATCAAGGTCTAACTCCCACAATCATGAAACAAGGCTCCAATCAAGCAATTCGCTTTTGGGTTGTAGAAACATGCAAGAATTGGTATGTCGTTTTCAGCATCTTTTTGATATATATCATGTGCGTACCAACGGAAACGAAATCGAAAGTTGCACTCACCTCCCACCCCGCCTATCGTCTGACCCCATCTTATTGGCTCTTTTGCAGTGATAATTACCACGAGAAGTTATCCTGGTCTTTAGGGCTGTCGTTTTCTTAATCTGAGGATTCTTATGTAGAGCCACTTGAACATGATAGTTTACGCTATGTTAGAGATCTTTTGCGATCGCTGTCTGGAAGAACCAGTTGATCTTATCTAGTAGGAAAAGAAGGCTTTGGATTTTCTGGATACTTGTCAGCAGGGTGGTGACTTGTCTATATGGCGCCCCAGGCCAAAAATTTTGGTGGCGCTGTAGGCTAAAGGTTCCATTGCCGTCCAGACCAAAATTTTCAGTACAGCCTAAGAAAAAAGTTTCAGAGATAATCCCTGAATTCTCTCTTACATACGGTAACTCCATTGTTTGATTTTTTAGCATAAATATATTATCAGTGGTCTGGCAAGACCACGGGAGATAATAAAATGAAACAACGAAATGTATAGAAAGTATATGCATCACTCTCTATATCAGTGGTCTGGCAAAACCACTCGGTAGACAACATGGATATCATGGCGTGCCAGACCTATTATAGGGTTTATTGATCATTAGTCATATGTTTGCGATTGTTAGTCATATCTTTGAAATCAATGGAACTCTAGCTACGAATTTTTGTTTTACATAAATGCACATGGGTGTCACACCGTCAGCATATTAAAATATATTAGTTTCGAATCAGATCTGTGCCACAGTGCGTCATCATTGAACTTATACAGTTGTCAATCACATTTTTAAGTGATGTAACTGGCTTATTGGGTGTCAATTAAAAAAGTTTATAACAACTTGAAATTTTAGCGTCACCGTATAAAACTATATAAAACGTAACAAGTATATAAAGTTTGTTTGAATGTATACTTCTAGTTGTTGTGAGTGTCACAGCGTCACCCTTCTTATAAAATATAAAAATCATAGGATATTTTAGCGTCACTTTATAAAACATAGCAGGTATACAAAGTTACATTGTATGAATACTTCTAGTTGTTGTGAGCGTCATAGCATCCCTCCTTATAAAATATAGAAAGCATAGGATATTTTAGCGTCACCATATAAAACTATACAAAATATAGCAGGTACATAAAGTTGCATTGAATGTATTCTTCTAGTGGTTACCAGAGTGTTACTCTTATAAAATATGGAAAGCATAGGATAATTTAGTGTCACTTTATGAAACTATATAAATCATAGCAAGTATATAAAGTTGTTTTGTATATATACTTCTAGTGGTTATCAGTGTCACAGCGTCACAAATCTTTTTGAGCGTCACAGTGTCACAGCGTCACACACCATATAAAATATAGAAAACATAAGATATTTTAACGTCACCTTATAAAACATAACAAGTATATGAAGTTTATTTGTATGTATACTTCTAGTTGTTTTGACCGTCATAATATCACCGCGTCACCCACTTTATAAAATATAGAAAGCATAGGACATTTTAGCGTCATCTTATAAAACTATACAAAATATAGCAAGTATATGAAGTTGCTTTGTATATATAATACTTCTAGTGGTTACCAACATCACAGCGTCACAAAACTTTGTGAGAGTGATAATGTTACATCGTCATCCATCTTATAAAATATAGAAAGCATTGGATATTTTAGCGTTACTTTATTAACCTATATAGTATATACAATATATGAAGTAACCAATCTTATCAGATATAGAAACAGGATATCTTAGTCTACGTTTTTATTTGTTGTAGTCACTAAAAGTTATATAATGTATTTCATAAAATTTGTATAGTTATGTAGTGAAATTTTCGCTTGATCTTCCTCATCACCCATCACATAAAAATCGATGATTATTTTTATTGCGAAGAGGTTTCAAGCTTAGGCCCATTCTCTCTTTTTGAAAGGGGGGAGTCGCCAGAAGCCCTACAGAGCTGCCAATTTAATTAAATACCTATAAAAATAAACTTTTATCACTGAAAGCAGAAAGAAATAAAAAATGAATAATTAATTTCCATAGCACAAAGCATGAAACAAATTTTTTAGAAATATTTAGCTTAAAATGTTTTAAAGCAAAAAGCTATTTACTGTTTATAATAATCTTCTATAACTAAATCTTTTCATGAAAAATCTTTAGTTTCTTTCTATAATTTTTATCATTTGGTAAAGGTTTTTTCTAATAAAAGTACCCTCATTTTCAATATTTTCCTATAAACCAAGATCTAGATTGATTAACCAATTCCACCATATGGTAGACGATTCTTTTAAGTCATTTATTTGATTAGGGCGCCAAAATTTTCGATTTTTATTATAAAAGGAATATGTGGTTTTTTCATTGCAAATGAAATATTCTTTGCTTTTTTTATTAAACATAAAACATTGCTATATGTTAATTCAGTGATATTTGTAAAGATGTCTTTTTTATGGAAGTATATTTTTTATTATTGTTATTTATAAATGTTTGCTATTTTTCGCATTATTAAAATCAATCCAATTAACTTTAAATTCACAATTCCTTGTTCCTTATTTTTTACAAAATCAGAAACAGTTCTTGAATATAACAAATTTAAATAAGGTGTAGATGTGTTCAACGAAATGCTCGGAGAATTTACAACTTACGAACCTTCAAGAAGATTGCCTTTCAGCAGTTATTTAGATATTGCAGCAAACAATAGTTGGGTGATACAGAAACATAATGCTCCTGGAACATTTCCCCCAACCCGCAAAATTGGACGAAATATTTTATACGAGATCTATCTCTAAAGTTAGGAGAATTGTCCATGCAAACAAGATGTTAAAGACCCCTTGACTCAACATATTACTAGAGATGTGATAAGTTTGTTTGGGATGGAACAAGCTCAAGTTCAGCGATATACTTATTCTCGAGGTTACTGTTATATTAGCACGTAAGCCTAAGAAGAGAGGTACAAGAAAGTGTACTGACGGTTATAGATCAACATGTAAAGTTCATATTAAATATTTCTGTTCTAATTGTGCAAATTAATATTGCAAAGATGTAAATTTGAGCAATATTTCTCTATCTTTTTTCACATTTTTTAGGTAAATGGCGTTAAATTTCACCTTTTTCAAAATAAGGCTTTTTTTGCTTTTTGTATTCCTGTTTTCAGACTGATTTTTTAAATTTATAGTTTTAACTCTTAGAAATATACATGTGAATTTGAGTATCTGTTTTATATATAAAAGTATATGAAATCATGCAAATAAAATTGGAATGCCCTAAAACCCCCTAATCCGTCTTGCGAGTGTTGACATTCTCATTCGCATCAGCAAGTTTTGACCATTTTTTTTATTAGCGCGAAAATTTTCCATTTTTACTTTTCCAAAAGTTTTTATGATAAGGTACGTCTTTATGATAACACTCATGCATTGACACCTTCTCTCTCAATTTTTAGGAAGTATAAAACTTGCGTTTGGGTAGAATGGCAATTAGGATATGCGCACCCGCTAAAAATAATTCTGACATCCACGTCCGCGCCTACAAAAATTCCACATCCTATACATCCCTCTCTACTTAGAATATGGCCTGCATCCATATTAGTGTATATGCATTTGTAGATGTTAATGTAAAGTAAATATATTTCGTTTAAAAGCATTCGATCATTTCAATCTTCTCACCTTTAACTCGATGACTGACTCAACATATAATTTCTCTTGTCAATCAATGTTTTCCTTTAATAGGTATAGAGGAGGGGATTCTACGAAACCTGTGAATAAAATTGCTACTGGCTTGTTTGGAGCGTTGGCTGGTGCTGCATCCGTTTTCGGAAATACTCCCATTGATGTTGTAAAAACACGAATGCAGGTATTCCCTTTATTTCGTGTAATCGTTTTTATCCTTTTTCATATTTGAGCTCTTTTTACAACTCCCTCTCACATTTTATTATTATCCTTAGCTAATTTAAAAAGAAGAAAAACTCTAAAATTAATTTTTAAATTTTAATTAAAATCAACGAAATTCTACATGCATTTCGTAAATTATGTTTGGCATTACATTTATATTTTGCTTAATTATATTTGCCTTGAATATATTTTTTAAATATAATGTAAACAAACAAACATTTTATCAGAGAATTCAAATTTGTGACACCTTTATCATTACATATTCATTTTATTTTATGTTTTATTTTTTATCAAGGGTAAGCCTTGAATAGTTCGCAATGTTTTTACAATTTCCTTCACATTTTGAGTATATAAATAATTTTATTGATAAAAGTTATCTTCGTTTTTAAAAGTGCCTCGATATTGCGGTTACTCATTTAAGTGTAATAAACCTATGACTTATTGCAAGCTGTTCTTCATATTTAATGAGTTAATTTTTGTATACTTCTTGTATTATTTTCTGTGCGTATTCTCAAACAATTTACATTACTAACTTAATACATACGCCTGTAGCAATAATATGAAGGTGGGCAATGCAGTACATTATAAAATAGAGAATTATTTGATTTGTGAGCTTTGACTACAACATTTCATAATAAGCAATTTCTTATCGAAGTGGGTAAATTCCTCCATTTCTCAATTTTCAACTCTCAAAACAACCATTAAGAAAAATTGGTCAATGAAAATGTGATTGAAACTAACGCGCTTGAAAACACTTAATCGTAAAAGAATGGCAGTTAAAAAAATTTTCAAAGTTTTTAATACTTCTTTTATATTTCAATGAAGTTTTTTTCTTTAGGAAGTTTTAATGAGTCTTTTGATTTTAACAATTACACTTTGTTTTGTTATATGTGGTATTGATGCTTTTATGCAAATTTGAAAAACTTGATCAGCCAAATGTAAAATTGCATCTGCTAAATTTAAGTAAGCTTCTAAATATTTAGATCTTGTTTTACAAGTAGAACCTATTTTAATTATTAAATACACAAATAATCTAAAATATAACAAAAAACATTTTTTTTTATTTCAATAAAAATAAATATTTTAAATCTTTGGAAATTACTTTTTATATTCTTACCATGTAAAATTTTTACAAGTAAAAATTATGCCTTATTCTGCAAGTAATCAGTTTACAAAAAATTTACAGAAGTTAGAACAAAAGTTATGACATTTTTATTTTATAAAAAAACTATTGAACAACTTTTTATATGTGTTTCAAAGTAAAAAAAAGTGGCCCACCCTAAATTGTATACCTATGTATGTACGTATAGCTTCACAGAAAAAGTATTTTGCTTATTAAAACCTTAATTTTTATTTTAGAGTCTAGAAACTGCAAAGTACAAAAATACTCTGGATTGTGCTCTTAAAATTTTGAAACATGAAGGCTTTCTTGCGTGAATTTTTATTTATACTTTTCCATTACAAGACAATGCTTATCCGCTAATATAATGTTATCCCTTTAATTTTCAAAATTGATTATAAAAATCCTTGTCCTGAAATTTGCTAGAACAATTTTTTCACATGATCTTGAATACTAATAATTCGGAGATTTTAGCTTTTCCTAAACACATTATGCATTTATCTGAAATTTGGATCTATAGCTATCATGAGATGAGCTTGATGAAATCATCTAATTTACCACAGTTCGAGAAATCAGCAGTTTCATAGTCAGGCGATGTGACATTTCAAACTATAAAAAATATAAATACAGTAAAGCCCCGTTTTTCCGTCGCAATTCATTCCTGAATAAAATGGCGCATCTTCGTGACGGACGAATTATTATGGAAGCAAAAGTTTCCGCCAAAAGGAATCTGTTTTACTAGGGGCAAGAAAAATTTTTTACTTTTGCATGAAATGTTTTAATTAACACATAAATATGTAATTTTCTTTCGAGATTACAAAAATAATTAAAAAAAATTTGCTCAATTCTTTAGTTTTTCTTCAATTTGCAATTGAAATATATTTAAATAATACTTAGTTTTAGGTTAACTATTTTACTTATTTTTTATTTTAATTAAATAATATTCAAATATTCGAAAATATAAGTTAACTTTAAAATGTTGCAATAACGTGAGTTCTTTTAAAATCCATTTTCAAATAAAGGGTAATTATTATTATACTTAAAAAAATTAAATCGTCTTAATATTAATTTTACTCTCTTTTTTGCCTAAATTCATTATATTTCCCCTTTATAACGACTTTTAGAAGCAGACATTACATCATCCAAAAGCATTTTTTACATCTGTTTTCAAAATTTGTGGATGATGCTTATACGTCTTATTTTGATATTTTTCTTTATGCACTTTTTCAGAAGATATATGTATATTGTAAAAATGTTGCATGCTTTTTATCATAAATAGAGAAAAAGGCTTTACAAAATTCCCTTGCTCTCTTTGTATATGGGACAGTCGTGCCCAGGATCAACACTGGATAAATGGCCTTTTTAATCGGGCATCACACACATTGTAAATGTTCCTATCATGTCAACAGAGAAAATCATTTTTTAAGCACCTTAAATCAGCAGGAATAATGAAACAATTGCGCCGATCATTGGCAGTGATATCTTTCAACATCTAGGATCTACTTTTCAAGCTTTGCCATATGCGAAAATAAAAGCAGGTGTATTCGATCGCTTGTCAAAAATGGTTTAACCCTCACAAGACCACGGCTGTCTTTTTACTCGTGTCGATTTTTCAAAGCAAAATTTTGTCAGGAATAATTATATGTAACCGTATAGAAAACTAATGTAAGTTTTGATCTATCAATGAACTTTCACATCAAACAAGAATTAATTCTTTTTAAATATTACGGAAAATTGCAGATTTTCAAAGAAAAATATTTTTTGATGGCGTTAAATTAATGTTTTCATTTTTTAATAAATAAAAGCAGATAGAACTCAAACCTTTATTTACAACACTATACTTTATTTATTTTGAAATAGTTCACATCTACTACATTCATTTACAGTTTGAACATATGTAATTTGTATGTTTTTTACAAATCTTTTCGCAAATGCCACCTTCACTCAATCATTGTTTTCAAAAATGATATTTCTAGAGAAAAACAAATTCATTTATTAGCAAGTAAAAGTGAAATATATTATTTTAGTTACTGACATCGAGTACAAATATATTTTGTATGCTTTTTACAAGAGTCACATTTCTTGTGCCTCTACTCTTAGAGTGGCCCAGATGCAAATAACAAAAACCTCTTGATGTTCTTCAAAACGATAGAAAGATAGGAGCTTACGAAATTGCAATGGAGCAGTAGCACTGTTAGCCCGCATCATCATTCAATTCTCACAAAGCTTCGAAGACAAATCTCTAATGAAATAGTTTCTAACTCTCTTTTTAGTGCTTGGGAATCTGTCAGGACTATTACTTTTAGATATCACCCAACTACTATCACACCCTATATCTAAGTAATTTGCATAAACTGCCATTGTCCATCTTCTATACTAATTTGTAGCGTATAACTTTTGGAATGGAATAGCTAATTTATATAAATTTAAGGTTTGTAGTAAATTTTCTTCCAAAAATTTTAAACCTTCAATTTTTTTTCAAAATGGCCAAATTTAAATCCATGACTTCATACCTCTCAATTCATAGACCCAAGTCCCAAATAAATTTTCAAACAATTTACTTTACTAACTGAATATATGTGTAGGAAGAATATGAAGATTATATAAGATGATTCTTTGTTTTTCTGTGTTACTAATCAATCTTGGTAACATTTCATTGCTAAAAATTTTAACATTTAATTTTAAACAAAAATGCATCTCAGTACAGAGTAATCTCAATCCACCTAACCAATTCATTTGATATGAACGAGGCTTGTTGACAATTAGTGAGATGAGAGGCTGAGAAATATCTTTTAGCTCCTAATCAATATTGCATCGGATAGTGGGGTTGTCGAATAATCTACTGTCGGATAAATGCGATTTGTCTATATTACCAATGAGTCTTCAAATACGACTTTCCATCTGGTCTTTAGAGGACAAAGATATGTTTAACGTTCGAAGACCAAATACAGAACTGCTCCACCAACAATTCTTTTCCCTAAAGGTTTACAAAGATCATTTTTAGTCATGGTATAAAACCATCACTAGGTTAGTGTATAACATATCTAATATAAATGGCAACTGTGACCATCGGTTTCAATAAATGGTAAATAACAATAAGGACGGACACAGGCTTAAATACATCCGTTGAGTAGTGATCTATCATATATGAATGATTTTGTTCTCTTGTTGAGATAGAACAATGGTTCATAAAGTTTGTAAAAAATTTGGGCGTGGCGGCATCTTTAAAATTTTTAATAGCTCGGGATCTCATTTAAAAAAATAAATCAACATATAAACTACTGTACTAAAAAAATCGACACCATTGTTTATTCAAAAATTGTCTGAACAATCCAAATCTCAGTGGGATGGATGGCATCTGCTTTGTCTAAGCCAGTTGTCTAAATGCAATCTGTTTCGGGATTTGGTTTCAATCACAAGTAGCATGGAAAACGCTTGCTCACCCTCATATGTAGGGGCAATCGAAACAGAGCCTTCAAAGCAATCTTTGCAACATCAACATAGCACTCTCCTCGCTCATCGCTATGCTCCATGCTAATCGCTATGAGATATTTCACAAAAACATTATTTGTACCTTCTAAATCATTAACCAAATCAATAAACTGTTCTTGAATTAAGAAGTCTTCTGAGGCCAGATTACTAATCGAGATTATAAACGTGTTTTTGATAAAGGGATAGTATTTTTCAAATTTTTATAGTTTAGGAAAATAAGAGAAATTTCTTGCCTAAGATATGCTACACCGTATTTCATCTCCAGGACATCTTCATTAATGAAAATCTTATTTTCATCAACAAATATTTGGAAAAGCAAGCAAAATTTTTCTTGTCTATGAATGTCATTCCATTTCAATGGCTGTTTATGACAATGGAGTGCAGTAATCTCTTCTTTGCAGCGAAAGTTTAAGGGACTTCATGATTCAAATGTGTTCAGTAAAAACGATGGGAACATACGAAAACGGACATGTGAAAATTTTACATGCATGTCGAGTTTGCTTTGCAGAAATTGTTGAATTTCTTTCCATAGGATCGTTTTGAGACTTTTCCTTTGGAAAGCTACCTCACGTTTGAGTTCAGCAAGAGTTTTTCAAATTCGAAATAATTTTCTTTACGTAACTCTGAGAACAAGCAAGATTTGAAAGCATTGCTTTAATTAAATAGGCTCTTTTAATGACTTCATTGAGAACATTTTTCAACGCATAAGGTATGGTTTTCATTATTAAGGCTTATCGTGGTGAATAGCGCACTCGTTTCCAAATACATCTGTAGATTTTTGGTTAATCAGAGTCTGAAAACTAGAACAAAAAATTGTATTAAGCATGGTCAGTATACACACTCCAAGCTCAATACCATGTGTAGTAAAAACTGTCCACATTGTCAATATTTTTCTCTTAAAGTTATTCTACTGCTAAGAGTTTAACTTAATAAAATAAAATCTTAATTAATAAAACTAAAAATTGTCTACAAGGTGTACGTAAACGCAAGGCTGAGCTAGCAGCATTCATTGTTTCATTGCAAAAAAGTTAAAAATCGAAATTCTAAGCAATAAAACCATCTTTGATATTATGTCATCAGACATCTCTCCTATTAGCCTTCCAACAATATCGTTTGACAGGAAGATATGCTTCAACTTTACAATGTCAGAACTTTTTAGCACATTCAATAGGATATCATTGCAGCAAGGTAACATCAACTGTTCTCCTATGTTGTTGACTTTTTGACATCAAACCACACTTAATATTTTGCAAAAACATTCCTATGTTATCAAACTTGGATATGTGCAATTCAGCTTGACGTTTAAAATAGTCAATCGTTTTTCTCCATGTCCTAATGGGAAAGTCTCAAGCAAACAAAATCAAGCGTAGCGATCCATTCATTCAATTTTGATCCGATTTGCCTATTTTCATGAAAAACCTTACACCCCATTAAGATTTAGGGAATGAGCTATTTGAAAGTTTTCCTAAGTTTAATATTTTTTAAAAATGAATGATGTCGTATCTCGGGCATAATGAAATTGCTGATTCAACCAACTGTGATAAATCGCATGGATTTATCAAGCATATCTTGCAAACCCTACTTCAAAGAAAGGCATGATGAATTTGTAAAAAGCTATAAATCTCCAAATTATTAGTCTTCACGATAGTGGGAGAAGTTCTTACCCAAGAATGATTGAAATAGCGGACAATTCACGCTGTGACTACCATACATGATTGATTTTTTTCCTTCTAGAGCTCTAGACTAGTGATGCAAGCACAAAAATAAGGTAAACTACTTGATAAAATCCCTGCAATTAACCGCAGTTATTTGGATTAGGAGAAAACAGCTCAAGGATAATGCCGGCTAATAATGGCGGTATGTTCGTTGGACCAAAATTCTTTTATAATAGATTATGAAAAAAGTTCCTCCAAAAATTTTGAAGATATGCGCCTCTGATATATACATCATTAAATGATATCTGTGAACCTACCTTGAATTTTATGATGATGAGATTATTCTTATAATAATAGAGGCGTTAATGGTTAAGAGCAATTTATTGGTCTAAAAGACGAAAACCGTTTATACGGGGATATAAGATATTTTATTTGTTAGCTTTATATGTATCGACTCTGTTTATCACCAAATATCTTTTGATTTTTTTTATAAAACACTTCATTCTCATAATTCATTGCGGTGAAGTGCAAAAGCATTTAATTCTATAAAATAACAGTATTTCTAATCAATTCAAACACAGAACTAACTTTACTATAAAAAGTAGACAATTTTATATTATATAGATATTTTATTTATATAGAAAACACTATATTATTATTGAAAACTAAATATTTTATAATGTTTTCCAAGAATAAATACTAAATCACATACTTGGATAAACGTGTTAGTGCTATTATATTGAAGTTATGAGGCATTGTCTCTGCTGTTCAATCAATTGAGGTTTCAAGAAATTTTAGTAAAATATTTATAAACGTGGTAATTTGTAAAATCTGTCTATCGATCACCACTTGCGTAAGGTTATATAGTCAGGGTTTCTCAATTGAGTTTTGATTAGGGACCAGTATCATAAATGAGCCACCGAACATTTATTAATTAATTATTTCTAGAATACAAATTTGGAAGTGTTTTCAAATAAATTTTTTCTGAATATTTATTTTATCTACTTGAGTATTATCGATGTCTGACTTTATGTTATATAAAGTGAGTGAGGACCGCAAACAATGCTTATAAAACCTTTGCTGATAGCTCTTTCCAATGTGTTCAATCGTGCTTTCTCCATGAAAAGAGACCGCGCCATAGCTTTACCCATACCCATTAAAACTGGCATAGAATTTTATGAAGTCCAAGTAGAACTTTCGTGGGTGATGTAGGCCGAGTGGATTCCTAAATCTTTCAAATCGAGAACCTTGCGAGACTCTTTAAAATTTTCCACTTTTAAGATGAAAAAGTTACGGAAATATTGAATCGACTTCTAAATAAATGTTCATTTTTCTGTATAATCTTTATCAATCATGGAATCCTTTTCTTGATTTATTCTTAGGATATATTGTTTCACATTTGCCCGCAAATATCAATCAAATATTTGATTGATTGAATTTTCAATAAATGATTGACTATTTTCCTAATTAATATAGAGTTTTAACATTTGTATTATGATGATATTCTTTTTAGGTTTTACAAAGGAACACTACCTCGTCTTAGTAGAGTTTGTTTGGACGTCGGCATAACATTCATGATATATGACTCCGTCATTGACCTCTTCAATGCTATATGGAAAGTTTAGCTTTTATTAAGTCTTTCCGGAAGAAGCACAAACAACTCCGCTCACCATTTTTCATAAAACTCTTCCTTGCATTGCAAAGTATACAGCTGTCTACATATGTCCATTAAAGAAAACTGCTTGCTCCATCTAAGTTTGATGTCAGTGACACGTTCGACTCTGCGATTTTTTCTTATTTTCTTACTTTTTTCAAGAACTTTTAAACCCACATCTCATTCCTTCTAAAGGTGTGTAATGAAAAATATCTATCTGTATTTTTTGATATTATTCTTTATTCACTCTGGTTATTTTGAATTATGTCTTTCCTTCTTATGAACTATGTTTTCTATATTTTTTTATCACTGTTTATTCTTTTTACGTCAAGATATTTTCCAGAATTTATTTATCCTTAATTCTCCCAGGCATTTCTTTATTTGAAATAAAACTTTGTATAAATTCATTTTCTAAAAATCTCTTACTCTACTTCTGACATTCAAATTTTTTCAATGCTAAGTTCGTATAAAAACCAGATAGAGATTGTCGTGAAAATGTATACTTGGAACGCCAGTAATTTAATATATACAATACATATGGCAAGCGAATCACTTTATATACTGTAAAGTAAGAAATCTCGCCACGAATTTATATTCATTTTTTATAACATTAAAACAATTGTTCTTAACCGCTTTGCTACGCTACAAGGGCGGTCTTTAGTTTTCACAAAATACTTAATTTTAATATGCCGCCAATACAGTTATATTTTTTGTAATCGCAACTTATACATTTGTTATATATACTTATTAGAGTGGGCACAAGAAATAAAAAAAAATATGTTACATTTCCTTATAATGAATAAAAATGCTAAAATCGTGTTACCTAGTTGTGAAGTAAAGGATTTTTAAATTCGCAAAATAAAAATGATGCTTCAAATTGTGATAGCCAATGTGCTTCTTCTTTAATGAAAACATGGAAAGTTTGATTGATTTAAAACTCCGTGAAAATGGAGTAGATTATCCAGAATTATGTAAATCTATGGTATATTATATCAGGAGTAAGTACTAGAGATGTTTATTTAATTCTTTATCTATTAAAAGATTTCAACGCTGTTAGCTGTAAAATAGTTCTTTTTTCTTGCAAATTAATACTCTACAAAGCCCTTTGGAATTTGTAAAGAGAATTAGCAAAAAACTTGTCTATCTTTTAAAACACTTTTATAAGGAGCGTATGCTTTCGTTAGTTTTAGTTTTTAACAGCCCCATTTTGATATTAAAGATTAATCTTTCAATAAATAAAACGTAAAATCGATTAAATTAATATTAATTTTTCAAACTCCTTATCAAAAATTTATCAATGTGGTTTGCTAGTTTAAAATTGTTAAGCAAGTTCCTAACTCACAGACCTTTTAGACAAAAGCACAACCCGCTGCTTTAAATGACTCACTCAAGATACATGAAAAAGGTGTATACTGCGATTTTATGTAGGTGCGTCAAACCCAGAAAATAATAGAACACACATTTTATCTTGAACTTGTATGTTCCCTCTTGGTTTAATAAAGAAAACTGTAAAAATCAAGATGGAGCTCAAACCTGAAAAAGTGTGATCAAGAGGTGATAACACCTCTTTTTAAAACAATGACAACTTTAATTGCGCAGAAAACTTTTTAATTGAAGCATCCATAGATGAGAATAAAGAAATGCCTAAAAGTGTTCTTCTTTAAAATGAAAAACGTTTTTCAGTTAAAAAGGAGAATGCTTAAGTTAGAAATTTTAATAAAAATAAACTTTCAAGCATGTTATACGAAAATGTTCGATTGCAAAAAAGTTTAATTAGAAAATATGAAATTGAAAATATTTTTAAGTTTTCCTAGTCATTTTCAAGTAGTTGAGAGAAATGTTTAAAATGTTCTTCCTCTTGTAAAAGGAAATTTTGATTTCCTACAAATCTTCTTGAAAAGAAGAGAAAAGTGACATTTTTTATAAAATAAATTCTTTTACATTAGTATTTAAAAAAAGAATCAATCCTATACAAAAAATAGAGCATACTTAGGTTAACAATCAATAAAAAGGTCATATTTTTCAGGTAATGGACTGGTGTAGACGCAACTCTTTATATATGTTTACTTTGTTTTTTGATTTTTGATCTTCTTTCGAATGTAAAGAAATACAAACACCTCTCACACCAATCGATCTATAACCAACCCAATGGCAGTTAGCAAATTGCTAGCAAGGTGGCGGAACAGTCTAGCAATCAATGTAAATGGTCGACCATCAACAGCATCTCCACTTCCAAATGACATCCTGTTGGAGGCTAAGAACAACAACCCATATCTTGTCTTATTTTATTGTGTTGTTGTTAGCCGATAGGTTACACCATTTCGTTATTAGTGTAATCTATCAGTTCAAAATAGTACCATTTTTATTTGAACTGAGAAAGTATGTCCATTAGGGTTATGACAAATTTTTAATTTCTTACCCTGATGTACTAACGAATGAACTTTTGATTAAAACATTTCAAAAACAACTTTTTTTAGTCTAATTTCTAAAAAAATGTTCCGCGCCTAGATCATTTTTGTTTTTTTACGATATAATACGTGGAGTATCATACATTCTTTATTAAAATAATAATTTATTATGTATTATGAGTGGGTGGATTACAGAAACTTATTTACATATGATATAGAATGATAAAACTATTCTTTAGATCTGTGTATTTGTATTAATAAATTTAGTGTTAAGGTATTTGTCCTTTTTGCAGGTTGAAAAAAGTTCTTCCATGCATTGCACTCACAAATAAGATTATAAAGTGATTCAAAGATATCTTGAGATCTTCCACTTGAACAAATTAAAATAGCAAGACGTAGTTCTCTTTTGCTATTAGTAAGGCAACTTGATATTCTTTCTTTTCAATTTTTTTTGCCATCAAAATGCAAACAAAATTTTTCTTCAGAAATTAGTTCCATGAGGCGATTTTTAATTATTTTTCCATTGATTATTGTTTTACGCCAGACCCCAGATTGAGAAGGTGTTGGTACACTGAAACCCTCCTTAGAAAGACTTTTTAGTATATTTGAAGACTTTCGGGTGAAAGAGAGTGTGCGACACAAGTTTGGCAGCAGAAGATGTCGAGTGGCGTCTTTTTCTTTTTGTAAAAAACTCTTCCTGGAGATTGTCGGGAATGTATTCATCGTTGCTACTTTGTTCCTGACTATCACTTGAATCCAATGCAGCGTTTTGAATTGTTGTGACTGGTGAAAAGGTACTCTTAATTCGTTTTGATGGATGAATTGAAGAGACTGCTGCTATTTTGCAGGTGGTATATCCTACTTTTCCTTTTGATTTGATTTGTTTTTTATAGAGTTCTTTGTCTTGACTACAGAGCCAATCACTGTTTGCTTTTGCAATATCAAAAAGAAAAGAAAGATAGTCTTCATATTCTTTTGAAGGTCTTTTTTTATATTTCTCAAAGGAGGTAATAAGTTTGTTGATTTTTGTAGACACTTGTTCGGAAAGAACAGGAAAATTTAACTTTTCCCAAAGCTTCAATACTTCTAAAGAAAATTTTTTTATTCGGTCATGACGTCCTTTTATTTCATCATAAAGTCCCAAGAACCTCCCAACTTGTTTCAAAACATTCTGCATAATGTTTCACTTATATTATCCTTCAGTTCTGGTATACAAGGACGACGCTTAGTATTTGCTTTTAAATTTTTTGTCCAGTTTTTTCCGTTCATTTTCACAGCAAATTTTGACATTTTAGTTTGAGACGACATTTTTAATATGACGTAAAATAATTTTTAAACCTAAAAAAATTAGAATATTTTATAAGAATAATGCAAAAATTTACACAGATGTATGTTCCTAAACTTTTATAAAAAAAACTTATGAAAATAATTTTTATCAATAGCTCTGAGCCAGATGTTTTATTTATAATATTTGAAAAAAACAAACCATAAACCTTATATTTATATCTTCATTTTTGTTTATTGCTATTTATATCACTGTCATTACATATATTTCTTGTATCTTGTGGACCATCTACATGAAAAGGTAATGTAACATGAGGCACGGGAGGTTTTTTCATTAACTAAAGAAATAATACCTGAAAAAATATATTTTAGGTAAAAGTTCATCTAATGTTATATTAGGAGAGCAAAAATTGTGAAAATTTTTTTTTAGTCATAACCATTGTCCATCGCTGAAAAAATAGTCACGCGCAAAAATAGAATTTTTGTTACACTTTCGCAGCAGTAGCCATGAGTACGTGTATTTCCAGCCAACCCTCATAAAAGCCACCGTTAGGTACTGCTGACTTTATGTGTAGGCTTACCTTTTGTATCATTATATACACCAGGGGTATTGGACGTTATCGCCACACGGGGAGCTTTATAACAAGTTAACAAAGATGAACTGTATTTCAAAAACTTGAAGAAAAAACAAAAAAAGTAGTTTAATTAATATTTCTAAAAGTTCAAACAATCTTGTAGAGTAAAAGTATCCAAGTTTACCTTCTATAACTTATTTTCAACTGTTTAACGTATTTTTTTATAGATTTTATTTTCCACTTGTTATACAATTTATATACTTTTACGCTATCACTTAGTGAATTGAAAACTAATTCTTATAAATTTTAGGTTTGTAGCAAATATTCTTAAACATTTTAGATTTTCAGTTTTTATTTCTCTTCAATTTATTAAATCTGAAAATGGAAAGGAAAAGCTCTATTTAAACGGTTATTTGTTTTTTAAAGAAAAGCAAAAAATTGCGAATGTATACTGGAATTGTGTAAACTATCAAAAAACTAGGTGTCGTGCGCTGGTGAATACTTCTGGTGACAATGTTGTGATGGACCATTGTGAACAGCATAATCACATTGCTGATGCTGTTGCAATTGAAGCTTCTATAGTTTGTGAAAAAATTCGAGAAAAAGCACAAAATACAAGAGAATCTCCTCACTCAATTTTATCTTCTGTGTTGGACGCTTGCAGTCAAGAAGCCATACCGCAATTGCCCACTATAAATAATATGAAATGAAGCATGAGAAATATATGATCAAAAAAGAATGAAGACCAGCTCTTTCAACGCACCGTAGAGACATCCATTTCCCTCTTAATCTTACGAAGTTATCAAGCGCTGAAGAGTTTTTATATTTCGACTCCGGACATGAAGAAAACCGTATCTTAATTTTTTCGACTCATAAAAATATGCAACTTTTAATGAACAGTAGACATTGGTATGCTGATGTAACATTTAAAGTAGTTCCCTTCTGTTCTATCAATTGTATACTCTGCATGGATTTGAAAAAACGAATCTATCCCATTAGTATACGCTCTGTTGACAAATAAATGCTCAGAAACTTATACGAGCTTTCTCAGAAGTATTAAAAATTTGACCTTACTCACAATCCAGAATCAGTGATACTTGGTTTTGAAAAGCCAATGATAAAGCTCTGAGTGAAATTTTTCCCGCGATAAAGCAACGAGGGTGTATTTTTCATTTTGCACAATATACTATGCGTGCTATACAAAATTATGTGTTAAAGAGTCAGTATGAAACTGACTCGGAATTCGCATTACACATGCGAATGCTGTGTGCTTTGGCATATGTGCCTGTCCATAAAGTTACAGGGACTTTTAAAGAATTAATTGATACCGAAATTATAGCTCTTGAAGCTCAAGAAATCTTGATCGCAGACGCCGGCGTTGACCTCCAAAATTTGATCATGAAATGTGGAACGTATACGATTCAGTTTTGAGCGATTTACGCAAAACAAACAATTCAGTGAAAAGATGGCATCCCGGCTTTGAATCACAACTGACAGCTTTTCATCCAGACATATGGAAATTCTAATGCAGCCAAAATGAAACAACAGTTTGCTGGCAATAAAACCCCCAAGAAGAAAAGAAAATACCGCGATCGTGCAGAGAGAGTAAGAATATCGTATCAACTTTTAATCCTGAAAAGCCTCTCATTTCTTATTTGAAAGCAATTGTCCATTATTTCCTTTTAAAATTTCAAAGCTATTTTATTTTTAATAAAACTTCTCATTTTTAATTTATTGTGTGGTTTCCCTCATTTAAATCGGTGAATTGACACATCGCTGATTTGACAGTCGGTGAATTGAGGTCGATGAGTTGAATTCGGTGAATTTACCGGATACGTTATATTATATACTACCTTGAAAATTTATAATTATATACAGTTTTGAACGTATAACACTTTATATCCTTAATTTTTCCAATAATCATGGCTACTTTTTAGAAAATGTTAATCAAATTTTGATTAATCAGAAATATATCTAATAAAATATTCCTTCAAATTTTACATAAAATATATGTTTTTTACTATATATGTTTATAATAAATCGGCCATCCTAGTTTCATTTCTGAACTCATTTTTCACATCCTTCTTTAAATTACGAAGCAAAAATTATGCTTGAGGAAAAATATATTGGTAGTTGTTTATTCAAAAGAAAAATATTTTGCGTATAAATATAATAATAAATTAGATTGAAAAGTAATAAAGAGATAATAAATAATAATCTAGTTATTATAGCTAGATAATAAAATAGATTCGCCAAAACAAGAAAAAGTTTATAATTAAAAATTTTATTCAGTCCAGCAAAATCACATTCCTCAAAGTCAAATTCATTTACGAGCTCTTCATCTACCTCGGTTAAAAAGTCATCATATGGGCCCTCTTCATCCGATAGTGTACCATTGATTTCGTAGTCTTCATCATTTTCCCAAATGAGAGTGCTCTCGGCGCCATCCATTGCATTCGAAATACAGCATTCCTTGAAAGAATATTCAATCATTGAAGGTTCTATATTATTCCATGCTTTTTCGACAAATACACAAGGATTATAAAGTGAAGGAGGACGCATATTTCTGGCTTTTGTAAATGATTTTTCCGCCCTAGTAAACCATTCATTCCGCTGCACTCGCATATGATTTTAAAGGGCTTATTTAAACACACGTCTAGTCTAGAGGTTGCACAGACGCCAATCCTCCGGGAATAATAGCCAAGTCAGTTATATTTGTCGATAATCTTCTATTAGCATCAGTAGACAAATAGGGCTAAAACATATCCCATACTAATAAGCATGGACAAAAACTCCTTTGGGAAAAAAGGTTTCGGCATCGACTTTCGCTTGAAAATAACCATATGTTGCAATTTCGTACCATCTGCCATGCAAGCTAATACAACAGTAAATCGAGCTTTCTCGTGGCCTGTAGTTTTTAGAAGAATGGTTTTTTCACCTTTTGAAGATACAGTTCGATTTCCAACCATATCAAAATAAATCGGTGTTTCATCCATTTTTTTCGATGTTTGAGATTTATTACAAATCTTTCGAAATTGAAAATTTTGCTTTCGAGCTCCTTTGGCAGCTTTCGTGCAATTTTAGTTTTTCGCTGAATCACAAAGTCATTTCTTTTCATGAATCGATAAAACCGTGATTTAGTGGCTTTAAATCCTTTTGCTTTATCCTGATTGATTTTGCCCATTGAAGCGCAAAAATACGAATTTGGTTCTGTGTGACCTGCAGAGCCATTCTGACGTCTCTCTCGTATTATATTTGAAACTTATCATGTTTTTTAATTTTACGTTCTATTTGGTAAGAAAAACCATATAAAAAATAAGTGATATTTATGATTCATTAACAAAAGTGAAATTTATTTTTAATTGAACTTATAAACCTAATAAAAGAATAATATCAAACAGTCAGTTGTGCCAAATTTAGCTTATTATACGATATTTTTATTCATTTCCAAGTAGGTATGATAAATTTACAACTAAAACAAACTCGTCCAAATTATTCTCTGAAGAGTCAAGGATGTAGGTAGAGTTGTATAGAAGTATGAAAAAATGTATAGAAAGTATTAACTAATACGGGGAATTTAGGGTCATTGAGAGAACATGCATAACAATTCATAAGAGTGCATTCAGATAGGTAAATTTCCCCATACCTTTTTTTTATTTTTTCTTGAATGCACCTTTGTTCAAGTTTAACATGGACACGATGTGCTAATTTTTGTTGAAAAAATTTGTTTCATAAAATTTAACCTTGTTGTAGAAGAACACTTGGAAATAAGAGATTGTATATTTAAACTAATGATGTTGAAACTAAAAAGATCTATAGAAGCACAATTAGAAAAACTTGAAGAAAAAAGTAGATTAGAAAGAAGTCTTTGAAAAAAGATAAATCAAAAATATCTCTCTATATTATCAGGGTCAGAGGCGTCCGTAGAAAAAAAAGAGAGGGGAGGGGGGGGGGCAAAATTTTCCTAATGTATAGAGATTAACTCTTGAGCGATGAACGTCTTTCCGGCCTTTCTATGCTTAGTGTCCATCCTAATAAAATAATAGGATGCTTACAAAATTAAAAAACAAAGTGATTCATAAATTTGGCAAAAATCCTCGACGAATTCAATTTTTGTTTGAACGGTAGCACAGATAATAATATAATTACGGTATTGATCTGCTAATAAATCTTTTTTTCCCATTTATTTTCTATCTTTTTGTATTTTGTAGCATTTTTTCACTCTCTATAAAATATAGAGGGGGTGGGCACTCCTATTGTGGACTCCCTTCATCAGGGTATGTATTATAATTAGCACTCATCATTAGAAGAATAATTAGTGATTGACTTAACATATTCTAATTTTATTATTACCAAAAGACACTTGTTACAAGTAAAATGTTTAAGATCTTTTAGATTATTATTTTTCACACAATTACTTTACTTTAAATTGTCCATATCATTTTTCAAATTATATTTCAAATGATATTTAGTACGCTCTTATCAGTATGCACAAAAGCACATTTGATAGTTGTTTTTTACAGTCTATGACCAAAAGAGAAACATTTTGCACATTGTACATTTGCAATATAGGTAGGTTTAACATTTACATCTATTGAATTTAATATATAAATAAAAATGACTATTTAAGACCACTTATCATTTTCTGACTCAGATTAATGAAAGTAAAAAGGTAAAATACTCGCATCTTTTATTTGACAATAGGGTGTTTCTTTAAAGCATGATGAAGGAGAGACGCATCATTAATTTCAGTTGGAACTAAAACTTTAATCTTGGGATATAACTGTTTACTTTTTTTATGAGACATTTTTTCCCTTGAAAAGTGATTTCGTTGTTTTCCTGAGACTTGAGTCATCAGCCAAAGAAATTTTCATTTCTTTGTTTAATCCAATTTTATACTTATTTTTGATTTAATACAAAAACTAATAAAATGTATAATTTTCTTACTTTCTTTCATAAAGCAAAATATCTTTAGTTTTTTGGGATGGTATGAATACAATCTCCTACCCACGAGTAATTTCTTTTAAGCTCTTTCAGCAGGTAAATGATCGCTGAGACTACCGCAAATTTCATCCTGTCTACTTCTATGAGAGTATAAATATATACAAAAAAAAATTTTTTTTCAACTTCTCATGCTATAATTAGGTTACGATAATAAAAAATAATTTAGACAACATTTTGTAGAAATTAAACAAAATTTAAAACTCGCTCAAACCCCTTGTTTATTTGCATTAAAAAAATACACAAAAACAGGATTTATATAATACTAATTTTCTATTTTTTCTTTGCTAATAAAAGGATATCTTTTTCTGTGAGCCTGAACTACTTGCAAAAGGTACTGTAGTTAATTTTCATCTTTAGTTAAGGAAGATTTGTAGTGCTCAATGAGAGCTACACCTCTTTCTGCGCAGTCATTGACACATTTCAAAGATTTAACTTTTTCCAAAGCTGAAATAAAATTCTTGTTATATTTCCAGGTTTCTGGATCATAGTTAAAAAATTCAGTAGAAATTTCAAGTATTAGAAAAAAATTTTAAGTTTTTTCAGATACAAAATTTTGAAGAAAGAAAGAAACTGTTTTAAGTGAAGTAACATTTGAGCGTTTTTGATCACATTGTTTACTCTTGCTACTCATGGCATTTACTATTAGCTTCTTTGTTTCCGGCTAAACTTTCTCATCAAATAGAGATAAAGCTATCAATTCTTCACTAAGATACCATAAGTGACGTAAAAACTTGTTTAAGGTTAATTTTTTTGTAATTATCAAGACCTGAATAAAACATAAATCATTTTTTGGTGTAGAAATCACGTCTTGAGAAGTGAACCAAGCTCTACAATACAATCTGAAAACAAAAATTGAAACATCAAACACACCTTTTTTTCATAGTTTGTCATTTTAAATTGATGCTGAAATAAAGTCATTTTTAAACAATAAATGGCCTTCGATAACCATCTAGCATGATGAGTAGCTCCAGGTGGTGAAAATTTAACTCCCCGTGGAGGGCACTCTCCAGCAAAAATAACAATGAGCTCTAAAAACTCCCTGTAATCATTTCTCACTTGTATCTTAGAAAGCTGTAACATGGCAAAGTCAACAATTACATTCTTTACATCGCAAATTTTATTGAAAATATCTTGATTTGATGTCGCATTTTCGAAGGAAGATTTTTCAATGTTAATCCATTGGACTTTAAATCTTTTGAAAATAGAAACATCAGAACCAGTAGTTGGGCCAAAAGAAAATTTAAAAACACTAGCTAAAATAATTTCAAAAATATGATGCCTACATGGAAAATATAGCAAGTTTTTCTGTAAAATTTCTTCAATTAACTTGCAAGTACCTCCTTTTTCTCCTGTATTTACAGCAGTTGTATCAACATTCACATTTTCTTCTAATTTCCACTCGTTTATTAGCTGTACAACCGCTTTAGCTTGTTCTTTCCCAGTTCCTACTGATATTTTTGGAATACCTAACAAATGTTTTAGCTGATTCCCTGTAGCAATCACTGCTAAACGATCTTCAGGTTTTACTGTTAAATTATTCAAAAGTTTGCCATCCCAATGAACCATAATTACAGAAGTAAATGTGGCGGATTGCTTTATTTCACTGAATTTTTTCTCTCTGCAGGAAAGCCGACTTCTACGTATCGATGATCTATTTATGTTGAATTTTTTTCATATCACAACCCAAACTTTTGGTAGTTGCTGCAATCAACATTGTAGCCTTTCTATCTGAAGTGTTAGTTCTATCTAATGCAGCTGCTAGTTGAGAATCAATTACTTGTGTACGAGCTCTTTTTTATCTTTAACTTCGCATTTTTTTGTGCTTTCGTCAATATCCGTGTCTTCTTCACTGGTACTTGATATTTCTAACTCTACAGTTTCTTTCATTTTTGTAATTCTAAATTTGCTTTTCGCTAAATTGACGTTGAGCTTGTTTTCTTTTTTGAATTTTTATTTCTTTCAAGGTATGAATTCTGTCTATTGACCCAAAAGATCCCTCACGATTTTTTTACGTTGTGCAATCAAAAACATTTTGTCTTCGTCATTTTTTATTAAATCAAAAGCATGATCGTGAGCAACATCAAAAAGATTATCTAATTCATCAGCAAATAACTTTTCATTTTTTTTCTGTGTTTCTTTTGAAATTTTTTTTCAATTTAATATATTTATTGAAGAGCTTTTCTAACTGTTTTACAGCATGGTGTTCAGGGCGAGTAGGAATTTTTGCTTTATTCCAAAAAATAAAAACTTCTTTTATTACTTTTTTTGAACTTTCTGAAATTGTTTTTTTCAAAGCTCTATGAAAATGAAAAAATAAGCACAAAACTTGTCTATTTGATGGTAATTTTGCCCCCAATATTTCTTGCATCTCATCTCCAAGCAGCCAAATATAAGTTTTACTTCTAGTCAAACAAGATTTATTCATCTATAAATAGAAACAAACATTTTAATTTTTTATAATTGTCAAAAAATATAAATAATTACCTAAAAAGAAAAATATTGCTAAAAACACTAATTTAAAACTTCTGTTTCTTGAGCGACCGTTAAAAGTTATTTATTTTGGAAAATATTTTAAATATAGCCATTTAAAAGTCATAGAACAAATAGAGGGGTGAGAAAAAAAAATTAAAAAAAATTTAAAATAAGGACCACCATAAATTGAGCATATAGTAAACGTTTGTTTTATTTAAAATATTTCTTTTGCGAATATTCGCTTGACTGATCTAAAATTTGAAAAGGTTTACACAAAAACAAAGTATAGGGTTACACAAATATGAAAGTGTGCTTGATTCCCTTTTTAACCCTATTAGTGCTGGGCAAAATTTGTCCGCTCAAGTGCTGGGGGGCGTAAAGTGCCCCCCTATTTTTCTCAGAGATTAATAAGTTTTTATAAATATTTTTAATGTTACATATATATTTCAACGATGCTGAATTCAGTGGTGATGTCCATTTTTTTTTATCAAAATCAATCAAACCTGTCAAAAAATTGATTTATATTTGATAGCTCATCTCAAAAAGGAACTTTTTATCTAAATAAGTATATAAAGTTTTTTACACATGTATACCCATTTTCAAGTATGCTGAATTCAGTGGTGATATTCATTTTTTATGAAAATCAATCAAACCTGTCAAAAAATTGATCTAAATGTGACAGCTCATCTCAAAAAGGAACTTTTTATCTAAATAAGTATATAAAGTTTTTTACACATGTATACCCATTTTCAAATATGCTGAATTCAGTGGTTATATTTATTTTTTATGAAAATCAATCAAACCTGTCAAAAAATTGATCTAAATGTGACAGCTCATCTCAAAAAAGAAACTTTTTATCTAAATAATTATATAAAGTTTTTTACACGTATACCCATTTTCAAGTATGCTGAATTCAGTGGTGATATTCATTTTTTTATGAAAATCAATCAAACCTGTCTAAAAATTGAACAAAATGTGACAGCTCATCTCAAAAAAGAACTTTTTATCTAAATAAGTATATAAAGTTTTTTACACATGTATACCCATTTTCAAGTAAGCTGAATTCAGTGGTGATATTTATTTTTTATGAAAATCAATCAAACCTGTCAAAAAATTGATCTAAATGTGACAGCTAATCTCAAAAAGAAACTTTTTATCTAAATAAGTATATAAAGTTTTTTACACATGTATACCCATTTTCAAGTATGCTGAATTTAGGGGTGATATTCATTTTTTATGAAAATCAATCAAACCTGTCAAAAAATTGATCTAAATGTGACAGCTCATCTCAAAATAGAACTTTTTATCTAAATAAGTATATAAAGTTTTTTTTTCAAGTAAGCTGAATTCAGTGATGATATTCATTTTTTATAAAAATCAATCAAACCTGTCAAAAAATTTATCTAAATGTGACAGCTCATCTCAAAAAGGAACTTTTTATCTAAATAAGTATATAAAGTTTTTTACACATGTATACCCATTTTCAAATATGCTGAATTCAGCGGTGATATTTATTTTTTTATGAAAATCAATCAAACCTGTCAAAAAATTGATCTAAATGTGACAGCTCATCTCAAAAAAGAAACTTTTTATCTAAATAATTATATAAAGTTTTTTACACATGTATACCCATTTTCAAGTATGTTGAATTCAGTGGTGATATTCATTTTTTATTAAAATCAATCAAACCTGTCAAAAAATTGATCTAAATGTGACAGCTCATCTCAAAAAAGAACTTTTTATCTAAATAAGTATATAAAGTTTTTTACACATGTATACCAATTTTCAAGTAAGCTGAATTCAGTGGTGATATTTATTTTTTATGAAAATCAATCAAACCTGTCAAAAAATTGATCTAAATGTAACAGCTCATCTCAAAAAAGAAACTTTTTATCTAAATAAGTATATAAAGTTTTTTACACATGTATACCCATTTTCAAGTAAACTGAATTCAGTGGTGATATTCATTTTTGATGAAAATCAATCAAACCTGTCAAAAAATTTATCTAAATGTGACAGCTCATCTCAAAAAGGAACTTTTTATCTAAATAAGTATATAAAGTTTTTTACACATGTATACCCATTTTCAAGTAAGTTGAATTCAGTGGTGATATTCATTTTTAATGAAAATCAATCAAACCTGTCAAAAAATTGATCTAAATGTGACAGTTCATCTTAAAAAGGAACTTTTTATCTAAATAAGTATATAAAGTTTTTTACACATATATACCCATTTTCAAATATGCTGAATTCAGTGGTGATATTCATTTTTTATGAAAATCAATTAAACCTGTCAAAAAATTGATCTAAATGTGACAGCTCATCTCAAAAAGGAACTTTTTATCTAAATAAGTATATAAAGTTTTTTACACATGTATACCCATTTTCAAATATGCTGAATTCAGTGGTGATATTCATTTTTTATGAAAATCATTCAAACCTGTCAAAAAAGTGATTTACATATGACAACTCATAAGAAACTTTTTATCTAAATAATTATATAATGTTTTTTACACACATATACCCATTTTCAAGTAGGCTGTGTTTACTGGTTATATTCCTTTTTTTTTTTATAAAAAATTAGTCAAACCTGACAAAATAATTTAAATATTACAGCCCATGTCAAAATTAAAATTTTGATTCTTTTAAAG
The DNA here is from genome assembly GCA_030549495.1 of Nectonema munidae. Lineage (NCBI taxonomy): Eukaryota > Metazoa > Nematomorpha > Nectonematoida > Nectonematidae > Nectonema > Nectonema munidae. The sequence goes on from JAUIRK010000991.1 coordinate 67,944, forward strand.
TTTTTTATACATTTCAAGTATGCAGAATTTAAGGGTGATGTTCATTTTTTATGATATCAATAAAACCTGTCAAAAAATCGATTAAACCTGTAAATCAATGCCAAATATATAAACATAAAAATAACTTCTACTTGCAGTATTTTTCTAATAATTATTTTCTTAATTTATTTAATAAACCAACTTTAGGTGTTTAATTCACTCAAAATATTTTATTTTACAGTAACTTATGTAACTCGATAGGACCTCCATCTTTTTGGCTACAAATTCGTTATCGGCTCGTAGTCTCTACCTCATATTATAATTTACAGTATGTAATTTTGGTATTCATCTTATGATGATCCTTTCTTGGTAGCTCTTTTTTCATTAGAAATTTATATTCTTCAATGTGTGTTCGAAAATTTTTTTATAAGGATAAAATTACTTTTTTCCTCTCTCAAAGCATTCTGATTAAAGAATCTTCTTGGTGATCTTAGACTTTTTTTTATCAGTATCGTGTATTTTATTATCAAGCCTGAATATTTTTCAACCAATCTTATTTCAAAGGTTTTTTTCTGATGAATCATTCGTGATGTTGATTGTTCAATTACAAAAAGTTGTCAACGTTCTTCATCTAAAAAATTATCTCTTTGACACAAAAGGAAAAAGATGGACAAATTCAATTTAAATTAAAAATATCTTGATAGTGACTAAATTCTCACATATTGGCACCTGTGCCATTTTTGTAAAATCTGACCTATTCTAAATTTTCAGATTTCCTACCCATCTTAGCTAAATGTTAACTGTAATCTTAGATGATAAGCTATAGATTTAAATATTTTTCATTTGTAAAAGAGGAACTTTTTTTTCACAGTCAAAATCTTTTTTGAAGCATCTAATATTATATAATTAAACCACTTCCTAGTTCATTAGAACATTGTAGATCTTCCATTTAGTCAAGATACATATTTTTTTTAATTATTTGTTTTGATCACATGTTCTCTTTTCAATTAGTTTTCAACTTGGTTCCTTCTCTCATACAAATTTTCAAAAGATTTTATAATACGTTTTATTTTTTTTTAATAAATATTTCATACCTAAGATGATTGTAGAAAGTATTATAAGCCAAAATATACAAAAAAAAAAGTATATTTTTACTATATACCTAATATGCAGCCATTTTTTGAAATTTTTTTACAGAACTGTTTTTCAGGCATACATTACTAATTCAATTGCCACTTAAGATATTTTTTAACCGTATTATCCAAAATTCAGTACAGAAATAAAATAAGCATAGTCGATTTGGTATAAAACAGATATTTTATTTTTTGAAAATATTTTTGAAGACAATATCTAGAAGTAAACCGCAAATCTGATTGAAGCTTTCAGATATTTTAAAACCATAAATGCCAAACCTGCGTCCAAAAATGAAACCAGCATCTTCCATTTGGCATAAAAACACATATTTTATTTAAATTTCAAAAATATTTCTGCAGACATTAGACGTAAATCGAAAATTTATTGACACTTTCAGACATTTAAGACCACTAAATGCATATAATTTTTATTACAGAAATAAAATAAGCATAGTCGATTTGGTATAAAACAGATATTTTATTTTTTTGAAAATATTTTTTAAGACAGTATCTAGAAGTAAACCGCAAATCTGATTGAAGCTTTCAGATATTTTAAAACCATAAATGCCAAACCTGAATCCAAAAATGAAACCAGCATCTTCAATTTGGCATAAAAACAGATATTTTATTTTTTTGAAAATATTTTTGAAGACAGTATCTAGAAGTAAACCGCAAATCTGATTGAAGCTTTCAGATATTTTAAAACCATAAATGCCAAACCTGAATCCAAAAATGAAACCAGCATCTTCAATTTGGCATAAAAACAGATATCATATTTAAATTTCAAAAATATTTCTGTAGACATTAGACGTAAATCCAACATTTGATTGACACGTTCAGACATTTAAAACCTCTAAATGCAAAAAATGATTTTAGAAATAAAAATTATCATGGTCGAATTGGTATAAAAACATATATTTCATGTAAAATTAGAGAGAATATTTTGGGATATAGTTTTCAAACATAAACCGCAAATTTAATTGACACTAGCAGTAAAACCTCAAAATGCGAAAACTGTGTTCAGAAATAAAATGATCATGATCTATTTGCTATAAAAACATATATTTCACGTAAAATTTGAATCAATATTTTTGAAAACAAATTTTAGAACTAAACGCCAATTTAATTGATACTTATAGGTATTTTCAAATTCAAACTGCAAAATTGAGTCCATAAATGAAACTAGCATGGTTGATTTGGTATAAAAACATATATTTCATTGTAAAATTTAGATGAATATTTTTGAAGATGATTTTTAGAAGTAAACCGCAAATTTGATTAACACTTATAGGTATTTTCACATCCTAAACGTAAAAAATGAGTCCAGAAATGAAACCAGCATAATGATTGATTTGGTATTAAAACATATATTTCAAGAAAATATTTTTGGAGACAATTTTCAAAAGTAAACCGCAAATTTGATTAATACTTATAGGTATTTCCAAATCCTAAATGTAAAAAATGAGTTCAAAAATGAAAACAGCATGATCGATTTGGTATAAAAAAAATATTTCATGTAAAATTTTTAAAATATTTTTGGAGATAGCTTTTAGAAGTAAACCGAAAATTTTGACTGATATTTTAAAACCTCTAAATGTGAAAAATGAGTTCAGAAATGAAAACAGCATCGTTGATTTGCTATAAAACATATATTTCATTGTAAAATTTGAATGAATGTATTTGGAGACAATTTTTAGAAGTAAACCGCAAATTTAATGAACACTTATAGGTATTTTCAGATCCTAAACGTAAAAAATGAGTCCAGAAATGAAACCAGCATGTCCGATTTAGTATAAAACATATGTTTTTATGTAAAATGTGAAGGAATGTTTTTGGAGACAATTTTCAGAAGTAAACCGCAAATTTAATTAACACATATAGGTATTTTCATATCCTAAATGTTAAAAATGAGTTCAGAAATGAAAACAGCATGACCAATTTACTATAAAAACATATATTTTATGTAAAATTTGAAAGTATATTTTATTAGATATATTTTTGATCAATCAAAATTTTGATTGACATTTTCTAAAAAGTAGCCATGATTATTGAAAAAATTAAATATATAAAGTGTTATGCGTTCTAAACTGTATATAATTATAAATTTTCCGGATATTATATAATATAGATCCTAAGTTATAAGGTTAAGTACTGATAATGTCAAAATTTTGCTGAAAAATAAAAATTTTTTATTTTGATTGACAGTTTTGGACATGAAGGGGTTATTCAACTACCATGAAAATGGTTTCAAAAGATGCAGCTAGCAATTTTAGGAAAAGTCACAAAATTTGAAGGGATATGATTCAGCCAATTTTCTACAATTAATTTTTTAGCCAAGGGGGGGGGGCGTTTTACGCCCCCAGCACTAATAGGGTTAAAGAAAAATTCTCACTTTGAATAGCAAGATTTTTGGGTACTTTCCATTAAAATCACAAATCAAATTGCATGTGTATTTTTTGTACTTATTTGATGTCATTTAACTAAGTTATGAGAAAGTACCTAGATAATAAATAGATTATATACTTCTTTACGCTATCTAATAAAGCAGCTTTTTATATTATAGATCTATTATTTTTATGTAAAAAGTATTCAGAGACAAAAATAATAAACCAGAAAATTTTCTTCAAATATGAAGAAAAATTTAAATAATTAGCTAAATAGCTTTATTTCAAAAATTAAATTATTAATAAAAATATAAACTTTTTTTCTAGTTTTAAAAAAAGTTAAACAAATCTAGCTTTCTATCAACCCTTCTCATCTTGTTTCTCTTATATAAATATAAAATAATTATGAACAAATGTTAAAATCCCTTTAAATTGGCAGTCATACTTAAAATATACTTGAGTGATTAACATATCCTGTCATGGTTATTATTTTGTTTTTTTAAGTTATACACGCTTTGAAAGGAGGTGAATAGTTTGTTTTTTCTTTTATTATGGTGCAACCATTTAGTTTAGATATTTAAGCGAAAAAAATTATTTCATTCAAAAATGCTCTCTATTTTATTATCATTCAGAAATATTAAAAATAAAAAAGAATCTGGTGCCAAGGTTTAAAGTCAAGTGAAATTAAGATGACGATGAAAATAATGGTGTTCCTTTTAAGTTTGTTTCTACTTTTTGTGAGTACTTAAATAGGGAACCAGTTTCACTAGAAGAGCTCTTTATTTCTTCACAGGTGATACCTTGCAAGCACTGCGAAACTCAGAAGAACAAGTAATTTAAGTTCGGCGTTTGACAGAAACAGCCAATATTTTATCTGATGGATGCTAAAGAAGTCTTTGTCTTTTTCTTCTTTGTAATTTGATAGAAATACACAGTATGAAGAAAATGAATATGCCGTATTAACAGGAATAGATCCTGGTTTTTTTAAATTTTATAGCTCAAAATATGATTGATCTACTATTAAAAATTGTAAAAATAGGGTTTGAAGTTTTTCAGAACAAATCATGTCCTTTTACAGTTACAAAGGTTACAGGGTTTCCGAAAAGACATTGAAGAAGAAAGATGCAAAAACATTTCTGGCGTCAAGCGCTCTTTTAACATATCATAAATTTATTAGGCATTTATGTGCCTATGAAAAATGCATCTAAATTTTCATCATCATAATTATTTGTATTTATTTTTTATAAAAAATTGATCGAACTTCTTTTTGAATGCATCGACATTGGATGAGTTTACAACGTCACTAGGTAAACCATTCCATCTATTGAGTGCTCTTTGCGAAAATATTAGTTCTACTAAATATTGGTTTGAAAAAAATGCATGATGGGTCAGCAATTTCGCCCGATTTGTTGTTATACTCTATTAAAAATGCAGTTTATTGTTTTTGTAATTTACTGTTTTCGGCTGCCTCAGCTAACGAACATTCAGTGTTTGAAAATCTTGTGGACTCCGGAAATAAAAAAAATGCAATGAAAAATACGGGAACATGAAGAAGGCATTCATCATTGTGCTTGATTTCTTGAATGAAAAGATTTTAAAAAAGGAAGAGTCAACAATTGGCAATGTAAGATTAATTTATGCAGGAATAGAAAAAGCCATGGATAAATCTGATAATGGATAAGTGGCTATCATCAACTAATTGGTTAGACAATTAGTTAGCCGCCAAAGCACACTCACCAACTGCCTTTCACCTTCACTAATATCAATGCATATAAATATCAATACAATACTCAGTATACACACTTGTTTCTTCCAATAAAGTATTTTCTCCCTTTGCAACCAAAATCTTCTTAAACTTTTTGCAGATTGTATTATGTTTTCGCCTACTCACCAACTTGCTCTTCGTGGACACAGAGAAGTAGTTACCTTAACTAATCCTGGAAATTTTGTTTCATTCTTACTACTTGGTATATATGATTTGCGTTATTTAGAATATGTAAGGTCTTCTAATCCAAAGTCAGTATATCTAATAAGATACAAAATGCATTTATTGAATTATTATTATTTTTTTATTGAATACTATAGGTAATCAAATTCTCCATACTATCCTGAAAAAATCAGAAAAGCAAAATACTACCTTATGATGTTTGACCCAATTCCAGACGTTTCACAAAGCTAACAAATGTCCCAAGTTCTAAGATATGCTGATATTATCAATGAAACTAAAACTGCTATAGTAAAAAAAGTCTTTATTGTTTTATCAGAATTAAAGAAAAAAACGCTGCAAATTTAGAGACAAAATAAATTTAGAAAATGACGCTCTTGATTTGAATTACTCTCGTGAACAGATGTACAACAAGTGACCAAAATGACAATTAATATTCGCGGTGTTCAATAACTCAAAAATTCTAAAGCAATTTGTGTGAAAAGCATTCTTTAACTTGGCTGCATCAGAAAATGTCTTGGCTATATCATTTTTTGGTATGCTTGATTCTTTATACAAGTTTTTTGCTAAATAAATGTTAAGATAGGAAAAATTGAAAGGAACAGCAGGAATTGCAGTAAAAAGGATTTCCCATACAAGATGGAGTGCTAAAGATGATGCTGTTTATGTTAAAATCAAAAATAGATGATGTATCTGAGGTGTTGGAAGATTTGCAAGTGATGCTTCTGTGGACACAAGAAGCGAAGCGAATACTTTACTACATAACATAGTATATACTTTCCAACTTTGTTGTTTTTTCAGACAGTATTTAACTCCTATCGGTCGAGTACGGAAAAACTTCATTGAAGCACATATAGGGTATTCGAAATTTATATTTCCTTTACAAAAGAACGAAATAAACTGCTATTGCAGTAAGCGAGCAAAAGTGCTTAACTCGGGTATTGACTTCAACCAACAAAAAACAGCGTAGAAAAGATTATTTGGAGAAGAGACAAATTGCCCTGATGAAATGTTCGCCACTGACATCACCTAAGTATCCAGGAAAAAATCAACGTTTGAATTTAAAAAATGTATCTTCAAGATCATTCAGCCTAGCGTATGAATGCGAGCTCATGCAATAGCCTAGCTTATGGAATGTATGAATAAGGTTTGCGACAAGTTCTTTGTACTTGGGATCTTTTTTATTTCAGAGAAATCCACGGACAACATCACGAAGCTTCTTTTTCCATTTTTGTCATTCCTTCTTCTAATTTCTTCGATTTGAACTTTGCATGCATATCGGGTCCAATAAATATGTCATTTTTAATTTTAGTTTTGGAAATATTAAACGAATTTCTTGTAATGTTTTACTTCCACAATCAAGAGCCTTTACAAACATCCTGATATGAAGTGGAGGCAATGGAACTACTTTGCTAGGATCTACTGAAAGTTTTCTGAGTACATTGAACATTCCTGGCTGAAGTCCTTCTCGCAGTGGCGAATCAACTTTAGCTCTGCTATTCCATAAACAAAAAAACACCAATGCTTTGTGTAACCTCCCTGCGAGCCAAAGAAAGCACTTTAAAATCTCCAAATTGAAAGTATTTTATATTTTCAAGGACTTGTTTAACATTATCATAATTTTTTTTTTCTGAACGGAATGTGCAAGAAGTATAGATGGATATTAGTTTCCATTATGAAGCAAAACTTCTTTAAGACTCCTAGTTAAACAAATGCCCCTTTAGAATTGTTGAAGTCAAATTGAAGTGAACAATCCAATCACATCTTTACAATAACAAAGATTATTACATACGTTATTAATTTTTTAAGATTTTCATTTCTTTTTCGGTAATCAGATATCGCCTAGCTTTCACTTAGTAAATTCCATTCAGTCTTGAAAAAGTTCAGTTCCCGATTTAGTAAGTCCCAAATCTCTGATTAAATCATCTAGGTCGTTTTGATTTGGAAAGTTGGTTCTGAAGTGGATCCAGGTTAAAAAAATCTTCTTCCATTTCTTTACTACTGCTTGATAACGTTTCGATATGTCAAATACATTTTCATCTAAAAAATGTATGTAAAAACAAAACTTTTTAGATAAAAATTCAAGTACATTTACTTATTTTGGAGGTATTGTTAAACTGCTATCATGTAAAACAGGTGCTTTTGATGATGCTAATACACTCTCCATTTTTTTGGAATTCCAAAAGGCTGTAATTCTTATGCTGAAGTGGAAGATGAAGGACAACAACGAAGGGTTTTCACAGAGAAGCAAAAAGATGGTAAATCAGAAAGAAAAGCAAGACTATAGCCTTTCTTGTTCCTCTTAACCATCCTTCTAGGATTGAACAACTATACTACGACTAGGCATGGGTGGCCTTTCCAAATTCTTGAACATATTATTAGCTGTTGTTTTTTCTATAGCATCTTGAAAGCGTTTTTCCAGCAAACTTGAATTGATAAAAAGGCTAACTCCGAAGCACTTTGAGTCAAGAGCGGCAAAGCAATTTAGCATTACAAAGCAACAAAAAGAAGAATTAGAAATAATAAATGTTTATGATTTAATTGAAATTTTTTGAACAAAAACTCATGGATATCACGCCTTTACAAATCCAATTAAACTTTTCTATTTTTTTTTGCAAATTATGTAATTTTATGAAGTTTATTTATAAGAAAGTTGCATTAAAAAGTATAAAGTAACTGAGTAGTAGTTCTTGTTGTGGTTGAGTTATAGCCAGCTATGGGGCCAGGCCCCTTCATCTAAGTTATGGGCCCCACCATCAAAAAATTGAAATTTACAAATTAACATGAAATAATGAATTAATTTTTGGCAATGTGCTTATACGAACAATATAAAGCAAATAAAATCAAAATATAGAAAAATTATTGATATCATTGACGAAGCAACCAAACTGTTAACTTTGTTAAGTCTACCTGTAATAAGAAAGCAAATTTACAATAAAAATTTCTCTTTGCTATGAGAAACGAAGGTAAGAAATATTAACCGTGATAAAATCAAAAACTTTAACAAAGAAATAGGACACAGGTAGAGAAAGGAGCTTATCAACACAAAGAGAAGGGTTATTGTAAGCAGCAATTGATGCTTTCATTTTAGACAAAGACAGTAGGTGAGCATGTAAATTAGCGCCCCATTTGGCCCCTCCAAATTTAAATTTCTGGCTACGTTACTGTATGTGGATCGCCAGGCTCTTTCATTCAAAGAAGCCTGCACCACGAAAGAAATGCACCACCTTTTAACTGGGTTTAGTTGTAGAGTATTTGTAATCTCATCTTGTTTTCTTAGGGCTGTAAGATTCCGGAAATCTGTAATGAGATGTGTTGTTGTGTGAGAGCTAATTGGGCAGAGAGGATGTATGTGTGCTGTCTATTCGGTGTTTATAGGCATTGGTGATTGTTGCCACAGAGTCGACTGCGTCCTTTCTGATCTTGAAAGTTGTGCTTCTGCGCTGCTTATCAGGGGTGGAGGAGTGTCAAGTATTTTGTTGTTGGGAAGGGTGTCAAGTGCTTGTTTGGTAGGTTGAGTGTGGATATGTTTTTTCAGATTACTTGTGTTCGTTGATGGTGGTATGTTGCTTAGTATTTTAGAGTAGTATCTGAGTGGAGTGCCTGCTACTTGTCTGTGTGCGGGGGGTGGATGGATGATAACGTAAGTAGTGACAAGGACTGTTCGTGTTGTTTATGACTGTTTCTAGGAATTGTGTGCCTCTCTTGTCCAAATGTTGTTTGATGGTGAGAATTTTGGTTTCGGCATGTAGATGTGGAATGGGTGTTGTTTGTGTGCTGACAAGTATGATTCTAAGACCTGTTTTGAATGGTTTATAGTTTATTTGTTTGTGTGCTGGATATGACTGGATGCCAAGATGGACTGGCATAGCCTAGTAGGTAAGTGATTCTTTGTTTTGTCCAAATCTTGTGCTTGTTAGTTGCCTTAGTGTGTTCACTCTTGGTCTGCATTTGGTGACAATGTTGTTTATGTGTGAGCAAAAGACATGGATGGACTTTTGTTCCATGGCTGTGTGGAATTAAAGTGTTGTTGAAGGTTGTGGTTGGTATGTGATGGTGTTCTTTGTTGTGGCTTGTGAGAAATGCGCTGGTGGATTTTGCAGGTGGCACGCTAAGTCTGTTTTTGGAAAGCATTTTTCAAGTTGTGTTAAATATGTTTGTACGTGTGTAGAACATGCCTTTCGTGTGTACTGATAAAATTGTTACGCCATCTGCATATGAAGAAATGTAAGTACTGTTGGTTGGTATGTCATGCATGTGTAGATAGATTGAAAAAAGTTAGACTGAGAAGAGAGCCTTGTGGAATGCCATTTCCAAAATTGTGTAATTTAGATGACTCACCGTTAAAGTGTACATAACCTTGAAAGTAATTAGCAAGCCAGCGTTTAGTATTGTTGAGAATGTGGTGTTATGAATTTCGTTTATTAGAAGAGATCTAGAGATAGCATCAAATGCTTTACTGATGTCTATTGTGATGAGTAGTGCACTGTGAGGGGGGGGGGGGGAGGGGCGTCTGGATTTAATACCATCTTGTATTTTTTGTGTGAGATTTAAGAGTTGAATGGTGTTCTCTGTTGCCATGTTGTGTAGGTGATAGTGGAGTATATGGCGTTATTTTTGCTAGAATGAGTCTCTCAACTAATTTGAAAGCGGTGGATAGAAGTGTAATTGGTCTATAAGAAGTTGGTTTTGTTGGTATTTTGCCGTGTTTTAGATGTATGTTGGAGATGTTATCAATCTGAAGAGTTTTTAAGTTGTTTTATATGTGCGGTTTCTTGTGTGTTAGCCAGTGTTATGGTGTGATCAAGTGGAAATTCGTGTTTGCGTGTGCCTGTCTACTTTGTATTTGGGTAAGTAGCTAGTTTTAGAGTAGTGTTTTAATATAATATTTGTTTGTTGTTTGCGTGTGGGTATTTTATCTAATGTGCTGATTGAGGAGTGATTTTGTATGTTACCACCTTTGAGTTGTTGATTCTGTCAATGGTTTTATGTAGTTTTGATAGGGATGTTTTTAAATGTGGTTTTTCCTGAAATTCTAGCAGGTTTTTGTGTAATTTGAGTGCTTATTTCTGTTTAGTTTGTGTATACGACTCGTTTTAATTAGTGCATGAGGTGTTGGTGTGTGTGTCTGCGTTCTCTTATCAGTATTTTTATATCTGCAGGGAAGTTTGGGTTGAAATGTTTTGTTTCCTTTTGGGATGAATTTTTTGTTGGTACTTTTTATTATTTTATTAAATTGCAAAATTATGTTATACAGTGACTGTGATTAAGTGTCAAGTCTTTTATTGTGTTCCACATCCGCTATGTTCGGTGAGCAAGGGTTAAACTTTTTCTGATGAGAAATGTGTGTACATGTGTTTGGATCGTTGAGGATGTATACTTGTTCGAGTTGTGAGGCAAGCTCCGTTCCTCTTTGTGTCGTGTTGTTTAGTGAAGCAATGTGTGTGTGTGGCATTAAAGCCTCCTACCAGAAGTATGTTTGGGAGTATTCAGTGCCTGCAGTTTGATGTTAGGCCGGCGAATATTCGGGTTGAAAGTGTTGATTATAGTTGTTTGTTTGTTGTGTCCTGTTTTAATGCCGAAGGCTTGTATTCAGTGTATTTATCAACTTGTGTAGTCCTTCTGATGTCTTCTTTCTGTGTACGAAATATTGTGACGTGTGTGTGTGTAATGAGGCCGCCACTTCCGCCATGTTGTCTAATTGCAGTGTAATTGGGGATGGTTGGTGATTGTGTGCAAGATGTGTTAAAACTGAAACAAGAATATGTTGAGGTGTTTGATAGATAAGATAGTGTTTGAGTGGGGGTATGTCAAGTGCTGAGCAATTAGAGGTTGATTGTGAGGGCGAGTTTAGTAGCATTGCTTGATTTGTGTTAAATTGATTCGAAGTTAAGGATTGCGAGCGATGCTTGTTCTTGAGATTTCTTCCATAAAAGGCACGTCCACTGTGATGTGAAGTTCTAAAGTGATGTACACTTTAGGTGTAGCCATCCAACACATGAGTTGCATCGTACAGATCCACTATTTGTGCGGGAGATGTTTCTTGTGTGTTGCATATGGAGCATGTATATGCGCCTTGATTAGTTTCAATGTCCCCAGCTAGGAGTAGTTGAAGGAAAACAGATGTTGGGTTCATGCATTTTATTAGGAAAAAAAATGATTGGCAGACACCAGTAGCGTGGCGCCATCCCAGGCGCGCTACCTTGAAGAGACGCAGCGTAGCACTTCCATCGTCTTTCGAGTAGGGTTGAAATTAAGGATGTTTGGATATGGTAGTGACTTTGTTTGTCTTCTCCAAATGTTGGTCCACCACGAAGAGGCATCCACATCGGACCATGAGTAGTATGAACAGGACATTAGAAAAAAAGTTTTATTGTGAAATGCTTTAGCTATCAGATGTATTTTTAGTAAATTTTTAAAAGATAATTTCCTATTTATTTTAGCTTATCAAGTTGTTGTGATGAAAGCATTAAAACGATACTATTTATTTAACAACCTAAAAACACTCTTGTTAAAAAGTATAAAAGAGTAAAGAGCAAAGCTTACAAAATCATCAACAGTAAAGCGAAACAGTGCAAATTAGGAAAGACATAGAGTATGTGAAGTATATATGTACAAGGTTCCATTAAAGCAATATACTAATTGATGTTTGCTTGTGGTGTGCATTAGTGGCGCTTAGAGGAAAGATAAAAATCATCACAAGTATTTTTTATACAATGGGGACTGAGCTTGCCCCTCTCTCCATCAACATATCTGCACGCCACTGTGCCCAGGTACATTTTCCAGTCAGGAAAAATCAAATAGAATTCGTGTCCATTGTGATAAAACTTAAAAATTCACATCAATTCTGATGGAAATAAATTATCACGAAACTTTTGTCATAGTAAAACACAAAAATGTGAAATAGGTGTATAATCTGAAAACTGTCATTCATTTTGTGAGATTGTTCTTTAAAAATGTATAAGGAGACATGAGTAAAGTTGGTTATATACTGGGTTTCAATAACTCAAGGGCTTGGGTTCGATCCCGCATCAAGCCTACTTTCCTCATAGTTCAATACAAGCGGCGCAATTTTGCCTTCTCGATGAAAACACTCCACGGTACCTTTAACTTTATATAAAATTGTATAATAATGAAAAATAAATCAAGCCTAGGCATCACTTACATTATTATTTAAGAGCGCAAACAGGGAAAAAGTCAAGAAAACCTTTTGCCTGGGGCACTAGTGTATTTTTACCCTCGAGCGCCAATAGAACTTTTGTGGTAAGGCACTAGATAGACAGGTCAAGGTGATGGTATAAAATAAGGCTTCAGGATCGTTCCACATTATTCTATGCATGCAAAATATTAAAAAGCATGTAGGATTCTGCAAATCTTTTTAAGAAGAGCATACGCAAATGGTGTATACTATAAAAACTTTTATTTGTACATATAGTTAAATAAAACATAAAGCAACTTGAACCAGAAAGAAACTTCACACTTTTTGATGGAAATTCTTCGCTAGAAGAGGTTGCTAGTAAATTTCTAGCCAGCCTTCTCCGAGGATTATAGTAATTGTGATATTTTGAGTAAAAAGTAACAAAATGAGACTAGTAAAAATATTTAAAAAGAAATGAAGTAATAAAAGCTTCAATGAGATAAGAATTCGACAAAAATTGTACATATCGATAAGTGTTCTTAAAAATATTGGCTATATTAGCACGAAAAAAAGTAAAAACCTATACTTTATTCATACTTTTGTATAATTTGTATTTTTAGAGCTTTAAAATTGTTGATATTCTTGATCAAATTGCTTAGGTACGAATAAGCAATGCTGATGTTTTAAGCCACCAATTAATTCATGCTCTTTGTTATCTGATGGAGATGAAGAAACTTTCAAGTTGGATAATAATTTAAGCTCAAATAAACTTGCTGCATCTGGAGTTATTGTTCATTTCGATGGCATGGCAATGGCATAAGTTATGAAAATGAGAGTTCTCCAAAGCGAAAAAATGCACGTTCAAAAATTTCTTTGAATTCTTTGAACAGTGAAAGTACTTTAAATGAGGAATACCTTCCCGTTTACGGACCTTTTTTACAATCAACCCATAACTCCATTCACAATTTTTGCATTATTTTTTAATATTGAATTAATGAATCATTTCTTAAATACTCTAATCCTTATGCCAGACAAAGAAATAGTTTTTGAATTTTACAATAGAAGAAACTCCCTGTTTGTTGTAATTCTTATTATGTCATGTTATTCAACTCTTCCAAAGTCAAGAATGTACTTGGAATAAACAAGACTGCTTCAATTCATTGATATCAGGAACTATGTGATGAAAAAGATATGAAGAAATTAAAAAATATTTACACTTCTGTGACAACACAAACTTGATTAATTAGATAGATTTGTTAAAATCAGAAAGGTTATTTCAGATATGAAAGAAAAAAACAGTTTGTATTGATGAAACAATGATGCCCTATTTTGGAAATCATTTTACCAAGCAATTAATAAAAGGCAAATCAATTAGATGTGGTTACAGGCAGTGTTCGTAATGCGTCTAAAAAAGAAACACATTTCAGTTGTATGACAATCGTTCAGTAATGGCTATTAGCAATTCTTTGAACGAAGCGCCAATTAAAGTAACTACTACAAGATATCCTTCCAAAGAAAAGAGAAGAATTAATATAATTAGTCGATTTTAAAGCAATTTGGTGGTCTTCCAAAAACAAGTAAAGATCATTCAACGATAAACACTTAACTTTGTAAAAGGAACCATCAACTTGGTCAGGATGTCAATAAAAATTGAAAAGTTTCAAGAGTCTATTGGCACAAGTTTTTAATCTATTTTCGAATCTTCAAAGTTAGTGTTATAACATACGTAATCATAAAATAGTTAGAATTGAGGAGGCATCTACCAAAAGGGAATATTAGAAATAGGTGTACCCCTCCTGATTATCAAATACTTTTAAGTATAGGAGTAAATGATATAAAATAGAAGGAGGAATCAACTTACCTGCTTATAATAATAATAATAATAGGTATAATAGAAGGCATCAAGTCAACTGATTCATTCATTCATTGATAATAATAATAATTCACAAAATATAAAATTGATCTAAATAATAAAATTGCGTCCATTCACAAAAAATAAAAAATGACAGTTTTATTATGCCATCAATGCTCGAATTTTATTGTAATTTCTTCATTGCACACTATTATCGATATAAATATAACACGAAACTCTTCGTTAAAAAAGAGCAAGGTGTTATTTCGCACCTACTTCAGATATAAGCAATGTGTTATAAAAGCCCATATTTAAAATAAAATGGTCACTTGATTGAAAATCTTCAATTAAAATTTTTTTGAAGATGCAATTTTCTCCAAAATTATCCTTAAATGTAAAATAATTTTTAATACTAAATCGACCATCCTAACTTAATTTCTGCGTCGGTTTTGATGATTACGGTGTAAAAATGTGACAAAGTCTCAATCAAATTAGCGATGTATCCCTAAAATTCAGTTTTTTCAAAAAAAATTCGGACAAATGAGAGAGGAAGGGACTGGAAAAGCACGATCGTTTAATAGTCAGTGTTTCAAAAGAGATCTTGACCACGAAGAAGCTTTGATAAAATGAAAAATCCTAGAATTTTATCAGCTAAGGTTACATTCATCAGTCCACTAACATGGATAAGAAATATAAAATCTTCAAGCGTCTAGAGCAGTGGTTCTTAAGCGATGCCATCAACCTCTTGTTTTAAGGTGAGCATAACAGAGTTGCAGAAAAAATCAGCCTAACAATATCATGTCAAATGGTCAGAATTAGGCAAAGTCTTTGATCTGTAGGTTGTAGTGTAGTTTTATATCTATGTTTTGTTCTTAAAATTAAACTTAAATTAAACACATGAATGGTGGCGATTTTTTTAAATATAATTTTCAAATTTTATTATAAAGGAATTGCGTGGAATCAACATTGCAAAATTATTACCCGACACTATACTATCAGCTCCCACTCAAACATTTACAGCGGATAAATCGAGTTGAAGGACTTTCTTTGTAGTTGTGATCGCATCCTACATTCACAAAAGCACTCATATATTGTAGAGTAACAGCGAAAAGAAAGTAATAATTCTGCATGTCCGCTATTAGGATCAGGTACATCCCGATTCTTCTACTTCGTCTCTAATCAGGTGAATAACGCTTTGAGCTAAAACAAATTCTTCGCATGATAAGCTTTTCAAAATTTTAAAGTGAAGAAGCTTTCCATCTCAAATTAGCAATTTTTTCATAAGATTTAGTATAAAACACAAAGTCCATTAAAAAGAATATTTATTTTGGAAAACAAGGTTATAATAATGTCAGAAATAAGATGTAAATGAGTGTATAAAAACTAAAAAAAGATTTGGTATAGGTAAAAATGTGTTTTTATAAAGTATTTGCTAAACAAGTAAGATTCGGTCATCAAAATTTTGATCCAGTTCAAAGTTAATGCCTTATAATTCATAAAAATAAAAAATTAAAACATATTCTGCATCAATCAAATAGAAATGAAAAATATTGAGCTACAAGGAGAAGAAAAGTGAATCTCAGATACTGGAACTGATCCAGTGGTGGGAAAATAAAGTTAACAATAAATAATAAGGTAGCAAAAATTCAGTAATTGGTAATGGAAAAAAAGGTAAATGGGAATAAAATGTGAAACAAGAGAAAAATAATGCACAAAAAGCAAAATACTCGTATGGAGATTTAAAATAAATTAAAAGAAATATTTTTACAATTCATTACGAATCCAGTCATCTGTGAGATCATCAATTTCATCCAGTGTAACAATCTAATCAATACAAAAAAGTTTTATTAGTAATACTTATTAAAGTTTTAAAACGGTTGACGTGACTACGGTCTCCTGTTATTAATATATTTTGTGAAATATATGATTTTACATGACCACAAAGTGGTTAGTTAATACAAGGAAGGCATTTTCATAAGCTTTTCTAAATTTCTAAGATTTAACATTTTCAGGAGGCATTTGAATTTGTGTAAGTAAGAGAAATGATATAAAATTAAGGAGGCATAGACTTCTCTTATAAAATAAATGTCAACAAGTAAGTAACATTTTTATATGCTGCTTTCTTTGTTGTTTTCAGAATAAGCTGAGCTTTTTAACTTAACAGTGCTTTTAGCATTTTTCAGAAGTTGAAAACTAAGCTTCACTTTTATCGACAACAAAGGAGGCAGCATAAAAATTTTTACTTTCTTGTTGACATTTATTTTATAAGAGAAGTCTATGCCTCCTTAAAATTTTATATCATTTCTTTAACTTACACGAATGCAAAGCCTCATATTATTATAATCAGATAAGTTGATTCTTTTTTATATTTTATATCACTTCCTATAAATTCTTAAAAGTAAAACAGTAACACCTATTAAACGCTACATAATTTATTACCTATATACCTGTATACTACGATGGTTCATCTCCAACCTGTCAGTTCATATTTTACTACTTCATACGATGTTCCAAAAGAATCAAAGAATCGAAAAATGTTCAAATTAAAAAATATTTATTCTTTTTAAATATATCGTTGGCTCCCCTTACTTTTAGAATAGAAAGATAAACCTGGTCTCCAATATTTTTTTATCAAATTATGCACATACGAAACTAAAAGTAAGGGGAGCCAACGATTTTAAAAAATCTTACTTTTAGTAAGAAGTAATATAAAGTAGAAGTATTTTTTAATGATCGTAATCATTGAGCACACGGTTTTGCATGTGCGATTTTCAGCTGTGATGGATTTTGGTGAAAATGATTTTTTATAAAGATTTATAGAAGTATATTTGCACACAAACTATGATAATTTTATGAGCAATTAAAAAAATGAAACATATTTCTTTATTTTAGTGGATTTAAATCCCATTTAAAAATTTTTTATATTCGCCTAGAACAGATTTATTCGAACATTCTTTTTCCAATTTAATATATTTATAGATAGCATTAAGTTCAAAACTAAATATGGCAAAAATTTCTTTCAATTTATTTATTTTACTAAGATTAGGATCAAAATCTTTTATTTAAACATCGAACTTATGATTGCATATTTTAAGGTTCAAATTTGGAAAGTTTTTGGATAGCGGAAAAAAAGGCATTGCGTTGTTCAACGGTGTTAGAACAAACAAGTCGTCAAGCCAGGTTGTGTGCGTAAAAACCAATATTAAGAGCGTCCATTCATCTATCTTGCTAACAATATTATGGATAAAGATGAGTTTTGAATTCTTCTATTTTTTACTTTCTAGAGTGGTTTCCTGTTGTCTGTTTCATTCAACAAATGAAGTCTGGAGTTTTCGCGAAAGCAAAACAGTAACACGAATTAAACATCTATTTTCAATATTCCCTTTTGGTAAATGCTTCCTGAATTCTAACCATTTCATGGTATATATGATTATAAATTTTCAAGAGTGAAGCTAATATAAACTAAGTTATAAGTTATAGATATAATATAAAAATTTTGTTGAAAAATATGTAGTTTTGATTTTGATTGACAGTTTTTGACATGAAGGGTCATTCAACTACAATGAATATAGTATCAAAAGAAGCAGCTAACGATTTTAGGAAAAGTCACAAAGTTCGAAGGAATATATTTTAGCCAATTTTGTACAATAGAAGTTTTAGTTGAGACTTTGCCTTCAACCCGTCACTTATAGGGTTAATGAAAGCAATATTTCAGATTTTCAAGGTCACTTCTCTCAGAAAATAGAGAAGAAACTGCGTTGCGCTGTATGTCACTCTAGAATACGCTGGAAATGCAAAAAGTATCAAATTACAGTAAAACTGTTTTGAATTATTTCATAATAAAAGTTAAAAAAAATTTTACTTGACTAATTTCACCAAATTTTTAAATACATTTAGCACCGGTGCACTTGTATGAGTACACGCAATTTTCAGAAGAGTTTTACTTTCATTTTTGAAAAATAACTTTTCAAGACTTTGACATACATTTTCCTTATTTTTACATATTTTATTATTTTGCTCATGGGAGAACTTTGTAGAGTACACGGTTAGACATCATGATAGACTAGGGTGCATCACTGTTATTACGAAATAAGCAAATGCTAGGTGAAGAAATTTTTGGAAAGAGTAGTGTCCAGGTTTTAAAGGGTGAATGAGTACTACTTTCTTATATAAAAAGAGGTAATCGGACTTGTGACAATTTTTATATCTGCTTCTCAATCTTTCACGATTCCCAGTATTTTCGACTAACTTTCACTTTTATTAAATTAATATCTACCTTTGGACTAGATGCTATAGGTGGGATTCAAGTGCAAACCACTGAACTAACTAACGACTTCTACTGACGGTGAGTGAGTACTAGCACACACGTATGCTATTAATAATACAATACGATATTCAATGATGGAATCAAATAGCCGATAAAGCCATTGGGACAAAGTCACGAAAGATAGCGAAAATTCCGAATACGACGCAATGTGTTCAAAAATTAACTTACCTTAGATAAAAGTTTCGTTTTTGTGAAATTCTGAATGTTATAGGAATACTGAAATTTGGACTGGGGAGAAGCTCCTAAAACCAATGCAAAAAAGAATGATGAAAAAATATTATTTTTGCCGAAAGTTCAACTTTGACCGTGAAAAACTGGAAGAATAACCATTGAACTTATGGACAAAAAAGTAAGGGAATCCACACTCTAAAGTACAGAATTCAAAAATGCAAGGAGGGGGAAAGACATAGAGGGTGTTAAGCTCTGAAAGAAGCTACCTGAGGGATTGTGGTACAGCAGGAAGATGGGGTAGGATGTTCTTCCATCTTTGTGTTGCAGGACGTAAGAAAAGACGACGTATCGAGCGTGATTTTCCGACAACACTTGCTGCATTGCATGCATATTCGTATTCTAAAAAAATAGAACGGGTTGTTAAGTTCAATTTTTAAAATATCAAAAATTTGTTATATACAGTCAGACTTTAATGATTGAGAAAACTAGTTATCAGTCAGAAATTATAGAATAGAAAATGAATTATGCGAAAATGATTCCATTTTAATGGATCTTCCATGAAGTAAATAAAATAATGTTATATATAAAGGATAAACAAAATAAGCCTTGAAATACAATATTTTCTAGATTGACGAATCACAATCCATAAAACAACGCTTCCAACGACAGTTTACTATGAACAAAGGAATAAAGTATCCGTATTTGGTTTTTTATAGACATTTCATTTCACATAGATGATTTTCAGTTCGTGCCACGCCTTTCCTCCAATTCAGAAAACTTAATGAAATTATCCGAAATCACTCATTAATCTTTTTGTAGAAGATGTAAAACAAGAGTAAAATGTTAAAGAAGGCCTACATAAATGATAAAATGCCGTGATTAACCATCGTGTTACTTTAAATAGTAGAACTAGTTACTTAATTAAATCATTAAAAGGTAGGAAAAATAATAAATTCCCCATTTTTGATATTGTTTTGAAGAATAAATCTTTGATACGTAAAAAGAGCAGCTTACCTTAACTTCACTTTCAACTTCAATTTCTTTGGTTTGATTATTGATGAAAACTTGAAAAAAGATATTAGAAGTATAAAGAACTGCTCGAGAAAGCATAGGACGGCATTTTGAAGAAATGATAAATAGCCTAGGTATTCATGAAAAGGAGAAATGTAATTAGAAGAACTAAAAAAATTAATAGAAATGCAAATAACTTAACTTATCGCTAACTAAACACGCTCAGACTCGCGTGATAATCGGGATGAAATTCATTGGAAAAGTAATTGTCAAATGCAAATAAACGAGCGAATAAGGGAACTGGAATTGATTTTACATTCGAGAAATCAAATTTTCACAAAAGATAAAAATATTCATTTTCAATGTTTGTAGAACTTACTATTATGGCACAGCTGGTTTGTTTTACTTTAACGAGTTGAAGCTTTTCCTTCTCAGCATTAATTTTATAATAATAATGTCTTAGGAAATATTTCAATTCATGCATATCGTTTTAGTTTGTAAAAAACTTTTTTATCGCAATCTCTCGCTATCGCCATTTTTGTTCGAAATCCTTTGCAGTCCATTACTTTTAATCGTAATCTTTCGCAATCCCAACCTTTTCTACGATCTATGGCGTTCCCCTAATTTTTTACAGTTATTTCTTATCTTCTACTTTTTTTCCAATCATTCGCAATCCTCATTTTTACGAAATCATAAAACTCAATTATAAGTGTTTCATAGTTTTTGAAACTTTACGCCCTCTTGACAAACGCCTTGAATTCTTGCAATCATTTTTTCTCGTGTTGAAGTAATAAAAATAATATGTGACTTTTTTATGCTAAAAATACTGAGCAGCCATTGAACTTATAACTCAAGAGTGTGTTTAATTATCAATATCCATTAATTTTAACTTTAGCGAGTTATTAACAATAAATACCCTTTAACTTAAAGAAATTGCGTCTAAAAGTGAAGAATTGCAAAAGATTGGGGAAAAACGAGGATTGAGAGGAATTGTGTAAAAAAGCCAGACCCGAAAGAAGTATGATGTAACTTTTTTGCGAGGAAATAACTCAAATGAAAAATGCAGTATTAAATACGGAAGCCATAAAATACCTTATCTTCTTATTAAAGGAATAAAGGATAGCGTTGCACTTTTTCTAAGATTAAATGAAATATATTTTTTGTGGTACATGCCTAACTAATCCAATATCTGATCTTACCTTTTTCAGTTTCATCAGTTGGATACTAAAAGAAATTAGCATAAGTCATGTTATATATAAATCTGGATCATGCACTATAGCACAGCTGTATCCTTTGCGGCCTTCTGGCTTTTGCAGCAGCGCTTTGTTAATATCATGATAGTACTTGTTTTACTTACTTATCACATAAATAAATAATTACACCTGTTTTTCAATAAGTAACACATTTTTTACTTTACTTACTTAAAACTCGCATTACTGAGAAACGAACATCAAAGAATATAATAATATCAAAGGTCGAAAGAGACGTTGGATTAGTTAGGCAGGTACAATAACAAAAACTAGAATTTAATAGCTGCTTAAAATTGAATCCATAATTCCTTGAACTTACATTCACACAAGCAATTTTAAAGTGTATCAAAAGGCATAATCAGATTTTACAGTCTATTCCTCGTTAATATATTCCAATTTAATCTTTTTCAAAGTACCTACAAAAAAAGACTACTTTTACTTTTTTCACTATAATTACATTCATAGAAAAGAGTATTCATATTAGCATCGTCACTTCAAAACGAAATGGGAAGGCTGATCCATTCTTTTATGAGTAATTGAAAAAAGTGTATATTATATTTTTTTAAAATCTATACTAACATTTTATATGGGCATGTAAATAGAAGACCTTCCGGTGATCTAATTAAAGAAGCTTATAAAAATCAAACTTTAGGTAAGAGTAAAGGCAGGCCAAGAAAAATGTATCAACCAAAGTATTCCTTTTGAGTGTTATTTTCCTCCTTTTCCAGAAGCTAAGTATACAAAGTATAGAAACACGGAACCCCATGCATATTTGAAGTGTTTTTTGATGAAGATATTATATAATTTATTTGTAATGAAACACATAAATACTCACTTTCGAAAAACATTTTTATTTTGATGTTGATGCAGAAGAAATGAGAGTATTTTCAGCGATTTTTCTTTTT
This sequence comes from Nectonema munidae, assembly GCA_030549495.1. NCBI lineage: Eukaryota > Metazoa > Nematomorpha > Nectonematoida > Nectonematidae > Nectonema > Nectonema munidae. Next base: position 90,039 of record JAUIRK010000991.1, read on the forward strand.
TCTGGCGATGTTAGCGTTCCATCAAAAAACTTATATTGGGAAAGCAGAAGTGATGTAAGGAATGAGTTAGTATATAAATCAGTGTTTCCCAAACTGTGTGTCGCAAAAACTATCCAAGTGTGTCGCTAGATTTTTTAGAACTAGATTTCGATTAACGCGGTTCAATTATTAAATTTTGAAAACTTTTTGTTTTTAATTTGTTTTATTTTTTTAGAAAATTATTTTTTTCCATTTCATTTTTCTGATCATTTTACGCAAAAATTTTTTTAAATAATTTTAAAAAATTTTTCTATTTTTTGCTTCCTTTTTAATTAATTTTTTTAGTATGAAGGTTTACCGAGATTAAATTCAATTTTTTTTATTATTATTCGAGTTTCTTTTTTAAAATTATCATAATTTTTTTATTGAATGTAATTCAATTTTTTAGATAGTTTGGTTGGATGTCCATCAATGCAAGGAAAAAAAATTGATTGGTAACATTTGTGCGTCAAAATATCCCAATATAATCAATGTTCATTGTATGATTCATAGAGAAAATCTAGTATCCAAATCATTTCCAGAAGATTTAAGATATGTTATGATTGAAGTAATCCAAGTAGTGAATTTTATTAAGTCACGACCTCTTTAATCGCGAATTTTTGCTCAACTTTGCGATGCTATGGATTCAGATTATAGAAGTTTGCTGTATCGCACGCAGAAGTTCGCTGGTTCTCAAAAGGGAAAGTGTTAAACCGACTTGTGCCCCTTAAAGTAGAAGTAATTTCCTTCCTTGGATACTGATTTTGGATTCTATTTGAATGACGAGATCTGCTCGTTAAAAGTTAAATTTCTTTCTGATTTATTCGACAAATTAAACTCACTAAACTCGAGTCTTCAAGGACCATGCGAAAATATTATAACATCAACACTAAAACTGAAATCATTCAATGAGAGGTATCAGAAGGAATATTTGATTGCTTCCCAACTGTAATGAATCTCATTACAAGAAGAAAATTTGCTCAGAAATGTTAAATTCACTCACTGAATTACAGTCGGCACTTCAATTTTACTTTCCATTACTTGATATTGATAAACATGAATGGATGATAAATCCATTTGCGATTAGCATTATATCTAATTTGACAATTGCAGAAGAGGTAGAACTAATTGATTTGAGAAATCGCAGATTTTATAAATCAATATTTACTGACATGAACTTAGATGAGTTTTGGCTCACGGTGAAAAAGTCTTTTCCTTCCCCGTTCCCCAAAAACCCGTTTGCGTGTCAACCCTTTTCCTCTTCGCCCTTTTTGTATAAAAAAATGTTTTATTTTCGTTGGTTTTTTCTTTTCCCCACCCTATTTGCTTTTTTTTGAATTTTGAATCTCGCTTCTAACTCAATTTGTTTTCTGGAAATTTCTGGTTTTTGGAAACAAAGAGTGTTGCTGTTGAATTTTTTTGAAATTCTTGTTTGTTTCCTTATTGCTTGGTTGCTTACAACAGGTATGTACAAAAGGAAAATAGTCCTTTTTTTGTTTTATTTTTTGCTGTTATCTTGTTCTTTGTTCCCTTTTTGTCTATAGGTCTTCAACCCTACTTCTTCAAATCCTATTTGTTTAGTCTAAGGCTTCTTATTTTTTTGTTATATGTTCTCTTACAATTTTCCAAATAAAATTGCCTACTATTTTTTCTTTTTTAATTCTGTTGCGGTCCTTTTTTTGTTTTGTGTTTGTTCTTTACTTTTTCTTTTTTGGGGGTCACACTTTTTTATTTTGTGGGTTGGTGTGAAATGTGGGTTTTTTTAAAATGTTTTGCCTTTTTTGGGGCATCAGGGTGTTGGTTGGGGGTATTTTTTTTTTTTTTTTTCTCGTTCTGGTTTGTTTTTTTTTCATATATATTTAGATAAATTATAGATTTCCCGTTTTGTCGTTTTAGGTGTATTTTAGTATAGATAGAATGAATAAAATGTTTTTTGTATATTAGTGGTTTGGAAATGTAAAATTGTATTGGGAGTATTTATATTTTTAGGATTCTAGAAATATTTGGTTATGAAATATATTTATTTTATGTAAAATAAAATCAGATTTTTTTTCTAAAAGTAAAATAATAAAATATTTTGTAGTTTGGGGTTTTATTTGTATTTTCTTTTAAATATTTTTGAAAATTTTATTGGTTGTTAAAAGAGTTAGAAATAGTATTGTAAGTATTTTGTTTATGTTTCTTCTAAAATTGAAATTTTAGGTTTCATTTATAAAATTGGGTTGGGGTATGTATTTTAAATTTATTCATATTAATTTGTTTTTATTTTTTAATGTGAATAAGAAATTTATGGGGTGTAGAAGTAGAAAAGTGTGGTTTAAAAATATGGATTTTTTAAAAGTGAATATATTATATTGGATTTTTTGGAGGTATGATATATATTCTATTAAAGTGTTTTTTGAAAAAGAAAGGGTGGATGTTGTTTGGAAAAAAGTTGATTGTTGATTCATTTATTTGTATATAAAAATGGGTTTATGTATTATTTGTTTTTTTAATTAAAAATATTTTTTTGTTTTTTATTATTATTTATTTTTATTTGATGAAAATAAAATTTTTGATTTTAGGTTGTTATGATTAATATAATAAAAATTCTAAAAAGATTTGGGGAAAAAGTAGTGAGAATTTCAATGAAGTGATTTGATGGAAAATACTTTTAAAAGAAAATAAAAGGTAGATGTGCCTTGTAAATGAAATATTATTTTTAAATGTGTTTTTTGTATCGTGTTTATTTTAAATTTTTTTTTTTTTTTTATAAATAAAAATTTTTTGAATTTTTTTATTTTAAAGTATATTTTATTTTTATATTTATGTTATTTTCATTTATGAAAAAATAATATGTATAAAAAGTTTAAAAAATTTTTATTAATGTTTTTTAAATTTATTTATTTTGAAATTTATTGAAATTTTATATTTATGATTTTGTATTTTAATATTGTTATGGTTAAAAGTTTTATGTGAGAAATGGGGGTAAAAAAAGTAATCTTAAATATAAAGTAAAAATAAAATTTTTTAGAGTAGAAATTAAAAAAATAAAAATTTTTTTGTATGAATCAAAATTTGTAAAAATTTGTATAAAATGAAAAGTAAAAAATCTTATATATTATTAAAAGTCTGGGTAAAATCTAGTTAAATATTTGTATTTTGTAAATTTTTAATGTTTGAATAAATAGTATTTTTGATTTTTGTTAAATTAAAATTTATTGAATAAATAATTAATTAAAATAATTTTATTAAAAATTTATATTTTTGTTTGAATATTTTGGAAAAATTGTTTACTAGAGAAAAATTTATTGTTTTAATGTTTCATTAATTGAATATGTTTAGAGAAATATTGAAAATTATTTAAAGAATATGATTTTGTATAAAAATATAATTAATACATTTTTGATTTAAAATTGATATTTTTAGAGTTTTTTAGTTTAGAAAAAGATTTTCTATTCTAAATTAAAATTGAAATTTTGTAATTTAGTAAGTATGGAGAGATTTGATTTTATATTATGATTTTATTGATTTATTTTATTTGAATCTATTTTAAGATAATTTTAGATATTTTTTTTCTATGTTGACTTTTTGACTAAATAATAAATGTGAATATTTCTAATTATATTAGAAGTTTTGAAGATTTTTTTTTTAAAATTTTTGATATTTGAATAAAATTCATATTTTCATCATTAATTTTACTTTTTTCATTTTGTAAAATAAGTGTTGTATTTATTAAAAAAGCAGACTTATAAAATAAAAATTTAAATTTTAATTATAGATAATTTTAAATATAATTATAGAAAAATGTGAAAATTTTGGCTATATAAATTTATCATGAGGTAAAGATATGTTGAAAAAGTGGCATTAAGTAGCTTGAAAGCAATCAAAATTTTGTTACAATTTTCGTCTTCATGGTTTTGTGAAATTGGTTTTCGGCATTAAACGAAATCAAATCCAAAAAGCAAGAAAGACTTCTCGGAATTGATGATGAAATGCGAGTTTGCTCGCATTGTCTTTGGAAAATATTCGATGGAATTTAATTTGTTATCGAAGGCAGGCTGGCTCATTTGTCACACTGAATAAAATTTATTGTTGTTGTTGTTGCTTCCTCGCCCAGTCTCCTTCTGTTGTTGCTTTAATCTTAATGTCGTTAATTATAACACTTCATTTAATACTTTTTTTGAAATATTTGCTTGGTGGTGTATCGCGCAATTTTTCTATGTAAAGAGGGTGTCGCGGCTCAAAAAAGTTAGGGAAACACTGATATAAATCAATGAAAAATAACAGTTTCAAAATATTATACGATTTCTTCATTTTGCTGACAATAATTTGTTAGATTTAGAAGATAAATTTTTCAAAATTCGTCGTTTGTCAAATTACTTAAATGAAAGATTCATGGAAAATTTTGTTCCCGTGCAATTTTTAGCATGTGATGAGTCGAGGATCGAGTATTTTGGCCGACACCCATGCAAACAGTGTATACGAAGTAAGCAGATAAGATTCGGGTACAAAGTTTGGTGCTTTTGTACTTTGATGGGTACGTTTTCCCTTTGGAATTCTACCAAGATAAAACAAAAGTCTCAAAAAGTGAAGAAATTTTTTTTGGAAAAGGTGGAATCACTCTTTTGTGGTGGCAAGAATCTTACAGAAGCTAAAAAATATTTTCCATGCTATATTTTGTGTGATTCCCTTTTTATTTCAGAGAAACTCATGAAAACACGTTTGTCTACACGTTGGCTACGCCCGTACAGGAACAACAGATGAATGTCGCTTTTCTCCATTTTATTTGTTATCGAAGAAAGAAATGTCAAAAAGTTGAAGAAGTGTTTCATCATGCACAAATGATAAAAATAATATGAGTGTTGTGAGATCGAGGGATATTAATGTTGTTACTCTATGTAGTTCAACTTTGGCATTGAACCATATAAAAAAAGTCAAAAGATATTCCAAGAGAGAAAATAGAAGCGTAGAAATAGACTGCCCGAATTTGATTTTTCAATATAATGTCAACATGGGAAGAGTGGACAGTATTGGACTTCAGAAGAAATATTGCAAGCTTCTATTTGACTAAATTTAGTAAAGATCCTCTTTCCACGCGACATAATCTTTGCAATGATGAAGAAAGGATGGATCAGCGATCACTTACTTACCAAAACCAAAGATCATAAAAGAAGATGTGCTTTAGCTCAGTGCAAAAAAAGACTGCCTACAGATTGTATAAAATGTAATGTCGGACTATGTGTGGAGTTCAATTTGAAATACCATACCTTTGTTTAAACTTAAATAAAATTGACGTTCAATTTTTTTATTATAATTTTGCTGAGTAAAAAACTTCAAGATGTGCTTAAAACCATTTTTATCTCAATCGCACTAAATTTGTAATCGATGTTGACCAGTGTGCCAAAAAATGGCACACCCTTTTATGAAAAAGTTTCAAATAAATTATGTTTGCCTAAAAATATTTATTTAAATCATTTGTGGTTTAACCCTTGGTGAAAGGACGGGGTCCATTAGGACCCCAGTGAGTTTTTATACTCAAGTATTTTTTCAATTTTTTTTTAATTATTAATATTCTCTGTATTTTATCATTCGTGGTTCATGAATATTTATAAGTAATAATATCTTGAAAAAAGCAATTTTCTAAAGAATAATACTCAATATTACTACTCTGGGGTTCTCATGGACCCCATCAGTTAGACAAAAAAACAAAAAAGGCGTGTACAAAATGTGGCAAAGCTGTATGTGAAGCCCACTGTTTTTATATTTGTGAAGATTGCACACCAAATTAAATTCATTATTATTTGTTTTATTTATATATATATATAGAATTTCATCACAAAAGGGTCAATAATACATATGTAAGGTTTAGAAATCTTAAACTCATACAAAATGTAGTTATTTAAATATAATGAAATGGGGTGCACATGGACCTCATTAGAAGATTTTGAAGAGCCAGTCCACGAAGTAAAAAATTAGAATTGTTTTTTACTTTAGCTAAAAGTGGGTCAACAAATTGCAAATAAATCAATTTTCATTTCTTAAAAATACGAATCTCTCGATTCCGGTTAATCGTGGCATCACTAATCAAAAGGTGATGAATCAAAATGTAGGAATACGCATAAATACATAGTTCTAAATCAAAACGCAGGAATAGCAAAAGATCCAAAACAAACCCCCGTAGAATAAAAAGTTTATAAATATATCATTAACTTGGCACTTAAGCACATATATTATGAAGATGCATATGTGTATTATTGAAAAAATAGACAACTTCCTTGAAACAGCTAAAGGTAACTATACTTTAAGAAGTGGAATTTTTTAATAGTAAAGATTTATTGGGGCGAGAAATTTTTGCACGTAAAAATTAGATGAAAATCGACTTTTTCACAGGATATTTGCCTTAGTCGAATCCAGGGCACCCTTATATTTGCGCGAAGGCCATAATCGATGCATTCTGTTGTAGAAGATGAATCAAAAAAATGTTACGAATGATGGCGCAAATCGAGGGATTCACTTCTTTTCCCATAGAAGCAATTTTCTGTATGGCGTTTGCTTGAAGTTTGCAATCCATAAGTTTCACACCACATACACCAACAAGACTAAACTAAACTAAAAGATTTAATATTCACATTTCAGCTTCAATTATTATTATTATGCATGTTGATGAGCAAGGGATAAGGTAGGCCTCACTGCAGCTATGCAAAAGCGTTTCTTGTATTCTACAATTTCAAGGAAAAAGCAAACTTAGCAGGCTTCTTCTGCTGTTTAGCAAGAGACAACGTTCTCCACAGACATGCAAAAAAGTATTAAAAGATTCTTGGGAAAATGAGGCTTTCTTTTCCAAAAAATTGGTCATACAAAGAAAGAGGAGCTAAAAGATTTTCCTCAACCTCTTCTCAGAACAAGTGTTAATAGGCCTAGCTCAAATCAAATGTTTTGTTTAGGTGGATTCATTACTCTGTGCTGAGACACTTAGAAATGTTATCCAACTAGATAAGCAGAGAATCGTATAATCTTCATATCATTTCTACCTACACATATATTTAGTTTGCAAAGTAAATTCCTCGAAAACACATTTAGGACGTGGGTCTAGGAATTAACAAGCATGAAGTCGTCAATCTAAATTTGGTCCCTTAAATACAATAAAATAGAAGAATAAATTGAAAGTCCAAAATCTTTGAAAGAAAAGTTGCTACACATTCATGATATGATTAGCCCTTTTAGATTATTCTAAAAGTGATGAGGGATGCTTACGACACAAGACAATCAAGGTTTGTACAGAAAAGAATACAAAACAAACGCAGAATACTTTAACTGTACTTAAATGAGTACAAGGGTACCTAATGGGCAAAGCCACAACTAACTTCACCAGTATGCACCATATCTTTTAAAACTATATACTTTTAAAAACAAATAACTCTTATCAATAAAATTACAAAGTTTTAAACAAAAAATTTGAAGAAAAATGTGAAAACATTACGAACTATTCAACGCAATCTTCATAAACATGAGATAAGATTAAGACTTGATAGTTTAAATTATATTCAGCAAATATAATGAGGCTATCTATACTAACTTGTGTATTCTATTGCATTAACTAGACACTTTCAGTTACGGTAGGTAGTCAACCTTTTAAGCTTCAAATTATAGAGAAAACATTACGAACTATTCAACGCAATCTTCATAAACATGAGATAAGATTAAGACTTGATAGTTTAAATTATATTCAGCAAATATAATGAGGCTATCTATACTAACTTGTGCATTCTATTGCATTAACTAGACACTTTCAGTTACGGTAGGTAGTCAACCTTTTAAGCTTCAAATTATAGAGAATACTTTCTTATATAGTAATGTGTAATAGAAAATATTTACGACGCTGGAAAATTTGACATTACTGCCTCTGATTGATTAACCCTATTTCAGGCTGCCAATTTTTGAGCAGTTTTTTGGCAAGGGAGTGGATTCCGCCCCCTCTTCCAAAAGAATTTTAGAACCTATTTTGTTGGCTAAAAACTCAAAACTACCATTTTCTAGCACGCTGAATTGATTGATGGCATTAATTTTTTTAATGAAATGAATAATGGTATACATTTTTTTATGAAATTCAATCAATGTCATCAAAATCTGTCAAAAAAGTTATGTTTCTATAATGAAATGAGTCAAAACTATCATTTTCTAGTACACTGAATTGAATGATGACATGAAATTTAGTTGATCTCGTTAATCAATCACATTTAACAAGGATATCAAAAAAGAAAAATTATATTTCTATTACAAAATTAGTCAAAAGTAGCATTTTCAAGTATGCTGAATTCAATGATGATATTCACTCTGTTTCAAATTCAGTAGAAATGTTTATAATCGATGAACTGTAATAAACAAATCAAAAGACTCTATTTCTAATTCACTTTACTTTTAAAGCAGGAATTGAAAATATTTAATAACAGCTATACCAAAAAAAGCAAGTTTTAGTTACTGAAAATTTATCTCATATCTAAAAAAGTTTTCACAAAGTAAAAGATAAAACTGTTTTTCTCAACTTTTCTACTTTACCCTGCAATACTCATGATATCGGCATATGACCCAATGGCGTAACTAGCATAGGGGCAAGGGGGCTGCTGCCCTCTCTGGCTTACTTCTCGCAAATTTTTAAGGCCAAAATAAATCAAAACTTTAATAAAAAAATGTTTTTTGTTATTAGACATTTTTGTTTATTGAGTGGACAAGTTCTCGGCCTATTGGTACAAAACATAGTTACGCCACTGAATATCTTATTTGAATTGTAAAAAGTTGAAAAAACATTTAAAGCATATTTTTATTATAGACAAAAATGAGATTTTGTTATAGCAGTCAAAACACAGGTTGACAGAATGCAAGAAACAACATTTTTCGCATTTTTGACATTGTTGCTTTACTTTCTTAATTTTATCCTTTTTCTCTTTATAATTTGGTCCAAAAATGAGCTTTAGACATTGGCTACAGCGTCTATTTGCTCCATTTTTGTCTTTCAAACTCGCAAATGACGGAGAGGGTGAGTTCAAGGAGAAGTTTATTTTTGCTTTTAGTCTGTTGCTGAGCCCTGTGAGGGATCTCGATTGTATGAAAGGGATAATCAGTGGTTTTACTATTTCCATACCGAAGGAAAACGAGTCTATCTTTCTTGGTTCCAATCCTTTTTTTAGAGAAAAGACAGTTCCTGTATTGAAGGTTTTTTGATTGCATCTTTTGTCACTCCATAAATCGGAGGTAATGATGAAGCAATCAAAATATTTTTAAAACTTGATTTCTGCTTAACTAGGTAGCTATTCAAACATAGATACTTCAAACATAGATTATTTTGAAAAACATTCCTATGTTATAAAATCTGGATTTGTGCAATCGTTCAGCTTAGCGTTTAAAATAGTCAACAGTTTTGTTTATCCAACTCTAGTGCTTTACTTCCAGCGCAAGCTTCACTTGACGGTATTTTAAAAGTGGATGCTCTAACACTTTGCAACACAAAAGACACTTATGCCCTCTTCCTCCAGACGTAAATGAAGTAAAACGAATTTTCAAGTATGGGTCGTCATTTTCATTTTTTTAAGCCATTAAGAAAAATGGACATTTATATAAAATTAGGCGTGAAAAGCAATAAATGAATAAAATTAGTACTTAATTCAAAGATTTACTTATTTGTTCCTTTTAAATGTGACTTATTGGTAAAAATGGCAAATGACCCAATATGGGTGCAATATTTAGCGCAAAAGCATTTAGCTCAGTGCCCCCTTCTCGAGTTTATAGAAGACAAAAAACTGAGCTAAAAGGTAGTGAAAATGACAAACAAGGTCATTTTATTCGATGAAACTAGGCCAGCTATCGTGGGATTGAGATTTTAAAGTGCAAATATAATGTTGGGTAATTGTTAATTGCAAAAAATTCTTTTATAATAAATTTTAAAAATAATAAAAAAAAGTTCGCCCCCTCCCTAAAATTTGGAAGATGTGCAGCTCTGACACAGACAATTTTTGTTTCGTATTACACTGAATCTCAAAGGATACCCGATACGATGTTACAAAAGTTTACCTATATTTTTGCAATTTGCACCATTTTAAATAATATATTTGTCAAATAATCAAAATAAAATTCTGTAATCAAAGAATCGAAAATTATTGTTTAAAAAATATTTATTCTTTCCAAATATATGCTTGGCTCCGTTTTGAAATTTTTTAATCGGTATCTACCTTATTTTAGATTCTGAGTTTGATGGTGGTAGTGACATGACCGCAAATTGAGGTTAATGACCCGTACTTGAGAAAGAAATTTTGCAATTTTGTTGTTAGTTTTTTTATTCATTTTTTTAACTGCAATTAAAGTAGACATATATAAGAATAATAATAATTGTCAAAAAAAAATCAGAAAAAAAAATTTAATTTTCCAGAATGGCTCCTCAAAAATTTGAATTTGAACATTTTTGATTATTTTTTTTTTAATAAATTACATATTCTTGTTTTAAATATAGGAAATATAAATAAATGTTGAATTTGTTTTAAATTATTTTAGGAATTTTTGGAAGCATAAATCAAAATTTGGACATTTTTAATTGGTTAATATTTAGAAAATAATATATTTATTGTTCTAATTTTTACAAAATTGTATAATATATTGAGTTTTAACATAAAATTTAAATTTTTGAAAAAAAGATTTTTTTAAAGAATGACAAGTACTTCAATAGATTTATTTAGTACTGTCTATTTTTAATTTAAATATACAGATGCTTACACTTTTGATTAAGGTTTTTATCTTTTATAGTAAAAATACAGTATTATCAATATTTTATACAGTAAATTATCATCATATACATTATTCTTTGTGTTTCCTTTCATTTATTTATGGTGATATGTCATCTCTTCCTTTCTTTATATCATTTTAAATACTAATAAAACTGACCATAGACGTGAAGCGTGGATTATTCAGACTGAAAACAAGATCACTGATAAATATCCCGTTACAATTTATATCTTTAGTAGAACATATTCGTCGATAAATAGTCCTATATGATCATTATCGATAAAACCTTTTTTAAAAATTAACTTAGAGAGGGGATTTAATATAATATTTTATAGATAAATATGCCGTTACAGTTTATACCATTATCAATAAATCCCTTTTAAAAAGTAACTGATGATCCAAAAAGCTCCTAATATTCCATACCATCTTTGAGTAGTAGACCTTGAATCCCAATACCAATGATCTATGAGGACCAAGAGCCTAACCCTGACCCGTGGATGCTACCTGAAAAGCCAACTTAAATCATGCTATCAACTTCTTAGGATCCAACTGGCTTGTCCTAGTCTATGCATACTCCAAATACACCTGTGTGGACCCGGCGCAGACAATTACTGTTAAGGCGACGATTGAGCTGCTGGAAAGAAGTGTGCACATTTCGAGTATCCGAATACACCGACAATGCTACTACTTTCATGTCAGAAGAGTTCCAGTCCTGGTATAAAAAGCGTTGAAAAACTTACTTCACTGAAGCGCCCTACCAGGGCTTGTTACAAATGGGGCAGCCGAAAGATAAATCCAAACCGTTAAAAAGGCTACGGAAATCCTCGCTTCCTCAGAGAAGAGCACTGCAAGAATTCCTGATGCAGTATCGCCGAACGCCCAATTCAAGGGGATATTCACGAAGCAAACTGCTCAACTCTTGCCAAACCGGACAAAGATCGACGTACTGTTGCTATCTCCAGCTCATACTGCTCAAGGGAAGCTACGAAGTCCCAAGAACAGGAAACCGTTGCCAAGCTAACTCATCGCAACAACAATTGGGGCGCTGTGTACAACCTCTACTTCGGTCCACGCCACGAGAAAGATGCCCGCTCGGTTCCTCCTGTTGTAAGGAAGAGCGAAGGTACCCGAACATACAATGTGCGAGTCCAGCCGTGCGAACCAACCTGCAGCAGCTACAACCACACTATTTTTCCTCCGAGGATACCGAGCCGGGAGACGACACTAAACAGGCTTCGGTCAAAAAGCACCAACGTTGGATATGCCTTTGAAAGAAGACGCATCTGCTGATGCAGAAAACCCTGTCGAACCTGGCACGAAGTCACCACCTGCAACAGCTGAGAAAGAATCCGAAGGACTACGGCGATGCAGACTGAAAAACAAGGGAACCCCCTTGCCATTATTCGCCTCCCTGTTGAACTAGTGGAGGTGTTGTGGATGACGTTAAACTCGCACGCGAGTCAACATTGCTTTTCTTTTTGTTACACGTTCAAATCTCAATGTGAATATTCCACGCAAGTCATACAATACTTTTTATATTAATTAGACTAATTTGAATACGCACAAAACTGCATACAAATATGTGCGCATTTTTTTTATCATATACACATTTTCCAATTGCAACCATCTTGCTGTTTTTTCTTATCGCCATACGTGTCCAATAAATCTTATTTCTACTACTATAAAAACCCCTGCTTACCTACGCCTACCATACAACAGTAAAAGATGGTTTTTATATTGAAAAAGAGAGATAAACCATAACATATAAGATTAGTGAATTAAAAACTAGGACAATAAGGGAAAACGGTGACATCTGGTAACCGTAGGTATGTATAAAGATGCGCTTCCTGTGAAAAAAGAATGGAATGAAACACACGCGGTATCCAAATTCAGATGTAAGTTAAAACAATAAGAAATTGTAGAACATTTGAAAAAATAAGTTTTATGCGAAATGCCACAAATGGGTCTTTCTAATTCGTGACATACGAATTAATTACTTACTTACAAGCAGGAAATTGAAAAATCCACTTATTTCTGGTACAAATAAGAAATTTAAATGAATAATTTTTTTAAAAGGTTAATTTTTCACTATTTCAACTTTTCACTATATTCACGGTGTCTAGATTCTAAAACCTAGATCAAAACTATCCATAATATAATGCTGAATTACCAAGCAATAAAATTATATAATCAAATGAAATTTAGCTTACAAAAAGATCTTGAGTCTCTTATTCACAAAAAATATAACTTAGATATATTATCCAGAAAATTATTTTTTATAGTGAAGAAGGATCAAAATTTTTGTTTTTTCCTTCATTTTATAGTATCGATGATCAAAACAATGTCTTTCCAAAAATATTTTTAAATTTTGTTTTAAGTTACTTGATCAAAACTTACGCTTATTAGTTTAAGTTCATATAGAAGGAAAAACAATTTTTTTTTTCAAAAATTTTACTTTTTATTTTTTTAAATATTGTACCATAAAATTTAAATAATAATTTCAGCTTTAAAAAAATAGGAAAAGAGGGTATCTATTCTTACACCATCTCCTTTCGCCCTAGTAACTCGATAATAGCCAAATTCCTAATGAAAAACCCTAAACTTATAGTAGAAAACCTCATTCTAACCTCTAAAATACTAAAACTCAAATTACATCAATGTGAAACCTGCCTCAAATTTACCACACAACCTTAAAATCAAACTCTCCCCACTGCGCTCAATGGGGTCAAAGAGATCATTCTCTTGCCTCTTGTTTTTTTAAAGAAAACCCTGTACGTCTAAAATGCTCTAATTGCAAACAACTACATTCAGCCCTCTCCCACACATGCCCTTTTGGAGTACAACATCTTACTAACCTAAATGAAAACCACCAAAACCTACTTAAAACCTTTATATGTTAAACATTCTCCACATAAATCTAAACCACTCCAAACAGCTTGGTCGAACCTCCTCAAAATAATACATTCTAACTCTTTTGATATTATATCCATAAACGAGCCCTACACAAAAAACTCTTCTTTCCCTTCAATGCCTCCAAATTACACTGTAGTACACGCACATACAGTAACTCTTTATTCAGCCTGTATCATCATAAAATTATCTATACATTTTTCTTTCATTCATCAACACTCGACTCACGAATACATATTTGTCCTAATATTTAGCGAAAACAAACCCCTTATTTTCAATTCACTCAACTCTGCCCCTTCCAATGCACATGCCATTCCCTTAAACTTTTCTCACGATCTTAAAGCCACTCAAAACTTATCACCTCCTTACCTCAAAAATCATCACATTATCATCAGCACAGATTGCAATTCCCGTTCTTTCCTGTGGGACTAGAAAGAAAATACACGTGGCGCGCAACTCCTCTCCTTCCTAGCCTCACGCAATCTTTACATAGTCGATACATCTAAAGACCCTAGTTTTATAAAATTTACTAACAACAAAACCGCGTCCTCCCATGTTGACTTAACCATAGCCTCAAAAAACACATTAAAATTCATTACAAATTGGCACATCTCAAACACACCATCTGTTTCCGACCATCTTTTTATAACTTATCTAGTTAATATAAAACTTTTCACAAGACTCAAGGGTATCAAATCAAAATATACCTAAAACTCACTGGACCACCTTCCTAAATCAATTAAAGTCACAACTTCCCTCAACTACTCCCAACATAAATTCTCCCGGTGATCTTAACTTTTCTGACCTCGCTTAAAAAATCCCTAAAACATTCTCTCAAAACCATTCGTAAAAACCATAACCCTAACAACATCGAACACTACCTCAATTTAAAAAATAGATATATGGCAGAAATAAATTCTGCAAAAAAAGAATCTTGGAAAAAATTCTGCTACTCCTCTCATAAAAATCCATGGAAGGTGATTTATTATGTCCGCAAAAAAGTTTCTCAACTCAATCCACTTCTACCGCACACAATTTCTAACGACCCATTAATTAACCCATCCTTTCTTTCAACGCTTTTCCCTCAGGATTCTCATACATTCGATCACATAGTAAACAACTCTATGCGCGAACATGTCTCCTCCTTCTCATCCCTCAACTCATCCCAAACTTTTCCTCCAGTAAATCTAGCGAAATTAGCCTCAGCTATAAATAGCCTAAATCCTAAATCATCTCCAAGCCTTTATCTTATATATAACCACAAAAATTATCATAAAATCGTTCCCATATTCACAATATCTCTTATAATTATACAACAGTTGCCTAAAATTCTCCTTTTTCTTCTCTTTCACATCACCACATCTAACAAAATTAGTCCCTTCCAATTTGCATACCTCCCACACACAACTCCAGAATCCGCTCTATATAGACTTTCCTCCTACCTCGAAAAAAAATATCTTCCAAATTAACATCATCCGCCCTCATTCTAGACATCAACAACGCCTTCAATTCAGCATGGCATCCTGGTATTATTTTCAACATGATCCGACAAAAATACCCCAATTATCTAATAAAATTCATTCAAAATTACCTTTCAAATCGGTGCCTTATATTCAAACACTCTCTTATATTCAAATTCTCTAGTTGCCATTCATTCCCTCTCACTATCCACGCCACAAGGTGGGTGCCCCTCCGATATCCTCTGGATTATAATTATAAACCCCTTATTAGATATAATAGCTAACAATTCAGCCTTCTTTCAATGCTATTCAGATGATCTAACCTTCATCCTTACCTCAAATTCTCAAAAAGAAAACATAATGAACATCAACTCTCTCTATAACACGCTAACTTTTACAACCGATTCATTAAAAGTAAAATTTAATGCAACAAAATCAACTCTTATACACTTCACACGAACACATTTCCCTCACCTCCCACTATTAACATGCAGCGATATCCTCATCCAACCATCTTCCTCGATGAAATATTTAGGGCTCACCTTTCAATCAAACCTCAAATGGTCATCTCACTTCAAAACCTATACCACAAACTATCTTCAACTCTTTTCTCTCTTAGTAAAATTATATCTTATAAATGGGGTCTAAGTATTCAACACTCATCTTTTATATACAAATCAATTATCCTACCTACGCTTGATTATGGCATTCTTTCATGGGGCCTATCATTAAACTACCCCTCATCACTCACTCATCTAAATGTTACCAAAAAATATATCATGACACGCATCGAACCAAATTCTTATCTTAAGTCCTTCTATTTCTATAACACTCAAATTACACCCTCTCAAACCTACTACAAATCCTTACTCCAACAATTTTCGTCTTCTCCCAACAACATTTTCATCCAACCTAAAAATATTCCACTACCTTTATTTCACCCTTCCTCACCATTAGCTTTCTCTCTTCACAACTGTTTCATCAAATTCATCGCTAAACTTCTAATTACGACCCGCTCCAACTATTCCTCAATTTCATTAAGAATATTTCTGGATAGTTCAAAAACAGTAAACAAATCTTCCTATGCTTTTGCACTCTTCAAAGGCTCTTCTCCTTTCCCTGTTTACTCAAAAACGTCTGCCATTGATCCCTCTCTTCCAATATATAGGGGTGAATGCTATGCCCTTCTACATGCTTGCGATTACATAAGCCAAAATAAGAATTCCGTTAGACATTACAACACACTACACTTCTTTACAGACTCACAAAACATCATCAAAGACCTAAGCCTCAAACACAACATCCCATTCTTAACATACACCCTTGTTTCTAAACTCACTTACTTATCAAATTACTTTGAAATACATCTATACCTGTGCCCAGCTCACTCAAACATTCTAGAAAACACTTACCTAGATAAGCTAGCTAAAAAAGTACCTCCAAATACTCCTTATATCCCGGTTACCTCATTTCCCCTAGAAACCTATACCCCTTTACTTAGATCTAACAATCAATACCTTAGACAAGACTTCATCCAATCCTCACATTCCATTTTCTTCCAACATATAAACAATCCAAACAAAATTCTTGACATTTGGTCAAAAATGAAATTCTTCCTACCACGACCGCTAATCAGATGGTTATCCGGACACTGTCCCTGCAACTCCTATCTCTACCGCATCAAAAAATCACCAAGCAATCTATGTAGATTCAACTGCAATCAAAAAGAAACACCTCATTATCGTCTACTTTCCTGCTGTCACTACAACCACGCAAGAACGTCATTTCTTTCACTATCTGTCAAAACTCTCAATCGCCCACCATCTAATTTCTTCGAACTACTTTCACATCCGAACCTCCTCAATGCCCTAAACTCTCTCATTATCTTCATAGAGTCAAACGTGCAATCTCCGAATCCAGAGACTTCTTATACCACATAAACTCGCATTAAAAAAAAATCTACAAAAATAACTACACTATTTTGTTTTATTTAAGACCTATATTCTTTAACACCCACCGACTACCTTTGCTCAATCAATCATCCTTCAACTACCACCTCAAAAATCCAGATTTCTTCACTTCAAACTCCATCAACAACCTACCAATTTCTCCAAAGTCCCTCATTCCTAATCCATTCACAAGCCAAATCAATACACTTCTTTCGAACTTCAACTTTATACCTCAAGCATTTCGCAAGCATATGGAGAAGTCCGATAGTGCTTAGATATTTCTTCCTACCTACCTCGTAAACAAGATATTTTTTTTTGCCAAAATGAAGAAACTTATTTTAAACATACTCATTTAGTTCTAATTTAGTTTTCGCCATATTGCTTCAGCCACATTCATGATTTGTTATTTTATGATAAAATAAAAATTTTGTCTAAATACAGTCAACTCTCTATACACCGGATGCACTCGGGACCCGAAAAAAAATCCGGTTTAGACAGAGATTCGGTTTATCGAGAGTTATGATTTTTACAATTTTTCACCTATTTTTTAATACCATGACTCATTCTAATCATATATTGTAACTTTGATGTTTAAATAGAATTATAAAAATATTTTCGAAAATTTATTTTTTTTAGTCACATTAATATAATTTTTAATACAAGTTTGTTTGAATTTCATAACATTTTTGTAATAACCAAATTGTTTTTGAGGATGAGGCTTTCGACTTCTCTTTGCATTGTTGCATCTTGTTGATATGCAAAGTCGCTCAGTTTTTTTGAGCATTTGGGCTACTTGAAACCGAGAAAGTTTCGTGTTGATTTGAGTCACTTGTTCGCAATCATCGCTTTGTCCATCGACTTCCTGATTCAATAATGCTGCTTCGAAATCAGAAGGATCTTCTGTCGCCGAAATATTGTCAATGTCTATAAACTCGTTGGTTGTCATCCTTGATTCACCAAAACAGGTAACAAGCTCGTCAATGGAAACATTTAATTTATCTGTACAGAGTCTTCCATCATGAAGCCACTGTTCTTGAAGCATTTTATGATTGTTGAAGTGGCGACTTTTTCCCACGCTGAAGCAATCCATTTTATACAATCTAAAATATTGATTGACTTAGTTAATTGAACCAAACTTGGTTGTTCATCAATTTGTGCCAACAAATGAACCATCAAGGGTTTTCTATAACCCATTTTGAATGATTTAATCACACCCAAATCGAGTGGCTGAACACAGCTTGTAGTGTTTGAAGGGAAAAACTTGAGTGAAATGTTCTATAGAACAATATCTGGTTAATGAGATGTAGCATTATCCAAGAACATGAGAATTTTTCTTTTTTCCCTTATCGTTTTTCTGTCTACTTCTCGAATCCAAAAAGAAATTTTTTTTGATGCCATCCAAGCATTACTATTAGCTGCATACGTTACAGGTAAACTATCGGTTTTGACTCCTTTGAAACATCGCGGATTTTTTGATTTGCCAATGACCAGAGGCTTGACTTTTTCGCCGGTAGCACTGGTAGCAAGCATAATAGTCACTCGTTCTTTGGATACTTTCATACCGCTTTTAGATTGATGCTTAGCAGCCAGAGTTTTTTCAGGTATGGCCCGAAAATATAGGGTCTTCCCATTGCAATTAAAAATGTTACACAGCTCGAAACCCTGTGTTATCTTTCAAACGACAAAACCAATCTTCAACTATTGAACAGACAACATTACTTTTTTCACCGCATAGAGCATAATACTTTACCGAAAATCTTGATTTCCAAAAAGTCAACAACCCTGAATTGTGTTAAAATTGTTGTTCAAATTTGAACTTACGTCTATATACACATCATTGTTTAATTTCAATTATTATTTTTTACTACATAAATTCAAAGTGTTGAAAAATCTTTTGTTTATGCTGCAATTAATTGTATTTTTGTTCTTTTCCTTAGATTTATATCATTTTTTTTGTGTCCGGTATAGACAGAGGATGTCCGGTTTACACAGAATTAAAATACATTGGAAAGAATGGAAGTGTTTTGGGACTTTGAAAATAATCCGGTTTAGGCAAAAATCCGGTATATTCAAAGTCCAGTTTAGACAGAGTTTACTGTATTTATTAATTTACCCTTTTCGATTTTTGTGGATAGTTTATTTAT
The DNA here is from genome assembly GCA_030549495.1 of Nectonema munidae. NCBI lineage: Eukaryota > Metazoa > Nematomorpha > Nectonematoida > Nectonematidae > Nectonema > Nectonema munidae. The sequence continues at coordinate 109,272 of JAUIRK010000991.1, forward strand.
TTTAACGCTATTCGTTACGGGCCATTTTTATTTCCTTATTGACGAGGGGAAGCCTTCTTGTTCCCACTAGCCCACTCTTACTTTTTTCCTAAAATATTAAAGATTTTTACAAAACTTCTGTGTGAACCCACTAATTTATTTATTTGCGAATTTGAATTTATCATTTTATTTTTGATAAAAATCAATTAAAATTTTGAAACAATGGCAAATATATAAACATCAAAATATATTATAATTCCACATTTTTTGTCTTAATATGACTTAATTTATTTAATAAACTACTTTTTTGGTGAATAATTCACTCAAAATATTTCACCTATCACTAAATTAGCTTTCAAGGGTGACTTAACACCAAATACTTTTTCTCATTATAAATAAATTTATTCACACACGGCAAATCGAACATGCTCAATATGATTCTGGAAAGACTTTAGTCAGTCTACATTTAATTAGAGATTACTGTTTAACTATGGTTAATTTATGGTCAGGCATTATTTTTATCATTTTAGAACAATTTTCTTCCCATTTAGAAAATCGGCATTTCTCAATTTATCATGACGGTCTTTTCGTCTATATATACACAGATAATGAATACAAAATTCAATGTGGTTAAAATGGATATTTATATTTAGTTAATTCGACACTATAATGACTTTTATTTATTTAAGCCCAATGGATAAAATAATTTTCTTTCCTGATATATTAATGATTTAATCCATCTTATAAATAAGAATGGGACCAAATTTCTACTCAAATATACCTGGGGTTTGGTTTGCAAAAACTTCATAAAAATTAATTTATAAATTTTTATTTCTTAGGAAATTTTCAAAAATAATCATAAAGATTGGTAATATCATTTAAAATAATTAGTTTAACAATAAAATGTAGATAAAAATTATTGTAAAATGACATGGTGAAGAATATTACTTGGTTCTACTCTAACTAATCCGAACACTTTGGCCCTCGTTGGTTTATCCCAGTGCTTCTCAAACTGTGCGCTCCAGCGCACTCGGCGCCCTTGAAGATAGCGAGATGCACCATGAAAGGTAGTCATGTGAAGCCTAAGATTCCATTTAGACCAGCGATTCTTAATAACGGGTGCGAGAAACGAACAAATAATGGACAACATATGTAGTATGTACTACTTTATACTTTTTATTTTAAAATTTTATGACCATTTTTTCATATCATCTCAATGTTGGGCCCCAAGGTATCAGTTATTTCCTATGTGCGCTCTAGAGTAAAAAATTTGAGAAGCAGTGGTTTTTTACTTACAAATTTGTAATCTGTTTGTTTTCTGTATTTTATATCTCATATACTTTATTTGGTATCTAATTTTGCTACCCTATGAACTACCTGGACTTTCAGATTACTTTTTTAGTGAATATTTACTAATAAGATAATGGTTTAAAGATTTTGCTTGACAAAGGAGGACCTTTTTCTTCACGGTCAAGGTGTTTTTTGAAAATTTCAATACTATATTATTACACCATCTCCTAGTTCATTGGAAAATTGTATTTCTTCCTTATAATTGCGAAATCTATGTCCTGAAATGAAGTGAGCATTGGAATAAAAATTAAAATAGTGGTCAAAACTTAGCTTAAAACGGCGTCGAAAGGTGAATTTTATTTAAAAAATATGTTGCTTAAAATGTGAATGAATGTTTTTGAAAAAAAATTTCAGGCCAAACTAAAAAATTTGACTGGTATTTTTACATCCACGAAAACTGAGTCCAAAAATAAAATGAGCTAGTGATCTAGTATAAAAAATTAAAAATAAAAATAATATTCTTGGAAAACTTTTTTAGTCGTAAATCAAAAATATGATTGACATTTTGACACTCTAATTGCAAAAAATGATTCGAGAAATAAAATGGAGAATAAACTTTTCTCCGATGATTCGAGAATAAAACATTGTTTAAAATTAGATTCATATTCTTGGAAAAAATTTTTAGACGTAAAACGCAAAATTGATTTACATTTCAGAAATTTTGGCAATATAATTTCAAAAAATGACTAAGGAATTTAAATCGGCGTGGTTTCTTTTTGTATAAAAATATGTATTTTTTGAAATCAAATGTGTATTTGAATATTTTAGACACAATTTTAAAATTTGCGGTTTACTTCTAAAATTTGAATTAGTGATGTATGCATGAAAATCAGTGATCTCCAAAAAAATCATTTCTGTAAAAAATTTTCAAAACATCGTTATATCGTAAAAATATTTTTTTGTATACAGTAGAACTCCTCTAATGAGGTCACCACAGGTACCAAGTCTTTTGAGCGTTATTTAGGATTGACCTCATTCGAGGAGTAGTTATGTTATTTGAGAGTAAAAGGACACCTGTTATAATAATCAATCAAAATCATTTATATTTATATTATTTAAACTATATTATATAGTAAAAAAAATTGAAAAATAAACTTAAAAGGTCACAGAGAAATAAAAAAAATCTATAAAGTTATTTTTTTTTGCAAAAAAACAAGTACTAATTTTACTTTTTAATAATGTAGGTATCAATTAATGTTTGCTTTTTTGCTAGCTGTCCTAAAACCATTACTCGCTCAATGTCTTTTTCCAGTTTCGCGCAAGCTTTGTAACATTCCTCTTTTAAGTGCAAACTTTTTAAGATCGATTGGAGAGGTTAGAGCTCCAGAAAGATTTTTTATAGGACATTCACTCTCACCAAGCAAATTATCTTCTATGTGCAAAGTACGTCTTGTACTAATTCTTCTTTCCATGTACCAGTAAGTTCTTCAACGACCGGATCATTATTAATTGATATGAATTCCGTGTTTGTGATAAGGTTTTCTATTTCACAGCGCTGAGAGACTTCTTTGATAAGATCATCAAGTGGGATGCCCTGTTCAAGATTCAAAGATTGTGCAAGAACACCAAAACCATTCTTGCAAAAACAAGCCTCAACTGTAGATGGCTTGATATCTTTAACAGAGTCCGCTATCCATTCAATGGCGTTTAAAACAGTAATGGCGTGGAGGGAAAATTTCCATATTTTCTGTTCTTGCAATAATGGAACTAAGAAGTTTTTTTCGATAATAACGTTTAAATGTATGAGTTAGCCCTGACCAAGAGGTTGTAGAACTGAGGTACAATTAGCAGGAAAGAAAATAACTTTTTTATTTTTCGTCTTAACATCTTTTAGATGGCCATTAGCGTTGTCTACAAACAACAAAACATTGCGTTTTTGCTTTTGCATCAGCTTATCAAATTCAAGCAGACATTTACTGTAAAGTTCAGCAACCATCCAAGCTTTTTTACTGGACTTTCATAAAACAGGAAAAGCTTCATGGGGAACATTTTTAAAACAACGTGGCTTCTGAAATCAAAAATTATGCAAACTTTTTTGAATTACAGGTACCATCATTGATAATTTTGTAATGAACTCATCCGCTTTCACTCATTGCTGCTATCAATGTTACATTTTTCCTAAAAATGAAAAAAATTGAAGAATTTTTGATCGAACTGTTATCTAAAATAAGTAACCTAAAAAACTGCTGGCTAATTATTGTGGATAACGCAAAGACTCTCAAAAAAGGGTATAAAATAAAGATAAAATTGTGCAAACAAAAATCAAACAATAAATTAAGATTGCATTACTTCATTTTTCTCAACATCATTCAAAAATAGTTTAAAAGCTAAATTGGTGCAAGCTACAAAAATTTACAAAAAGTAAAATAACTTTGAACATTTTGCAATTATTTGCCTTTTATAATAACTTTTAAGGAAAAAAAAGTCTATCAGAAAAAGTTATAGAGCTTCAACAAAAATTGAAAATTTTTACAGCATAACTTAAATTTTTTGAAAACTAATTTGACGTATCCCTTACAGCATACTCTATCGGTGGCATGGCAGGTTGAGAGGATGGACTCAGCACGGAAGCCTCTGGATTCAATTCCTCATCGATACCAATTTGTTCATAGTTTGACACAAGCGGTACATCAGTGCCTTGTCAATGAAAATACACCCACGGTACCTTTACCTTACCTTTTACTCAAAATTGAAAAATTTGCTACATAATTAACATAAGAAAGAAAAGAGACAAAATAAACTAAAAAAGCAATTTTCACTATTTTAAAATAGAACTGTCTGTTCTCAGAATAATTTCAAAATAATAGGAGGCATAAAAAATGAGATAGTTTTATTTGATATTTTCAAGTTTTTATAAGCAGCAAAAGCCAACGTTGAAGTAGCTAACCCTTATAGGGTGATTTGGTAACGCTTGTATTTTTTTACATTTGTAAGGAATGATAGTATACAAAAAACGGTAGTTTAATCACTTTTCATAAAATTATTTAAGTCTAAGAACACAAAATCATAAATACACGATTTACCCCCCGTACAAAAGCCCCACGGATAAAATCCCTTCTCTCAAAATGAGAAAGAGGACAGAACCCCCTCTCTTTTAAACACAAAAACTTGATTTTAATATTAGTTAGTATTAACACAAGCCATAAATTTGATTTTAATATTAGAGTGATACAAAAACTTGATTTAAATATTAGAATTAGTGTTAACAAAAGACAAAAAGGACGTATACAGACAAAAGCCCTACCTGACAAAACCCTCCCTTTAGAATGAGATAGGCTTTCTAATCCTGTATCATTTTTCAATGAATAATATTGTAAACCTCGCGCGCAATGATTGAAAACTTAAAATTATATGATTTACTTAACAAAATAAAACAAAAAATTTAAATATTGCAACAAAAATATCATTTATTTATAGAAGTAAGATAAAAACTTTAAAAAGATGTTAAAAATGATTAGTAGCAAGAAACTTGCTGCTTAAATGTTTTTTGATCAGGAATTGTTGAAAATTTCTTGCATTTTTTCACATCTCTTTCTGCTATGATGTTTATTCTTGGTATGTTTATTTTGGAACTTTCAGAACTAAAAAATTTATCGAATGTTGATATGGCTTTCAGGCAGTTTTGTGCAAGAATCACGTTTCACAGGTTGATATGTCGTTTCATCCTACATTTGGTTATGAAACCAAAAATGAGACCAGTCTTTGGATATGAAATTACAAATTTTTTCCAGTTGATTTCTTAATTTTGGAATCAAAAAAAGGAAATCAAGGCATAAGAAGCTCTGGAATTCCATCTAGCATTGTGGAGAGGTGGCCGATTTCCCCATTCTATTTTAGGCGATTTGTTTGTTTCCTTGTAAAACTTAAATCATCCCTCCAACCATGGTTCTCGCACAAGAAAAAAATCAGTATCGAACTCATAATTAGCTTTCAAAAGTTCATAATTGTTAACGACTTAATTTACAAAATCATTGGGCAATTGAGGGCTTCTCGTTGACCCCCTAAATTAAAGTCCATAATGTGTCTCAAAACAAGATCTAGTACGTGGTGTTGACAAGCAACAAACCGTGGTTTTTGAAAAGCTTTCTCAATCATCGCCTTCTGAAACTTCACTACAACTCCATTTTCTTTACCAGTATTCACTGCCGTGGAATCACATATTATCATTTGAATACTCTTCCAATCACTAAAGTCGTTCATCTAGTATTCAATATCTTCAAAAATTGCTTTGGAAGAGCCATTTTTGCAAGCAAGTATTGTAAAGTTTATTTTTCTATCGCTATTTTGAAGGCACACAACTTAGTACTTTGTTTTGGAAGTGATTTTCCCGAAAAATGAAGATAGAATGTTTCAACCTGCAAAAGATCTTTCCATTTTTGTCTGACACATTCTGCGTCTCTCATCACTTGTTTCCAAACTCCCACTTGAGTTAGGGAATCTAAATTAATTCCATCAAGCTTGAGTGATTCACAAACTTTTGCTGCTTTTTTTGTTGATAAAGAATATTTATTCACAAGTTTGGCGGCAGATGCGGCTGAGCTATTCTTTCTTTTTGTTTTTTCGTTCACTGGTTTAAAGTCATCTTCTCTTTCACCATCAAAGCAATCAGAGATCTCGGCATCATTTTCGTGTATTTCATTACTCAAATCGACTGATTGCGGAGCTGGCGGGCTTTCGATGAATGTGCGCTTTGAAGGATGAATCCTTTTGATGTGAGCTTCTTTTCTGGTTCCATATCTAACTCTGCCGGCTGTTTGAATGTGAGTATCGTAAAGTTTTTTATCTTCTGAAGAAAGCCATGTACCATCAGTTTTAGTCACGTCTAAAAGATGCTTCATCTCCTCTTCTATTTTGTCTGACTTTCTCTTTCTATACTTTTCATAAAGATCAACAACACTTTTTGCTTTCGACAACAATTGCTGGTCTGAAACGGTTGGGAAATTCAAGGCTTTCCATAAATTACTCAATTCTTCTGACAGCATCTTTATTCTGGTATCTTTACTTTTTTCGGTTGCAAAGAATTCAAGATAACGACCGATAACTTGTTTTTTTGTTGGCATTTTGCACAAATAGATAAACTCACCGTTATCAGAGGAATTTCGGGCCTTCTTTTTACAGCGCATATTTTTGACAAGTTTTTATTATTCATTTTTTGATTCACGAAGAAAAGAATTTATTGACTCTAAAAAATGTAGTAAAATGTGAAAATAGTCAAAATGTGAAAAAAAAAACAAATTAAGTCAAAATTCACAATTGATATCAAAATATGGTCTAAATTAAATCAAATAAAACATAAAAAAAGCTTTACATGTTGATAAATGAAAAAAAAAACCTGAAATTCTATAATATAATATTGATCACATAGAATAAATTTTTCACATAGCAATGCGTGCGAACTTTATGGCGCCAAAATCAATAAAAATGACTTTTTTATGTTGCAAATGAAAAATTTCATCGAATAAGGCTGCAGGCTTTTTGATTTGAAAAAAAAGTTCAAAAAGTTATATCCCTAATTACATACAAAATTTAACAATCGAACACTATAAAAAATATCTCTGCTCAAATATTAAACAAATATAGTATTTTTCCTTTTAAACTGAATAGCCAGTCAAAATATTTATTCCAAAATAGCTATTGAAAAAAATTTCTTGACTTGAAAAAATTAGTTTTCAAAAGTTACAAAATGTAACAAACGTACTGATAAAGATTAAGTGACCTTTATTGAAAAAAATCTTTACACGAGTCTGACAATATTCATTGATATAAAATTATAACGATTGAAAACTATTTTTCTATCATTTAAAAACAAACAAATTTTCATTTTTACAAAATGTTTGGTGTATTGATGAAACTAAATTTTTACCAAAAATCTCTGTAATTAATTTGAATAGCTAAACTTTGGTATCATGCCATTTTTATATTCCTTTTATATTTTATATTTATTTTATATTTTTATATTATGCAATTTTTATATTCCGCTAAAAACTTGTTTCTAATGAGATAAAATAGAATTATTTTTAATTTAAATCTAAATACAAATTAGAGAGAAGCAGTGGCATAGCATTTTCGCCCCCGGATGTGCGCCCCTGTTTGTGGCATAAAAAATATTTTCCCCACAGAAAAATTTGTGAGCTCTTGTTCAAATTGCTGACTACCCTGAATGTATTAATTAATTAAGTTGTTTGTGGCGTTCGCACCCATCCTTTCGGATATCGTGGCCCGCCCGGAATGCTGAGTCCAAGTCTACCTGGACTTTCCATCTCACTAAACGCCTACCGGCCCTTGTTAGTGCATAGCTTGTTATATATATTATTTTATAAGAATTTATGTGACAATATATAAATACAACTGAGTGAAAGATACAATCCTAACGCGAACGCTCCCAATTTGAAAAACAAACTTATTGTCTAGTGATAGCTTGATTACTAACCACGTAGAATCGGGTCGCTATAGAGCACTACCTAACCGTAAAAACCTTTGAATTCTTCAGAGGAAAAAAACCAGGGTAAAAAACCGGCACGACGAAATGTATCTTGTTCCTAAATAAAAGAATATGATTATAAAAGGTATATGCTACAACAGGGCCGGCCTTAAGGCACTGCAACCGATGCGGCCGCATTGGGCCCCGCGCTCTTTTTAGGCCCCGCAATATTATGTTTTTACAACTTTTATAAAAGCATATATGTTTTTACTTTAATAAATAACAACTTATTTAATTATAATATTTTTAAATATTTAATTTAATTATTAATTTAATAACTTTAGTAAAATATTTTTTTTTAAATAGATTTTTCGAATTATCTCTATAGTTTTTTAGAATTATTTTGCTCAATTTAAAAATAAAAAAGTAAAAAAAGTAAAAAAGTAAAAAAAGTAAAAAAAGTAAAATTTTATAAAGTATAAAATAAATAAAAAGTATAAAGTGTTAAATGTCAATTATTATAATTATAATTATTTTTTTAATAAAAAAATAGCTTAAATTCCTAATAAGAGTTTTAACATGCTTTTTATTTAGAATATTTTAATAATTCTAAGATGCTGATTTTTTAAAATTAGTTCTCTTTATTTTAGAAATCTTTATTTTAGAAGTTGCATAGCGAAAATGGAAAAAAAGTTTCCAAAAAGATCAAGAGACATCGGCAGAAAGTATACATCTGGCTGGGAAAAAAAGATGAAGAAAAAAGCGAACGATATTATGATTAATAAACAGAAAGGAGCCATAGATTTGTTTTTTAAGAAACTAAATTTTGAAGATGAAAACTTGCCTACTTCTAGTCAGAATGTAAAAGAGGATTTTGAAAAAAATTTGAAAAATCATCACAATGATTCATCAGTACCAGCTTGCTTTGATAATATATCAACTGAAATAATATTTGAAGATTTTCCTAAAAATAAAGATGGTAGACGATTTTCCAAATATCACTGCAAACGAAAATTAAATAATGGAGAAAGTATTTTGCGACCTTGATTAGTTTATTCTGTTTCAACAGATAAAAATTTTTGTTTTTACTGCCGACTTTTGGGGAAACAAGGAAGTTTGTTTGTTAATAAAGGGTTCAATCACTGGCCAACTTGTGGCATAAGGTTGGCAGAACATGAGAAGTCATCAGGGCATTTGGAAGCTATGGTTAGTTGCTGGGAAGCTGGCGCAAGACTAAGTAAAAAAAGTTGTATTGACAAAGTTCAACAAGAATTGCTTCATAATGAGACTGAGCGTTGGAGTCAAGTTTTTCAAAGATTAGTTGCAATTGTACATTTTTTAGCCGAGCGTAATTTAGCTTTCAGAGGTTCTAATGGAAAAATTGAGGAACAAAATAATGGAAATTTTTTAGGTCTGGTAGAATTAGTTGCAAAGTTTGATCCAGTGATGGGGGAACATCTACGACGTGTAAAAAACTCTGAGATTCATGATCATTACTTAGGAAAAAGAATTCAAAATGAACTTGTTTCTATCTTAGCTGAAGCTGTTCAAAATGATATACTTGAAGATGTCAGGAACACGATGTATTTTTCTGTAATTTTAGACTGTACATCGGACATAAGTCATATAGAACAGATGTCATTAACAATGAGGTATGTATTTGATGGAGTTAATGTAAAAAAAACAGTAGCTGTCTATGAACGTTTTATTAAGTTTCTTCCTGTTGAAAGTATTTCTGGAAAAGACCTATGTAATGTTTTGGTAAATGTTCTTGAAAAATTTGGATTAAATGTTCAAAATATTCGTGGCCAAGGGTATGATAATGGCGCTAATATGAAAGGTGTTTATTCTGGAGTTCAAAAACGGCTTTTGGATATCAACAACCGAGCATTCTTTACTCCATGTGCATGCCATAATTATAATCTACTTATAGCAGATATGACTAAATCATGCCCTGATGCGTTGAGTTTTTTTGGAGTTATTCAACGTGTATACTCAATATTTGCTGGATCTAGAAAAAGTTGGACACTGTTGAAAAAACATGTTCCAAACCAACTCTGAAGCCTTTGTGCGAAACAAGACGGGAGTGTAAAATTGATAGTGTCAAAGCACTTCGTTATCAGTTACCTGGAATTTGTGATGCGCTAGACGAGTTAGCGCAAAAACTGATGACGCAATGTGCAAAAGCGAAGCAGAAACTCTGTATGAATCTCTGAAAAACTATAAATTTTTGGTGTCACTTGTGTTATGGTATGATGTACTTTTTCAAGTCAAAACTGTTAGTAAAGAAATGCAAAGTGAAAAAATAGATTTAAGTGCTTCAATGGATTCATTTAACAAGGTGTTAACCTGGCTCAAAAACTTGAGAATTAACGGTTTTACCCATATTTTGATTGTGGCAAAAGAATTGGCTGAAAACATGGAAGTCGATACGATCTTTCCAGTCAAGCGTCAGAAAAAAAGAAAGAGGTTATTTGATGAAACTGCCAAAGATTACACCCCTAACAATGCTCAAGATGATTACAGAATAAATTGTTTTAACAGAATTATAGACACTGCAATCCAATCTTCAGAGCCAAGATTTGAACAGCTAAAATCAAATGTAAATTTGTTTAGTTTTCTTATTAGTTTTAAGAGCCTTCGACGTGATGATATACAAAAGCTTGTAAAAAATCTTGAACAAGCATTAACTTCTTCAATTGATCAGTCTATAGATATATGTGGAGTTGATTTAGCTGACGAAATCGAGTTATTAAAACATTTTTTACCAGACACAGACAAGACTCCAATAGAAATTTTAACTTATCTTTCTAATAACGAGAGATACACTGCCTTTCCTAACTACTTTGTTGCACTTAGAATTTTTTTGACAATTCCTGTGACTGTGGCATCTGCTGAAAGAAGTTTTTCACGTCTCAAATTAATCAAAACTTATTTAAGGTCAACAATAGATGAAGATAGATTGAACGACTTGGCCATCCTTTCAATTGAGCGTGATCTTTGTAGAGATCAAAACTTTGATAATATTGTACATAATTTTGCTGAACGCAAAGTTCGCAAAATAAAGCTAATTTGATTTTTTAGTTAAAAAGATAAAATAAATTTTATGTATTTTTTAATTGCTTTTCGCTCATGCTAGGCCCCGCAAAAATTTTTTGCATTGGGTCCCGCAATCACTAAGGCCGGCCCTGTGCTACAAAAATAGAAGCGTTTGAAGGCATGCAATATCTTATATATTATTAATAAATGATATTTGATACATGTTATAGGGGTTAAGAAAAATATACCATAATTTAAGGCATGCTAGGTTAGGAACAATCTACCCCTGGAATTTGACTCCATCCCTAAATGTCGTCCCTAGGATATATGTTTTAATATTGGAATGTTTAGACGGTCCTACAAGCGGACTCCTACAGAGGCCAGATTACCGACTATGCCTAACCTAGCTCGTAACATGAAACTGTTTTGGGACTTATACCTTGTGCCAATCCTAAATTTAAGTAGGCGGATCTAGAACTCAGAAAAAAACAGAACTATATCGCAGAACGCAGAATTCCCTATTGCTTGGGGGCTATTGTATATGTCACCTAGGATAATTTTTCTCTTTTTTTTTTAGCATATACCCCCAAAAAGGCTTCAGCCTGGGTTTGCGTCAGCTCCCAAGCTTCCTGAATGTATACCGCAGCTTTAAAAGAGATAGAAAAATTCAAACTTATATGAAAATTACAATATTTAACGTAGGTATCTAACCGTAAGACAATATAAAACCAAAGGTTTCATTAAATCCTGAGTTTCAGAGAATTTATGAAATCTTTTTTACTAGGAAATTTTATGCCCTAAAATCCGTAGAGATTGAATGTAATTCCTAGAAATTTGATGAAATTTTTGAAGTGCTATTTTAGTAAATACATCAAATTCCAGGCCAATCCATTAAATTACTAAGTGAAACAGTGGTTCTACTAAGTTCCTAAAACTTTCAACGATTTCATGAAATTCCTGGCTTCGTAGCATACACCTATAATGTTACATAAAATGTACATTGTACATGGAAGAACAAACACGATGAATAATGTTTTAGAAAAAATTAATACGGTTTTAACCTTATTAACCATTTATTTACATATCGTTTCATGCTTTATATTCATAATTGTTATATTGCCTGTTAAGTAAAGTTAGCATGCTCACTTGAATAATATAACCTCTCCTACAACAAAATTTACATATACTATCACTTGTACATACCAAAAACAGTAACACAAAAAAATGAAGAAAAGGCAAAGCTTGGCCTCACGATCTCTCAAGACTACAATTTAGTTTAAGAACCTTACAACCAATCAGATCCCAAAACTAAACTATCATTTTAAGATTTTTTGTTACAATAAAAACCTTTCATTTTACGTTTTACGTCTAATCTCGATTAACAGGACAGCAGGATATATGGGATATTTAAAAAAAATGTATCCTATACTTTCTGCTAGTTATAAAAGACATCTCAAATCGGATGCAAGGGACAAATAATAAGCAGAGGGAGCAAATAAAAAATCATGAAAAAATAAAGATGTTTGTTCCTAATTTAAATTAACAATTTTAATGAAATTAGTAATGAATTTACCGACGACAAAAAGGAAAATAAAAATGGAAAAATATTCAAATGAAGTGAGATGCTGTTAACTTGTAAAAAATTTGTCAAGTGCACTGCGCAAAAGTATTGCTTTATTTTAAAGTTATGTTTCAAATATGAAGATAGCATAACTTTCCAGCAGATTTTAGATTTTTTCGATTTAATAGAAATTTCATTTTTTGTGTTTAAAATTAAAAGTATGAAAATCGGTTTTCAATTTTTTAATAAAAACTTGGCTAAAATTTTGCATTATTATGGGTTCTTAAAAATTTAGCTTTTATTATAAGGGATAAGAACCTTAGAACAAGTGGGCGTCTTAGACAGCAGTCGGCTGTATATATAGTAGTATAGAAAACGAACTACACTAACACATACAGTGTACATTAGGGTAATTACAAAAATTTTTTTTAATGAAACTACTTCAAAAGAGGAACTTTTATCCACATTTAACAAGTATAATATTCATTTTTGCTTTCGCGAAAAAAAATTCCCCCCTTTTTTTTAAATAAATTTTAGAAAAGAGAAAATTTCCCCCATTTTAAAGAATTCAATTTATATTAGTCTTTTTAACTTTATTTATAAGAAATAAAAAGCTAAATAAATAACACAAAAGAAAAATTAAAAAATTGTTTTTTGCTAGAAACTTTAAATTTAGAAATTTATGATTTTTCGAAGCTCCATGCAATTCTTCCATAATTTTAATGGCCCGCTCTGCATTTTGATTAGACCTCGGGATATCAATTTTCGACTTCTCAAGGTTCCAATGCCTTTTTAAACAATTGATTGCTTTTTTGCATTCTATAATTTGTAAAGCCTTTAACAAACTACTAAAAGTGTTTTCTTTGTAGTGTTGATTTGCAAACCACCCTCGGCCCACTCATAACAAATAAAATCACACGCTGCCTCAAACATCTTGCGCTTTTCCTCCAGAAGAAAAAAAGCCATAACGACGTACGTTGCTCGTGAGTTTCACCGGCTTGATTTACGTTTGGAAGTTTTTTTTTTGTTTTGTTGGAATGTGTAAATAACCTACTTTGACCCTTCTTGAGATTTTTTTTGTTTGTTGTGGAAGAAATAGAGGAATATGATTGGCTAGGAGCTTCTTGTTTGTTTATGTCCATAGGATGTTGAAACCTTAAAGAAGTGGCAGCGATCGAATCACAAAGAGTGTGTGATGAGTGGGAGAAGAGAGTAGAAGGGGTGGACGATAATGACGATGATAGGAAAGAGTTCTTGTTAGAGAGGTTGTGGCTACTACCGCTTGAATTTTGGGCGGATGCCTTGATAGAGGAAGATGTGGATGGTGTGCCTTCGATAAACGAGAGAAGAAAATTGAGATTGTCAAATTTTGGTCCTTTTGCCACGTACACATTTTTGATCTGAGAATAGTAAATTTATATCGATGTAAAAATAGAAGTATCCAAGCGCAAAAATAGAGGTGGTCTCCAGTGCAACAAAGCACCTCTTTCCAACTACGCAGTAGACAGAGGTGCAAATCATCAAAATTTTGAAGGAGGGACGATTTTTATTAATAATTTTCAAATTGTATTCTTGTCCAATGAACACACCACATTTATTACTACGCATTGCATCACTACATTCTAGTCCGCGGTGCCCTAAACGATCGCAAAGCATTTGCATGGGGAGCTAGAAGGGCTCACACAGCGGATCGTTTTGTGCAACGTATTGGGTCTTATAAATAATAATTTAGACTTTGAATTGAGTACTATTTTCTATTGCTTTTCAGGCATGATTTTATAGATTTAAATGCGAGATTTTCTTAATGGCTCAAACATGAAATGTGAAGAAATTTGGTTTAAGAGGAATCAAGTGTCGTTTATGTTCCGAAGTGTTATCATGCACTTTTATAAATGCGGCAAGTTAGAAAGACATTTCGAAGTGAAGCACTCGAGACTATTGACTATTTTAACCGTCAAGCTGAAAGATTGCACAAATCCAGGTTTAATGTGATAAGAAGTTCTCAATGTGTAAACTTGAGGCATATATTCCTGTCAAACGATTGGCTGGGGCAATCAAAGTCAATAAAGTCAATTTTTTCATTTTAACGTTTTTGAGATTAGTTGAAAAACTAATATATTAAATATGTTTATTTTTTAAAGGTAAAAAAGTACATTTTTTCTGTAAAAAGTAAATATATTGTTAAAAATATTTGTTTGAAATTCCTTCATCCTAAATTATTCATAAGGCATTTTTGTTTCATTTTCGAAATTTCTTTGAATCTTCTCAAGCACAATTGGGCACCAGTGTCGGATAAATTAAAATAATCTGCCGTACATTATATTAAAAATGATTCGCAAGCAGCCGATTCGTTTTCAAAGCCCGAGCTTTAAAAGATTTAAATTTACTCTTATCCTCGATGTTTGCAGATGTTTTATTAAGTGACAAAAGGAAATTTTTTCAAGACCGAGTATCTAAAGTCTGAAATTATGCAGTATCCATATATTTGTAAAAAAATGCTTTTGACAAAAATACAAATTTTTTAACTCATTTTTCAATAAAAAATAGATATTTTCTTAAGGGCTTTTTCCATAAAAATTATATACCTTTTCATTTTCAAAATGGGAAATAGCAAATTCAAAATGGGAAATATTAAATTCAAAATGGGAAGGGGAAATGAGAAATTCAAAATGGAACTTTTTTTGAATAAATGTTTTCATGTTTTTCTTTCATTCATTTAAACTTTTGCCAAAGCCTTCATTTGAATGGAAAAAAGTAAACAAATTTGAACAAAAAGTTTATATTCAAATTTTTTGAGAAAATTTCCACGAGAGGTTATTCAAATTAGCAATTGTAAAATTTCGATAAAACTTTTTTTGATAATTCTTCGTTCCATTTTATTCTTCGACAATATGCCAAATCAAAAGTGGAAAAAAGTTGAATCATTAAATAAAAAAAAATCAAATTTTAACAGTTTACGAAGCAGACGGTGATTGGAGGGCATTGACAAAAAGTCTCGGATTTAAAAAAACCACTCTTTATAGATGGATCGAAGAGCGAAACAAGCCAGATGGAAGAGGTGGAGCTCGAAATACGAAAATTAATGAACAACACAAAAAAATTTTCATAGAATCCAATCAGAGAATATCTCTATCATAGATCAAAAGTCAATTTACCGAAAAGTTTTCCTTTGAAATTTCAAAAGAAAGCATTAGACGTCACCTTGACCTATTACTGTACACTTTGAAAGAAGTTTGCTTTGAACCAGAAAGGGCTAATTCACTCATAAATAAAGAAAAAAGAAAGGAGTTTGGTGTCGAGCTTCTAGAACAACAATCTGAGGGAAAAACCCTTTTGTTTATGGATGAAACAAATTTTAATATGTACACATTTCAAGAAATTAAGGGCGATCAAAACGAGACCTCAGATGCTCCGTGGCCGCTGCAGCTTCAAAGGGAGCAAACATTCATTTGATAGGTGCAATTAGTTCTTTTAGGTTAGATTGTCATGAAATTTGAAGAGGATCCTTCAAAAAAAACGAAGCTGAAAATTTCGTCAAAACCACACTGAGGAAAGCTCTAGAGCTACACCAAGTTCATGTTGTGTTGGTTATGGACAACGCTCCTTGTCACTACGGTATTGAAAATATTTTAAACGAAGAAGAATTTTCTCTTCATAAAATTCCGCGTTTTGAGCCATATAGCCCAATGTTGAATCCAATCGAATCAATTTGGAGTAAAGTGAAAGCCAGGGTCAAAAAGGAGTGGGCTGAAATATCAAATGAGGTTTTATATATAATTCTGATCGAGACGGCTTGGAAAATGTAATTTAGAACAAAAAAACTGGGAAAAATGGTTGCTTTGGCAGTCGATCAGATAAATCCTTCTTTTTGCTCAAATTCTATTGCCAAAATTCAGCGTTTGTTTCCTGGTGTTTTAAATTGTGCTAATGGTCAATTTTGTTTTTTTTGTTTTGATATCAAATAAACTTGTTCGAAAACTTCTATTTTTATGAAATATGTTTAAAAATATAATCAGAAACTCAATAAAAGTTCTAATAAAAAATTATTAAAAAAAATGAAAAAAAGTCCCCTTTTGAATTTGCTATTTCCCATTTTAAATTTGCTATTTCCCATTGTGAACATGAAAAGGTATAGATTACTAATCATTTTTTAGGATAATATTTACTATAAAAAGTCAATAATTTGACAATTTTTGGGTCCGTTTATGCCCAACTGATTACAGAATAAATTTTAGGTTAATTATTACAAAGAAAGTCAACTTTTTGAAGTCGTTAAGGCAATTTCTGTTGCCCCTACTGATGTGATTACTGTTTTTTTTGCAAATTTAGAAGGTACAAATAATGTTTTAACATAACATAACATAATTTATTAAGCGTATAGAAAGGCAAATTTTCCTGTAATGATCGCATCAATTTAAGGAAAAGAAAAACTGATCGAGAATAATATAAGTGACAATTATGGAAAAAAGATTAATATAAGAAAACTAGGATATTCCGAGTTACTAAGCTAGGAAGGAGTATACATCTTATCTTTCCAGAAGTGGTCATAAATTTGTACTGATGAGTTCTTTGAAATCTTGAAGAAAATGGGGGTAGGATATCACGATTAACATGAATGTTTTTATTTATGATGTTAAATACTGTTATCATGTCGTTTCTTTTATATCTGTGACAGAAGTGGTAAGGACAGAGTCTGCAATCGTTCTTTATAGTGCAGTTCTTTGAGACCTTTCATTATTTTGGTTATATGTTGCTGTACTTTCTCCAAAGATTTCATATTTTTTATGCAGGTAGGTTGCGCTATAACATTACCGTACTCAAGGATGGGTCGTATCAAAGCTTTATATATAGGTTTAGCTATCTCGGGTTCAAAGGAAAAAAATGTTCTAATGGAAAAATAATGTTTTTGTGAAATATCTCATAGCGATTAGCATGGAGCATAGCGATGAGCGAGGAGAGTGCTATGTTGATGTTGAGATTGCTCGGAAAGCTGATTCGATTTGCCCCTACATGTGAGGGTGAGCAAGCGTTTCCATGCTACTTGTGATTGAAACCAAATCCCGAAACAGATTGCAAGTGAGTAATGATATGAGAGTTGCAAGTGCTTCACTGATTTTTTCTTGGACTCCATTTTTCTTGCCTGTTAAGATATCATTTTTCATCTATAAATACTGGTAGAAAAATATTACCTGACATCACGTAAGCGCCATCATAGCATTGATCTCTAACACTTTGTTCCTGCCGCCTTTTCTTCATTTTGCAAGCACGCATGTTGAACAAGGACATTTTTCATCATCATCACGCTTTCTATGCAAGTGCAGTTGCAAGCACATATGATGTCATATTTACTAAGTGAGCGATGAACTTTAACTCGTTGCCCAACCCAACGCATTTTTCTCGCTCAATGCCATAAAAGTATATCAATTAAACCTCCTAGATTTATTTTTTCCAAACCTCTCATATTTAATTTTTTTATTTTTCGATGATGTTAAATTAATTGAAAATTTAGATAAATCTATAATTGTTTGATAGTTTTTTATTAGTCATATAATAATTAGATTTGAATTTTCAATTTAACTTTGCATTTTGGATAAGCTTTTGAATATTGTTTTATTATTTTTTTAAACTATTTTTAGATTATAATATAACTATTTTTTTTCAAACGAGCCACTTGTTTATTTTGGTTGATATAAAAAAAATATAACAAAAACCATTGGACAAATAAATTAAAAATTATTTTCATGAAGTTTTAAAATGTAAAGTCTTTTTATATACTTTCAATACTTTTTTAAACAAGGCATTTCCTTTATAATTCTTTGATGTTATTTATAATATTACCGCCTCAAAGCCAGTTATTTCCAATGAGCTAGTTCCTCAAGGGTTAATATTTGAACAAATTCTGTTTTCTTATTTTATTAATGACTTTCATAACATGCATAAATTTAAGTCGTACATAACTTTTATCAATATAAAAAACTAAGTATAATTGATGGATTTCAGATAAATATTTAAGTTTTGCTATATAAAACACTTTTTTTTACAACATAGCAATATTAACTAGGTAAACTCAGATCTAAAATGAATAAAAGTCAATCATCTTTCACATTAAATAGAATATAATTTTACTAGCCGGTTCTGTGGTCGTTTCTCACTTAGCTCGAAACATAGGATCATTGGTGGTGTGTATTATGATCTGAGGGTAGGTTTAATCATGTCATAATTTTTGCCCATTTTACATCATTACAAAACATATACAAAAATAATTTCAATATGTTCTCTTGGTCAGTTTTTAGCATAGTTATATTTTTTGTGGGTATTTATTACTTCTTCTCTGATACTTTTGTTGAAAAGCACAATATTTTCATTTCTTCTTTCATGATTATGATCCACCTTTTTTGAAATGGCATTTTGACCATCTTTATTGAATATGAGCTTCCCTAAGTAAAATTAAGCTATATTTAAGAAACAACTTTAACCTAATCTACATTCTATCAATAGTATTTTATACAATGTTTTTGATATATAATTTTAATTAGTTGATTTAGTATTTTAATACCCATTAATGACCAACCTCTAGCATGTGTTTTGTGGTAATATATGATTAGTTTGATAGATAAAAAACATAACTACACATTTATAAACTTGCTAGAAACAAAATATATTATTTTAGACCGAAAAAACAAATCCTAACCTAAAAGTTATATTGTCCTAAAGGGAAACATATCGTTTTTTTTTTTATATATATTGAATAAATTATGAGCTACGATTAGTCCCATTCAATCAGAATTATCTGTTCATCGCTCATTTAGTAAATATGACATCATATGTGCTTGCAGCTGCACTTGCTTGCCTAGAAAACGGTGATGATGAGAAAAAATGTCCTTGTTCAAGATGCGTGCTTGCAAAATGAAGAAAAGGCGGCAGGAGTGTTAGAGAGAGTCCATTGATTGTAGCGTGCTACGATTAAAAAAGGCGGCAGGATCAAAGTGTTAGAGAGGGTCCATTGATTGTAGCAAGCGTGCTACGATTAGTCCCGTGCGACGATTCGCCTGGAACCCACTTATATATTTTGTTCCATCAGCTTTCAATGACAGATATGTGGAGTTATTGATTTCAAGTATTATTTTTTGTAGAACAAAATTTTTAAAGATACAACTATTCTTGGTGACAAATAAGTGGAGTTTTTTGGAATGGAGACTGCGATAATTTTTCCGATAAAAATTAATCATTAGATAATAAAATTATCAGTGCTGGAACATGACTTGTTTGAAAGTTTCAAAAACTCATTTATCCATATGTTCAATTTCTATTTTGAGAATTTCAAAGATAAAAAGGGTACATCAAACTTCCTCAATATTAAAACTTCACTTTTGGGCATACTTACATTAATATAATTCGCATCACCCGATATATAGACTTCTTCAGATGTCATCAAAAAAATTTATGTTGATAAATATGCTTTTAACAGAATTTTTTATAAAAAAATAATTTCAAAACAGTGAATATGTTAAACTTTGTGTTGAAATAACATGCAGTGAAAAGAATTTTTTTTACTATTTTATGCTTATCATAAAATTATACTAACTCAAAAATCAGTTGAATGAACTAGTTACAAAAAGTTAATAAAAAATTTTCTCAAGAGAAAAAAAGTACCTAAAAAACATTTATAAAACCCATCAAATTAAATTAACTAAATTTTACAATTGATAATTTACTTTATTTTTATATCTGATTTAACTATGAATTTTCAAAGATTTTCCTAATTTTCAAATTTAAATAACCTAGTTAAAACAACAAACTGATCGACATCTTCATTAATGCAACTTTTTGTTTTGACAATGTGATATGAAGGATCTTTATAGAATTACTGTATATTTTGATCAAAATGAGGACTGATATTGATTGAAATTCAGTTTCTTACATTTTGAACTCTATTTTTTCGTGAACTGTATAATTAAAACTTCCGTTGATACTGTCTGCCTCACACTCATATCACAGGATAATAAGCGCATATCATAGGAGCATATGGTGATGATGAAAAATGAGTGACATTCAAGCAATTGTAGTCAGGCATATTTTGATGACAATACATTATTTAATGGTTGTGAAGAATTACAACTTGTGATTTCTGAGTGTAGTGTAGAATAGTTTGAAAGGGGGGGGGCAAATTTTTTTTTCGGGGGAAATTTTTCATGATATTAAATTATATATTTATTAAATAATCAAAATAAAATTTTGTAATCAAATAATCGAAAAAGATTCTTTAAAAAATCAAAAAATGTTTATTCTTTTTAAATATATTGTTCTCTCGTTTCTTTTTGTATATAAAGATAAACGTACTCTCTCTAATCATTTTTATGAAATCATGCATATAGAGAACTTAAAGTAACTGGAGCGAACGATATATTAAAAAAAATAATATTTTTTTATTTTTTAAAGAATATTTTTTGATTCTTTGATATCATAATTTTATTTTGATTATTTAATTTTATTATCTGTGCAAGGCTCTATAGTGTAAAACAATGCTTATGTAAGAGAATATCTCGGAAGTACATATTTTAAACCGACTATTTTGGCAGTCTTTTTCAAAATTTTAAAAAAGAAGTTGCAAAGTATGTGAGCTTACTGTAATGTTTTGAAATGTCATATTTTGCGTGTTTAATTTATATGGGGCAAAAAATGGATCAAAGAATCAAAGTCAAAGATTTGTTCAGCAACTCATACTCCGTTTTTAAAAAGCCTTTTGATATGTTAACTCTAATTGTGTTTCCACGATAAAAGAATAAGAACCCTCATAACTAAATCTCTGGAATAAGAATCTTCCATGATCATTTTACAAAGTCTTTTTTGAATATTTGAATCTAAATGCTACTGTAACAATTAATAAACAGTTAGTTAGTTTTTGAGGAAGATCTAATATTAAAATCAATGACCCTAAAAAACCGTGTTAATTTAAGTTTTTTCACTTGAATGATTAGGAAAGCTTCTACTTTTTGAAACTTCAAATTTATGTTCCAGGATTTCCTGATGATAGTTATTTTTCTTCTTTTTCTATTTAAAAAGACTTATTACTGACACAAATCTTCCCAAAGAATGCTGTATATTCATCGATACATGTTTACCTCTTATGATATACGTAAGAATTATACAGCGTGTGATGCAGCTAGCTATGTCTACAAGAAAGTTTATACCTAGTATTTTAACCCTCCCCCCCCTTACCTAAAAACATTGAAGTTCAAAGAATGTGAATTTCGCATTATTTATTGCAGGGAAGCTTCACTTTCTGCATATATACCTAGAAAACAGCGTGAAAGACATTTCAAAGTAGTATATGTTCTTTCTTCACAACATAGATCGCAAATTGAACGTTCAGATATTGATGGGAAACGGGAATCTTTACCCGCGTATAACAAACATAACGTGGAGTAGATGTTAACAGATTGTAAATCAGTTTAATCCTACATGCCGTGTAGAAGGTGGAACCTAAAATCATTTATTATATCCAAGTTATGTTAATTCTCCTGAAGACTTTTCTACTACAATAAATAATGGCAGAAAGATTTTTTTGAAAACGCTTGTTCAGTGTTCATCCCAAGAATCTATGAAAATAAGCACTTGGACACAACTAATCCATATATAAGTAAAGTGTCTCTTACAAGAACAACTAGAATATGCAAAAGGTATACCAGGTATATGGGAAAGACACATTCAGATATTGCTTGCACTCGCTGTCTATTGTAAAGTTGGATTCTTTGACATTTTTATTTTTGAATAATAAATTTTGCTTATCTTTTTTAAATAATCCAAAATGTTAAAATAATCAAAAACCGGTCTTCAAATTTTAACGCCATCTATTGTAAATTTTTTAAAAACCTTATTTTTCGCGCAAAATAAGTATTGTTTACAAATAGTAAACTATGATAATATATGATATCGTTTTTATACAAATTTAATTCGCATAAAAATTTACATTTAAAAATTTTGATAATGGAAAAATTTTCCAGTATATTATTTTAAAATACACGTTGTAGTAAAATGCAATATGTCCGTAGTCCGAAGGGCCGTTCTTACATTAGCTAATAATACTAAACATATCTATTTATTTAGGAAGTATTATTAACTGGATATGCTACTATTGCTTTAATATTTTAAAAACAGCTAATTTTCATCTTTTAAATATTTAGACTCGTATTCATCTTTTAATTCCACAGAAACATCATGCATTTTAGGTGAGATAGAGAAATACTGACTTAAATTAGTACTTTGATTTGGACAGAATCACATTTTAGCTTCATCGATTCCAGCTTTTAATATGGTGGTAATTAGAAAAATATAACTTGTGTTATATTATATGCATGCATGATGTAAGCTTTATGAAATTTGTAATTCAAGTTTCTCCAAATTATTATTAAATAGCACTCTATTAAATTATATAAAATAGAATAGATGATGAAAAAAGTAGATAAATTCAATTCGTTCCTTATCTCTACATACAGTCACACACATGCATCAAAAATAGTTTTTAATCTCATAACAAATGCATGGAATCCATCATTTTACATTGCTCCCATTTCATTCGCTAATTTTAATTAAATTTTACATCTACTCTTCTCTATAATTCGCTGAAAATATGTCTCTCAAATCAATTTGAGGTTGTGTATATAAATAATATGCATTGTAGTTATAAAACAAAGAAGATAATACAACGTATATTTACACTTTTAAGTTTACCAGATTCGATCCAGTTCTTGACTTGTAAGTTTCATAAACACTATCTTCTGAAATATTCTTCCTATAAAAGAAATATTTCATCCAGAAAAGGATCATTTTTCACAAAATTAAATGGGGATTTATAATTATATTGGATAGTTTTTTTTACCACGTGTGTTGTTTTAAAATCTCTAATCGTGGAAAAAAAGATTTTTTGCAAGAACATATTAAAATTTATTATAAACTAAATATATTATAAAAAGAAATATATGCATAAGATTCTCATATACATTTAAATAGAGTCTTGAAACTGATGATTCAGATTTCATGACAAATTACACCGGCATCTCGGTTTGCGAAATTAAAAGGTTTTTCTTATTTTAGTATGAACTATGAACAGTTAAAATAACGTGTAAATTATTAACATACTTTATTAGAAGCTGCGTTGTCAATTTTGCCGAGCCCAGAAAAATCAAGATAAAGGCACCAATATATACTTATTATCGGGATATAAAATGAAGAAAGACACACGGATTATAAAAAATGATATAAGATTCAATTTTCGGGAGCAGGATTCCATGAACAAAGTCAAAATTAGTTGGCAAAATTAGTTCATAAAGCGATTTTGTCGTAGATCGAAGTTGCACTGTAGTTAGATCATTTTGAAAGTATGTTCTTTGTCAAGGTTTGATGTAACTTTTGCGAATATTTTCAAAATAAATTTCTATAACATTTTGAACTATCAGCCAAGCAGAAGATGAAAAATAGAAGAGGCGCAGATTCAAAAATGCGCGGAAATGAGGTGGTGTGGGGTTAGGTTTGAACGAAGATGTCTAGCGAAAGAAGATATTTAAGAGGAGCAAACATATGAATGCCCTAAAGCAAAGCGTAAGTTGTGCTTCTGTTCAGCTTTAGGGAGTCCTGAGGGAGCTCAGAGACCGTCAGTACCGAAGTTCCCCATTTTCTAAAGGCAAACAAACATAACGTCTCTATCCAATCACCACTTCTCTTTCAGATCCACCAGAATAGCACTCAAATTCTGCTTTAGAACAGTTTCTTCGCTTTGACTTCAGCTTTGCAGACAGATACACAAATCACGGGAAAAGGATTTTTGATTTTTTGCATCCATTGAGCTCTAATTCTGTTTCCTTGGAGATCAAAAAGAGAAGTTTCATGCACATTTACGATGCATGAAAAAAATCACGAGATCTCATGTCTATCATGAGGTGATAGAACCGAATGAAATAGAGCTCGTTTTCTTGGCAACTCTCAGCGGTAGTCCATGCTTGTTCACAAAGTTAGCAAACATACCGATCGCAAAGTATATTTTGTTTATACTAACAAGTATTGTCTCTAAACCTAACTGGTTCGACTAAAAGTCGATGGAATAATTTCATCTTACATTCAATGAAAAAATTCTCCTTTCATAACTATATGTGTATTGTGTGCTGAGTTGTCAATTTTGTCGAGCCCAGAAAAATCAAGTAAAAATTATATTTGCAAGTATATTATAGTTTTTAATATATTATTCAGCATTTTTTTAGTTTTTTGTTTTTTTTAAATGGAGAGCAAGCTTTTTATTAAATACATAGAAATAGTATAAATATGGGAAAACTAACCTTTCAATTCAAGGAAATAAATGAGAAGACGCATAATTGTGTTGGAAGAAGGAAAAGCGAAGTTTTAAAGAATATTTTTGGAAAAAGATGGAAAAAATTGCACACTGTCATCATTGTATAGAAAGTGTATCTCCAAAAATAGAAAGCGTAGAAACAACCCATTACTCTTCTAAAGGTGCACTTTTTTTACTTTAAATTTATAAATTTATTCTAGCAATGTTTCACAAATCGATCAAAACGAAGATTTATAAACCTGAACACGAACGAAGTAGACTTATATAGATACTTGTGTTGTTAAAACAGAAGGAAAACTTAATTATTTGATTGCAAGTTTTTTTTATCAGAATGCTTATCATTCAATGTTGCTGAGAGTTCTTCATATAACTCTAATAATCTTTTATCAGAACAAATTATTCAACTGCATCAAAAAATTCTAGAACGCATTTCCTAAAAATATTTTCTTTTATAATTGAAAAGATATTTATTTTAGATATATATTTGGAATTTTTGGCGAATCGATTGATAAATAAATGTTTTGTTTTTCTGGGCTGAGCAAAATTGGGGTGAATTGAAATCTGACATTTGCTTTCTTTTATCAGTTCTAGTTTTGATGCTACCTATTTTTAAATTTTTATTTTTTCACTATTATAAGTTACTTTTACAAAAATAACAAAGTCACTTGTGAATAAAGTTACACACATTTATTATTTGATTACATAATAAAGAAAATAAAATGAACTAGTAGACAAGTTTACATAGGCATAAAGGCAATTTGTCACTAAATACCGATTTTCCTCGGCCTGTGATATCGACGACCAGATGAGAAACACTACGAGCATAGTGAATGGTGATGTAGAGAGGCACTCCTCATACAATGTGCCTGCTGATCCGCTGTCCATATAAAACTTGGATTGATGAAGAATTTAGTAAATAAAGGAAGTCAAACTGATAAGGCAGACAGGTAAAGCAAACTTTAGAATGAACAATTAGATAGCGTGATGAGTAAAACTGATAGGGATGCATTGCATGTTTTCAAATCAGTTGTGAACTATTTTCTTGGAAAGAAAGAAGTTCAGAATACATGTTTATTGTTCAAAAACTGATGCTGGGTTTTAAGACTCTAGGAGCACGTATGCCAGTAAAAATGAATTTACTAATTCGTATCTGCATTATTTTCCTGATAATTATGAAGGCCACAGTGAAGAACAAGGTGAAAGGTTTCCCCAAAATATTCGCACAATGGAATGAAAGTATCAAAGACGATGTGGTACATAAACATGTGAGAATATTATTATGGTTGTAGGAAAAAAGCATACAACGACAAAAAGCAAACTATTTTATTAAGTGTGAATGATGATAATTGACATTTTGAAGAACCGGTCCAAAGTCAATAAAATATTAAACACTTTTAAATACTTTCGCTCAGTAGAAGGTTGCGAAAACGATGGGCAGGGTAGAATTAGTGCTGCTTGGGCAAAATGGAAAGAGATCAGACCTGTGTTGAAGGATAATAAAAGGCTGATGAAGCTGAAAGCAGAGATTTTTACCAGAATTCTTAGATCAGCTATCTTTGAATGCTGGGTCTGGGAAAGAAAGATGAGAAAAAACGGGCAACAGCCCAGATGAAAATGGTGAAAATGATATTAGGAATACCTTTAAATAAAAAGGGAAGAAGTAAGAAAATGAACTCAAATTACAACGAGTGTGTATTGAGTAATTGGCAGAAGCAAACTTCGCTTGCATTCGCACGTTTTGACAAAAATAACACGATTTGCTTAAGAAAACTTGGCTTTACAAGTGAAGGCGAAAAGGAATGAGGGTCGTCCACTGTTAGGATGGAGTGATTGATTGGCGAGGGGGCTTGAATAATTGGATCTTAGAGTAGTTGATGCTCAAGATAGATGCAAATGGAGACGACGAATCATGTGCACCGACCCTCATCTTCGGAATAAGTTGTAGGCAAAAAAGAAGAAAATCTAGAGTCAATATATAATTCCATACACAAAACGTTATGCACTATTGAATTATGAATTAAGTGGTCTTGGTCAACTCCTACCCACATTAGCTATACCAACACTTGACTCATTCATTTTACAACATTTAAAACATGAATAAGTGTAAAGGAGATGATATGACATTTATTTTCGTATTCTTAATACTAATTTAATTACTGCTTTGATAGCTAATTAAGAATAAAAAAAAGAAAAATATCCTATACTCAGAAAAAATATATTAAAACATTTATAGGATCTCCTGAAGAATGACCACCCCAATCAATTTTTTTGTGCCAACTGTAAAATAGCACACAAAGAATAGAAATAGATGAAAGTTTGTTCACTAAAAGAAAAAATCATGTTGGACATATACTTCCTCAACAATGGGTTTTTGGAGGAATGTGAAGAGGGACAAAAGAAAATTGTATGTTTATTGTCCCAGACAGAAAAGCAACAACACTTTATCTAATAATAAAGAATAACATTAGGCTTGGAACTACAATAATAAGTGATGACGGTACTTTTCTGTTATCTCCTCCCCCCCCCCCCCCCAATCTAAAAAAAATAAAAAAAAAAGCAAATGATATTTTCTAAAATTGAAAGAACAGAATATTTTCACCAGAATATTTATATATGTATATAAAGTGAAATTATATCTCTCTGTTATCTCCTCCCCACTCTAAAATTTTTTAAATGATATTATATACCAATCAGAGAAATGTTGATGAAGCAGTAAAAAGTAAATCATTCACTAAAAAAAATTTTTAGAGTGGGGGAGTTAACAGAAAAGTACCCATTTTATTATTGTTTTGAGCCATAAAAGTGCAAAAATAAAAAATATTTGTTTCTCTTTTTGTTCATATTTTTAAAAGTTTGACCATCCTAACTGAAAATTAAATTAAAATAAATAATTAGAAATTTGAAATATAATATGAAAATTACTTTTGAACTTGAACAAAATCAAATACTAATTCAAATGAACTACTAAAACAAATGAAGAATTTTATTTATTTATTACACAGATTAACTTGCTCACTAATATGATCGCATAAACTAAAAAACATTATTGGAAAATCTATCTGGCCACATAAACTCTTGAAGATTTCAGAAACTTTCTTTTGCATCCATGCCTCCCTTTTATTATTTGCTCTTTGTTTGTTCCAGTAGGATTCAATATCGTGAGTGTGAACTCTTCTTTGCTTCTTCGCAAAATTTAAGAACTGGTTTATGCTTTTGTGAAGAAATCTTAGTATGCATGCCAATCTTAATAATAATATTCTCTTTACTTTCTCTGCTTGATTTTCCCTTTGAGCTCTTGATACAGGAGGAGCCGTAGTTTATTTTGTGTGGAGGAACTGGTTTACGCGTTTGCTTACTACGAAAAGATTTAAAGTCAATTCAAACGAGCTTACTCTTTATTATCTCCATTCTTTTCCTACATAGACTTAGAGTAATTTGTAAAAGGCAACTTGGAACTGATTATTTTTACCATACCATGCTTTTATTTCATTGTATATTGGAATATTCAAATAATCAGCCAATTAATATGCTCTATCTTGACGAAAGTTACGACATAAACTAAACGTTCAACACTCAATTTCCCCTCCTAAAGAATGACCATCTAATCTAACGAAGAGAGGGTTGTCGTTATTCAGGAGATTCCCCTTATAATATAAATAAACTACTTCGAAATTTTATTCACAAAGCCTTTCCATTTAAATCAATGGAGTATTTTTATGCTTTCAGTATTGAATATTCAAATTTCAATAACTTATCAGTATTTGAATAATTAATTATTTTAGATTTGAAATTAAACATTCCATTCTTCTAAATAAAAATAAAAATAAATTTAGTTCCTCTTCATAGGAATAATAAATATCGTGAATTAAAATCTTTGCTTTTTTCTTTCTGAGAAAAAAAGATACACCACTTTGATCCACCACTTTTTACATTTGATGAATTTCGAACTTATCTTTTTGTTTTTTTTTATTTTAGCTTTCTTCTTCCAACTAATAAAAATATAAGATTTCCCATATTGTCCGTTTATTCATTGTTAAGCTGAAAAGCAATCTTGCTGTATAATATTTGTTTTGAAGTTTTACGTGTTAATTAAGGAAACCCTCACAATGGTTGTTCTTTCGTATCTTCCTTTTGTAAAGAGATGAAATTTGTATCGTATATATATTATGAAACTATAACAATATTGTTTTTTTGGAAAATATAAATTATGCAATTTTTGAAAAATAAAATATAAAACTTTATTTTACTTTCTTTCCTGCAGGAAGTATGAGAATCTCAAATTCTACTGATGTAAATTTTAACTTTGAATATTCAACATTATTCGAATGTAATCGAAAACATTTTAAAAACAAATGATGAAAATATTTTATGAAAAGTTAAAACTCTGAAAAAGTTATATTAACTCTTAAGTTTCTTCTTTATGATTACAGAACAATGCACAGAAAAGAGGAATTTGTATATATTGTTATTGAATAAGTGAACGCTTAATTTTCTGAACGGGTCAATTTCTTTTTTAAATGTTGCATCAATATAAATGTTGAAGAGCACCTGAAAGAAATATCAAAATCTTTTGCTCTTCTTTAATAAAAAAAATTTAAGGTTTGGACAATTTGATCGACAAACAAAAATTATACTCTTGCGAAAATTGAAAAAAAGTTACAAGGGTTAGGAACTCCTTTTCGTTATATCTAATTCCATATTTTGCCTGATTAAATTCTTTCTTTGCCAAACTGTTATTTTTAAAAGACTTTCCATTTTAAAAAAATAAGGTATATTCATTTTTAAAACTATATCAATTTTTACCTGTATATTTGAGCAAGCTGTTTTTGCTTCATTCTTAATGTAGTGATTAAAGCAAAATATTTCTTCATCCTCCTTATCATGATTATGTTGCACGCATTTTTTAATTGAGCTGTTACTTTTTTCAAATTAGAATAAATTTAAATAGTTTAATAGACAGAGAATTTATTAAACAAATCCTCAATTCGTTAAACTAAGATATGGAAAATTTTGGGATTTGTTCAACTAAGAAACATGATAGTTGATTTAACAAAATATTCAAAACTAAATTTTTACACGAAAAAAGAATATCAAGAGATTCACAAGGAAACATTGGATGTAGCGATAGATTTAAACTTACATATATAAAAATTTTTGAGAAGTTTAACTTGAAGATTATATTTTAAATCTTTGTTAAATTCTAATTATAACTATGAAGATCAGGGACGTACATCTAAGGCAGCGTAGGCGGCAGCACCTCCTAACCTTCCCAATGTAATTTTAACATTGCTATTTGAAAAAAAAGAGAATAGAGGTGGCAACTATTTTTTCTATGAAATCAGAATATAACAAATTAATAAATTTATTATGATATTGATTCAAATTTTATTAAATTTTGACAGGAATTGAATTTTGCTAAAAATTTACCTCCTGCCCTCCCAATAATTTTGGGGATGTGCGTTCCTGATGAAGAAATAAAACAGTTCAAAAACAAAAACAATTTATTTAAGAAAGGCGAAACAAGTATAGATAAAAGTTTACGAACAATAATTTGGTTTTCATTGAGCAAATTCAAAAAAAACAAAAAAAATTTTTTTTGTTTTTGAGGATATTTTAGATTCAAAATATAAATTATAGCAATCAAAAGCCTATTGAAAATTTTTTGAAAACTTATCTTCATGTTTTCAACTTTTATAACGAAACATGATTTTTCATTTGATGACAACGTCTTGAACGTGAATGGCAAAGTTTGTTTTTGTGGGAGAATCATCTTATGTTCTGTTGAAAATGATTAAATTTTCAAGTTTTCTCCACAGGGATTTAAAATGCTGAACAATGTTACACACCATATAAATAATTACAAATATATTATGTATATTATATATTATATCTTTAAAAATCTTAAAAATATAGTGAAAAATTTTTTTTTATAAAATTTACTTGACCTTTTTCGCAAAGTATTGGGTATTCTTCTAAAATAATTTTTAATTAAAACAATTTCCCTTCTTTTCTTAAATTAAATTAAAATGAAATATTCATTCTAACTTTTATTTGGTCGTAGCATCTGTTTGAAAAATTCTTTTTTGAGCCAGTTTTTGTGGAAATCAAGTATCATCCTCCCTAATTGAGATTTCAAGAAGATAATTTTTGATAACAAACGCGGATTTTTGGAACCTTTGTTAAACTTTTAAATATTTTTTCTTTTACGAGCTTTCACTTCTGTCAAAAAGAATCAGAAGATCTCTCGTTTTCCCATTTGTATCTCAATCATTTTTTCAAATAATCCTAAAGAAGAAGAAAGTATCAATCTTTACTTTTCGGCATTTAAGAGTTTTCGAATCAGATGACAAATGATGAAAACTTAGAAAAAGAGAACCACTATATTTATACATTACTGTTGTTGGGTACCTTAGAAAGTTATTTTTCAAGCTTTTGGTTTTGCTCTAATTTTTAAAGAAGTCGAATTTGTAAGGAAGACTTAGAAAATTCGAATTAACGTGGAAAAGTTTTCTAAAAGGTTCATACTACTAAAAAAAATTTTTTCTAAAGGTTTCCAACTACTAAAAAAAATTTTTTCTAAAAGTTTCATCAAAATAAATTATTACGGAGAAAGCGGAGTTTCATCAATCTGTTGCGTATAATGAAGAGTTTCACAACTTTGTGAAGAAACACTGTGGCTAATTTCACTGTTTCCTTTTTCAGCGAAAGAATAAAAATCATCAATTACTTAAATTTTTATTTTATTTAGATTAAAAATATAAGAAAAATTGTCCTGATCTAAATCAAAAAAAATTTGGCTTCAAGAAATCCATCAAAATGTTTGATATCAAATTCATCGTTCAACGAAAAAGTTCTGTGAGAAAAAAAAGAAAGAGTTTTAAGGAACATGCATTTCAATTTTTTAAAGCAAGTTTTGTAATTAAAAAGAAAATGTTTTTTTCTAAAAATGGAAATTGTTTATAAAAAAAATTCATAATAAAATTTCTAAATAATAAAAACTTGTAAAAAAGAGCTTTTTAAAAAAATCTATTAGAACTTAAGTAATAACTTAAAGAATTTTATCTATAAAAACCATACATTCAACTTTTTTGTGGGTACATTTTTTTGTTGAGACACACATTTATCATGTGTAAATGCGGAAAAGTATCCTTAAAAATCGCTTTTATGAAAAACTGTTATTGTAGAATCATAATTTTTTCTCAAAATCCAAAATTCACCAAAATAAATGCCAATTTGAAGAATGGGGTAACGACACAATTTTCAAAGAAGCGCCAAAATTTTTTCTAAGAGGGCATTTTTATTGAGAATATTTTATCTAGCATCTAAAAAAGTATAATATTTTATTTGATTCAGAGAATTCAAATTTCAACTTTTTAAATCATGTTTTTAAGAACTTCTAGTATTGGAACATAACAAAAATTACTTGCTAATTTACTCCCTAATATGCTTTGTTAAAATTTAAGCTGTGATCATATATGTTTCCTTTACCATACTGAGAAGTAGTGACTCTCTTGGCGGAATGCAATGACGTATCTTTGAACTAAGGGCTGAGCTTCTTATTTATTTTCAAGAAAAAAAAGATGTTTGAGAACAATCTGAAGGACGGGAACTTTATTTTAAGTCACCTTTTCTATTGTATATTTCTTGAGCTCTCAAACAATTTTACCTGTCGTTCCAAGGCCTAACTGTACTATCATAAAATTCATATCTAAGTTGGGAGCATTTTCCAAATGTTGGATATAAGGATGAAGAACGTAGAAAACAAACGTTGGAGAATGTTTGAACCTTCGGCTAACCTTGATAGCGAGCCAAATGTTGAATTTGACCAACAAATTTCCCGTCACCTATTGCTGCTCAATAATCAGTAATGCATTACTCCACCTTTCAAGTGTGTTACACAGTGAACCTGAGCAACTTACGACTGGTGCTAGATCACAAAGAGGTTTGGAACCACTGCTCTAGTAGATAAAAAGGCAGATGGCTTTAATGTCCTTCAAAAAATCAATAAATAGTGATATTGCAAATAATGAAGTTTAACACGTAAAAAGGTTAATCATTATTTTGTAATGAAAAATAAACAATGAAAGTTAGGTCAAAAAATCATTTTCAATTTATTTTTAGTTTATCGAGAAGATCATGATGAAGATAAAATTAAAGAGGAGGAGATATAGATTATGATAAAGGATATTCATTAGAGGCACATGTATCTCTCAACATACGCGTTAGAAATAGGATGATTCCAATTAATATAGATAGATTTATGTGCGTGTGTTAAAGTTTAGAGATGGTAAATAAAATGCATACGAGGCAATAATAAAAGTTATGTATTGTATGATTTTAATTAAAGGATAAATCAAATTTGATGGAAGGTATAATTAAATTTTGAGTTAAAAAGCGTGTTGAATTGAAATAGATGGCGTCAACAATTCTACAGTATTGGAAAGAGCAAGAAAGTGACAAATTATTTCATTTTGCATCATAAAATACTTTGACGTATGTATATATGAGTGGTCTGGCAAACCACAAGGGAGATAACATGCATAACCCGTATTGCCAGGCTGGTTATAGCGTTTTTTCGGGTTATATATAGCGCACATCGGAGTATAGGGCGCATCGCAGTATAGCGCGCATCGCAGTATAGCGCGCATGGGAGAATAGAGCGCATGGGAGAATAGAGCGCTTTGAAAAATTGTATAACGCGCATGAGAGTTTTTAATTTTTTTGGTAAAAAATTGGCCTTATATGTCCGAAATTACATAAATTTTAATTTCTACAGTTCAAAAACATGATTTTTGAAAAAATGGGAGTTTTATTAAAAATTAAAAAAATTGATAACATCATCTATATCGAAATCAAAACAAGCTTGACTCTGAACTTCACTACTTTCTTCTTTTTAAGAGGTTTCTTCTTGAAAAGTTTCCTCAAATAAAAAGTCATCTTCTGTACCATCCAAATGATTGCCAATCTTCAGAGCGTTTATCTCCTCCAACTGCTTCCCACTATTTTTAACACATCACAAACAAGAGAAATAGAAAAGCACTTCATTCTTCCTTTAGCAGTAAAGTATTACTCGTTTTTGGCATACAGTAAAATCTCGTTGTATCGAACTTCAAGTGACGATTTAAAAACTACGACACAAGTGAAGTTCGAGAACTTCGAACAAATGTGTAGTAAAATTCATAAGTTTATTTAATGCAAAATTTAACGTTTAGCATTTCATAAGTTTATCTAAATCGAAATTTATAAAATACCTCTAATGGGAATTTTTACTTGAAAAGTTTGGTTGATTCTTGCGAGTTGTGTGAATTTTTATCACTTTTATTAGGTGTTGTATATTTTTCTTTAATAATGTCACTAAAACTTCATCGGTTAAACGAGCATTTGTAACAATACTGTTATCAACTGAAACATATTCGTCAAAAGAACCAGGTAAGGTAATGCCCGCTTGTTTGGCTCTTGGAAAATTTGGACATTCAAGTTTTCATCATTTGTGTACTCGGATGTGTTTTCGTTTTGAGAGTTAAAAAATCTGGCGTGTTCAAAGCAATTTAACAACAACAACAAGTAAATTTATTTACAAGAGCACAATACTTTAAAGGATGATGAAAAGAAAATATATAAGTGAAACTTGAATGGAATTTTCATTAATGTAGTCCAGATCTAAGGGAAAGAAAATAAAGAGAATGAACTTTTGAAGGTGAGCATCAAAGGCCAATGAGCCGCTTAAAGACACAAGCCAAAACAAAAAAAAACTTGTAGCGAAGGATTCAAATCATAAAATTTCATATTGAGAGTAGGACATAATCGAATGGAGTTGATGTACAAATCGTAGATCTGTAGTTACTAATAAAAAGTTATGAAAATATGGAGCTTATTTATGAACAAATAAGTGGATTAAATATATATTCAAACCTATATATTGTATACACATGAGTAGATACAAGAAAAATATGTATGCATGTATGTACGTATATATGTAAGTATATTAAATGTATGTATATATGTAAGTATATTAAATGTTCAAATATATATAAATATATATATATAAATATATATATAAACATATTGGGAAAAGAAAGTAGAATAAATGAAAAAAAAATGAAAAAACAGTATGTTCAGAAATAGAGTTATTTAAACTGTTGTAGAGGGGACACATTTGCAAGCATAACAATTAGGAATCGAACAAATAAAACAAACCTTCATAGTACATCAGATAAAGACTTTTTATAAATTTTTTAAAAGAGGTAAAACTAAGACCATAAGAACAAACACTAAAAGCACTATTGTTAAAACAATTAGACAGCCTGTAAGAGAATGATTGTCTGGATTTTGAACATTTATAAAAAAAGGTAGAATCATTGATATAGGCTGACGAGGAGATGTTTTATTTTTGCAGATATTAAAAGATATGAATTCATTGAAAACACTTGGAAGATGAAAGTTCAAAAATTTATAGAGAAAACTAGCTACTTTCACATGATATAAGTCTTCAAACTTCAATATTGAGTTTTGTAAAAAAAGAGAGTTTGTGTGAGATTGTTTCTTGCGACCAAATATGATTCTTAGTACTTTTTTTTGCATACGATACAGAGTAATATCTATAGTTTGACCCCAATTAAACAAACTGTATGTAAGGGTAAAAAAAGAGTTTTATAAAGATTTAACATTGTTTCTGTTGGTAAAATACTTCGAGCAGTTTTTAGAGATGCAGTTATATAAGCCAACTTATGCGAAACAGAAGAAGTATGGGCATGCCAAGAAAAGTTATGATTGATAACTAAGCCCAAAAGATTGAAGTTTAAAACTTTATTAAACGATTAAAAAATTATATTAATTTGATATTGTTATTAGAATAAGGGATGACCATGTACGTTTACCAGGTGCAAAGCATCGAAAAATATAAGCATCGAAAACACTGATTGTGAGAAGCTTTGAATCACTTTCAATTGAGGAAATTAGTTTTTCTACTAACAAACGTGGATAGTAAGTTTTGATATTTTTCATTATGCCTTGATTAATGGGCTAGGTTCTTGAAGTAGTACTCGCTGGTAGAAACTATAAATCAAATTGTTAAGTTTGATTTTTGGATGAGAAGCAATGTTGTTCAAAAACAAAGCAATTTTATGATTTCGAAATTTTTAAAATGTAAGCCAATTAGAAAAAAATTCTGTATTCATCCAAGTTTTTTTGTTAGCAATGTATTCATTATGTAACACTTTAACACCTTTAAAACATCTAGGGCTGAGTGATTCACCAATGACAATTAAAAGAAATTGTTTTTACAAGCCAAATGTGTAAGCCTTTTTTTGGAAGCTCACCTCCTGCGCATTTTTCTTCTTTGAAAGTCAACGATTTTGAAGCCAAATTCACCTGCATTACAGGTAGAGTTCAACTCTCGAGAAATTTTTTGATCTAGATGAAAAATCTCGAGAACGAGATTTATATTTTTCTCGAGAATTCTCGCATTATAAATATTTAGTTT
The DNA here is from genome assembly GCA_030549495.1 of Nectonema munidae. Classification (NCBI taxonomy): domain Eukaryota; kingdom Metazoa; phylum Nematomorpha; class Nectonematoida; family Nectonematidae; genus Nectonema; species Nectonema munidae. The sequence continues at coordinate 145,447 of JAUIRK010000991.1, forward strand.
TGTTTTAGATAAAATATTTTTACAATTAATAATTTTGAAAAAGTCTGATGTTTTTATTTTAAAAATTTAGAGTTAAAGGTTAAAACTTATTAAGGTTACATTTTTTAATGCTAAAGTGTCATACAAAGTTACGTTATTTTATTGCATTTCTGGAAAACTAAAAAAAATGTATACAGAACAAGAAAACTAAGTTCAAATATTTTAGTAGAATATAAAAAACACTTAATGATTTAAATAATTAGACATGATAAAATATATCTTATATAAGCAAAGATAAATTCTCAATATAGTTAAAACCAAACTTTGGACTTTTTTAATTTTTTGGTTGACTTATCTATTTAGTTTGTAAAAACTGAGTGCTTGATAAAGTCATCAAAGTAATATAAAAAAGAATGTAATAAATAATATTGTTTAGTTCAGTTATGTTTATACAATTAAGAATATACCTGTATACTACGATGGTTTTTATTCCATGTACAAATGACTAGGGAGACAATGTTCAACTTTCTGTTCACATTCTGCCAGATGTAAGATTTGATATACCTCATTTGGGGAGACGATGCTACATAAGTTATTACCTATATACATTATACCTGTATACTACGATGGTTCATCTCCAAACTGTATACCGCGATAATTCATCTCCAACCTATCAGTTCATATTTTGCTAGATGTAAGATTTGATATACCTCATTCGGGCAGAGGATGTTAGATAAATTATTAATTTTTTCACGATATTAAATAATATATTTTATCAAATAATAAAAATAAAATTCTGTAATCAAAGAATCGAAAAATATTCTTTTAAAAATCAAAAAAAAAACTTTCTGTTCATATTTTGCTACCTTATACGATGTTACAAAAGTAACCTATACTTTGCAATTTGCACGATTTTAAATATTATATTTGTCAAATAATCAAAATAAAATTCTGTAATCAAAGAATCGAAAAATATTCTTTAAAAAATCAAAAAATATCAAACTTTCTGTTCATATTTTGCTACCTCATACAATGTTACAAAAGTTATTACCTATACTTTGCAATTTGCACGATTTTAAATATTATATATTATATTTGTCGAATAATCAAAGAATCGAAAAATGTTCAAATCAAAAAATATTTATTCTTTTTAAATATATCGTTGGCTCCCCTTACTTTTAGTTTCGTATGTGCATAATTTGATAAAAATTAATTATTAAAGATTAGGTTTATCTTTCAATTTTAAGACTAGGTTTATCTTTCAATTTTAAAAGTAAGTATATTTAAATTTAAATAGAGAAAAAAATTTGGTTTTAGACTCGAAAACAAGATGGAACAGTATAGTTTTAATGATAGAACGATTTATTGAAATAAAATCTTGTGTTGCAAAAAGCTTAATTGACAAAAGAAAACATTTCAGTTTCCGAATCTGAAACCAAGTTTTTATGTGATCTTATGAATACTGTGAAGCCGATCAAAATTGCTTCTGAAAGAATCTGTAGTAGGGATTCAAATCTTTTGAGAGCTGAAGCTGCGTTTGAGTTCATCTTTGAGGAGCTAGATTCTCTTAGTACTGCTTTGTCTTCAAAAGTTAAAGATTCTTTTATTTCCAGAATAAGTGTCAGAAGAAACGTAGAACTTATTAGTCTTTTAGAATATTTAAATTCTTGGCAAAAATTATTATCAAAGATCAATCAAAACTTTGACACTTTTAGACCCACACCAAGTTCGTGAACTTTTGATCAATTTGTTAAAGAAAGAAGGAAAAAACAAAAACTGAAAAGCTTGAAAGCACAATTAAAAATAAAATGTATCCAAGAAATGAAATGTTTACTAATAATGGAAATACTAGTTACTCTAAAGATGTAGAAGCGTTTGAAGCAACAGGAAAAATGTCAATTCAACTCGAAAACTTGTTTAATAATTTAAAATGTATTCCACCAACATCAACGAAGTCTGAAAGAATATTTTCTTCTGCTGGGATTTTTGTCACTAAGCTTAGAACAAAGCTTAGTGACAAAAGTATCAATAGCTTGATTTTTTTTAAGAAATTTTTTTAAACTTTCAAAATAAATAAATTTTTCTGAAATTTTTGATAATTTTTAATAAGTTTAAATTGTTGAAAGTTGTATTTTTCTAGATGGGTTTTAGATTTGTTAAACTTCAAAAGAGTTCGAGAATTCTCGAGAAATCTCGATATATTATTTTTTCTATCGAGAAATCTCGATTCGAGAAAAATTGCCAAAATATTGAACCCTAATTACAGGAAACATTCAATTTAATATTTGGTAAGTATTGATAGAAGTGTCGTATCATACCATATTTTACTTGTTCCTCTTTAACACTGTCACCTTCTCCACTAATGCTTCTAAAAGTAATAGCATATCGTTCTTTAACCTTATTAGTGCCTTCAGTAAAAATAAATTGTACAAAATTGGCCCAATCATATCCCTTCAAATTTCGTGACTTTTCCTAAAATTGCTAGCTACATCTTTTGCTACCATTTTCACGGTAGTTAAGTGACCCTTTCATGTCAAAAACTGTCAATCAAAATCAAAAATTAAAATTTTTCAGCAAAATTTTTACATTATCTGTATTTAACCTTAGTCTAAGGAGGTAGTGCCATTTTTCTCAATGGTGAATTGGATGTTTTTGTCTAGGGAGTTTGCGTATTGGAAAAAGGAGTGGAGTTCATGTCCAGAGTGAGTCCAGGCGAAGAAAATGTCATGGACATAGCGGCACCTCCATTTAGAGGGGAAAAGGGGATGTGATGAGAGGGTGGTTCACTTTCATTTATGTATGGATCAGCGAGAATGCATGAGAGTTTTATATTTAGATTCTTGATAAAAACCGTAAGGTGGAAATATTGAATCCTTATTTGTAATTGTAAAGTCGAGATAAAAAAGTTTTTTTTTGAAAGTTTGCTTTTAGTAATTATACTTATTCTAATGTGCACCGACTTTGCCTTATCAATTGTTATATAAATAACCATTTTCTATAGGAAAAAACGGATTTTTGGGCAAGCATCACTAATTCAATCTACACTTCAACATATTTTTAACTGTTTTAACTAAAATGTAATACTGAAGTAAAATAAGGATATCGATTTGGATCTCAATTTTTTTAATTACCGCGGCAGGGAGTGAGGATAAGATCTCATTCTCCATGAAATGCTTCAAATGGTCTCTGACAGTAAATCTCTAGATTTGTCTTCTCATGGCGGGGTCGTTTCAAACTGAATGATTTAGAGGTGAAAAGCAAGGCGATTTAACCTATATCTTCGGGTAGAGCAAGCTAGTTAGCGTTGGTTAGAATTTCAAATTACCACTATCTCGTGGGCAGTTCTTGGATGAGCTATGACTACGGGTTTCCAAATCCAAATACAAAATGCTTGGCGTCAGGAAGAGCATCCGGACCAAAAATTTTGCTTCAAATAAAATGCTATGATCCCAAAAAAACTCGGCATAGTATAGCCTCGATTACTCCGTGCGTGTCCCTTCTGGCCTACGAGAAAAATAAAGTTAGGGAAACCGATGGAATTGTAGACGATAATGACGGCTTATGTAAACCTGAAAAAATACTCTACTTGGAAGTCGGGATGAAAGAGAGATGTTGGGCATTGGCACATGGAATGTTGGTCCAATGACGGGTAAAGGAATGCGATTGCTAAAGAAATGAAGAAGATAAAAATAGAAATATTGTGTGTTTAAGAGACAAAATGGAGTTGAAAAAGAACTAGAGAAATTGGTGAGGGCTATAAGTTTTTCTATACTGGAGAATCAACAAAAAGAAATGGAGTAGGAGTTATCCTGTCAGAAAAATATAAGCAAAATGTTATAGAAATAAAGATAGGATAATAGGAATTAATCTTAAAGGTCACAATGAAATATTATGGGCAGTATCGGCGTATGCTCTGCAGTCTCGTTGTGGGCAAGAAGAGAAGATAGCTTTTATAGCAGATTTAAAGGGTATGATCGATGAAGGAATGGAAAATGAAAGCCTGAAACCCCACAGTTTAGGTTTAACTTTTACCTAAACTGTAAATTTGATGGAAGCTTTCGGATATTTTCAAATCCTAAATGCGAAAATTGAGCCCAAAAATGAAGCCAGCATCTTCAATTTAGGTATAAAAACAAATATTTTATTAAAATTTCAAAAATATTTCTCTAGACATTACGAGAACTGCACATTTGATTGACACTTTCAGATATTTTAAAACCTCTAAATGTGAAAACGGAGTTCAGAAATGAAACTAGCATGATTGATTTGGTATAAAAACATATATTTCATATAAAATTTTGGCAGAGAAATTTTTCAGACTTAATCCGCATATTTGAATGACACTTGCAGATATTTTGAAAACAAAGCTAAAACGGAGTCCAGAAATAAAGCTAGTATGATTGAATTGGTATAAATACATATATTTTATGTAAAATTTTAGATAATATTTGTAAGATAGTTTTTACCTGAGTCTTGAAATAAAACCAACGTGGTCGATTTGGAAAACATATGTGTAAAATTTGAAGGAATGTTTTTGTAGACAATTATTAGAAGAAAACCGAAAATTTGATTAACACTTATACGTATTTTCAAACCCTAAATGTAAAAAATGAGGCCACAAATGAAACCAGCATTGCCGATTCCACTCTACCGCTGATTTAGAGGATTTAAAATATTTGTCAGTGTAAATCAAATTTGCGGTTTAGGTCTGAAAACTATATCCAAAAGTATTCTCTCTAATTTTACATAAAATATATATTTTTATCTAGTTTTATTTCTGAAATCAGCTTGCATTTAGAAGTTTTAAAATGTTTGAAAGTGTCAATCAAATGTTTGATTTACGTCTAATGTCAACAGAAATATATTGAAATTTAAATAAAATATCTGTTTTTATACCAAATCGACCATGCTTATTTTATTTCTGTACTCCATTTTGGCTAATGCGGTTGAAAAATACCTAGAAGTGACTATTGAATTAGGGATGTATGCCTGAAAATCAGTTCTTTAAAGTCTTTAAAGTTATTAATAAAAATCGATTTTTTTTTGTATCTTTTGGTTTAAAATACTTTCTTCAATGATCTTGAGTATGAAATATTTATTTTAAAAAGACAAAACGTATTATAAAATCTTTTGAAGATTAGTATGAGAGAAGGAAGCAACATGAAAATTGAAAAGAGAAGGTGTGGTCAAAAGAAATAATTTTAAAAAATATATGTATCTTGACTAAATGAAAGATCTACCATGTTCTAATGAACTAGGAAGTTGTGTAATGATCTAATATTAGATGCTTCAAAAAAGAGTTTGACCGTGAAAAAGAAGTCCTCTTTTACAAATGAAAAATCTTTAAATCTATAGCTAGGATTACAGTTATCATTTATAAGATGGGTAGAATATCTGAAAATTCATCATAGGTCAGAGTTATCAAAAATGGCACAGATGCCAACATGTGAAGATTTAGCCACTATCAAATATTTTTTAATTTAAATTTGTCCATCTTTTGCTTGCAAGAGAGAAACTTTTAGATGAAGAAGGTGGACAACTTTTTGTAGTTGAAAATGAACATCACGAATGATTCATCAGAAAAAACCTTTGGAGTGGGATTCGTTGATAAATATTCAGGCCTGATAATAGTATAAAAAGGTATATTTCATGTAAAATTTAAATCAATATTTTTGGAGACAAATTTTAGAAATAAGCCGCATACTTAAAGTTATTTTCAAAATCTAAATGCAAAAAGTGAGTCCATAAATGGATCTATAAACATGCTTGATTTGGAATAAAATATATATTTCATATAAAATTTGAGATATTTTTGAAAACATTTTTTAGACTTATTTTAAAAGCAAAAACTGAATCCAATAATGAAACTAGTATGTTTGATCTGGTAAAATCAAACGGTAAAAAAATTGGTAAAAGAGAGAATATTTGTGGAGATAGTTTTCAGACGTAAACCGCACATTTGATTGACACTTACAGATATTTAAAACCTCTAAATACGAAAATTGTGTCCAGAAATGAAACCAGTAGATCAATTTTGTATAAAAACATATATTTTATGTAAAATTTGAAGGTATATTTTATTAAATATATTTCTCATCAATCAAAATTTTGATTGACATTTTCTAAAAATTGGCCATGATTATTGAAAAAATTTAATATACAAAGTGTTATGCGTTCCAAACTATATAAAATTATAAATTTTCCAGGTAGTATATAATATAGACCCTAAGTTATAAGGTTAACTACAGATAATGTCAAAATTTAGTTGAAAAATTTTAATTTTTGATTTTGATTGACAGTTTTTGACAGGAAAGGGTCATTTAACTACCATGGAAATTGTATCAAGAGATGCAGCTAGCGATTTAAGGAAAAGTCAAGAAATTTGAAGGGATATGCTTGAAGCAGTGTTGTTCAGTTAATTTTTAAGAGAAGGGAGGGGGTGGCGTTTTAACTTAATTGGAGTCGCCTAAAAAAGGTTGGGAAGCAGTTACATAAACGGACAAAATATGCATTTGAGCATGTTGTGTTCAAGCCTTCTTTCAATACGCGCTTCTCCAAAATAAGGAGTAGCTGCCCTATTTCGACACCCTTTTCTTGTACAAAGGCTATAAAACGTAGCTAAAATTGTATACTACAATAATAACAGGCAAACTAATAATTAACCATTAAACTTCAAACCAACATGCTCGCTACCTCTTTCTTACTACTTAGTTTTCTGAATCAGGATTTTGAGCGCTTCTTACTACTATCGAAACAATAAATATATATCGATTAAATTTGAAACATGGCTTTTGCCGATATTTTTTTTGCCGATTGCAGTCTTAAAAGTTTCATATCCTTATTTAATCCAAACTACAACATAAATAAAGTAAATAGGTTTTTATTACGCAAAAGATTACAAGTGTCTCTAGCTATGATCAAATTATAAAATGGAAACCCTTACTTCTTGGTTTCAATTTAGTTAAAACAACAAGTATTTTTTCCTGTCTTTAGTTTTGAATTCATCGAATGTATCTTTACGATCCACTTTTTTCGGGTTGAAGGAGCCAACAAAAACAAAAAGTTTCAATTTCTCAAAATATATTTTTTAATTTGACATTAAGTTCTTAATGATAACCAAATCTCTAAAAAAACTAATTTCGACGTTTATAACATCGACTTAATCGACACAGAAATTAGTGCATTTAATACCACCGCATAGAAATGTAAACCTTTTTATTTAACACTACTCAAAGAGATGATTACAAATTGGATTGTAGTAAACCTTTTCGAAGAACATAATTTTACCCACGTTTCCCGACTTATTTATATCAAAATAAAGAATATATTTCTTAGGCCTAGAGAAAATTTTCTTATAAAAATAAACGAAGGTGCCTCCATTTCGTATATTTGAAATCATAAACAAAGTTAAAAGGCGATGAACAATTTTTAAGAATGTGTAATAAATGATTAAAAGTTTTCTAGTACTGTTTAAAAACCTAGAATCCGATATGTCTCGAGAGAAGCGAGAGACGAATGCGGAAATGGAGTCTTTTTGAGTACCATTGATCTTTGAGGGGACCTAGAAATACATACCTCTAGCAATGATCTTTGCGGGTACCAATGGTCTTTGTGGGGGACATCAATCATTATTTGGGGTTGGAATGATTTTTTCTAGGGACATCTTAGATTATTAGGGGTACCAATGATCTCTGTGTGTACCAATGATCTTTGCGGGTACTAATGATCTTTGAGGGGACCTTGATTCCCAATACCAATGATCTTTGATGATATCAATTTTACGGTACCTACAATCTAATCTGTCTAGAGCGAAGAAAAAGCAAATTCTTTAACTTTTTAAATGAAAAAAGCAATTTCATCAAAAATTTTAATATAAATCTTAAGTATTTTTTTAAAAACGATTACAATGAACGAGGTATGCATAAACGATGTATATAAATTCTGACTTGAACCATCTATCACACAAGAACTTTTATATGTTAACACTGAAATTGGCCTTAAACATGGAATCATAAACTAAAAAGTTAGAGTTTGACTCCTAGTTCAGGTAGTTTAAAAAGTTAGTCTGATTTGAGTAGAATTACTTGTAAAATTAATTTCTAATTGAAACTAAATTAATATAGATTTATTTTATAAGTATGTATTTATTTTGAACAAGAACAAAACGATATAATTATATGTTGAAAACGTTGAGTAAATATTTTATTTAACTTTTATTCTAAAATAAATGATTTACTCAACGTTTTCAATTTATTTTCTTTACAACTTTTATTTATTTATGAAGATTCAGCGCCATTTTATCTACATAATTATATGTTCTTTAATATAATAAATCCTTAATCATTATAAGCTTATAAATTTGTTAAAATGAGGATAATAATTTAGGTATACAATGTTTACAAAGTTAAGCGATTATAGCGATGAACAATTGAAAAAAATGAAATAAACAAAAAATATTGATGAAAAAGTAAAGAGTGGCATGAAATGACAATGGCGAGAATTTGAGTAAAGTTTGAGGGTAGGACTGAGATGAGATCCAGAATGCGTGACTGGATTGGATCAAAACAAAAAAAGAAAAGCGAAAGCACCAAAAAATAATAAGAACAAATGAAAAGCTGCAGTAGTATCTTGTGTGGATGCATTTGATCTAAAACCGAATTGATTACTATTCAATAAGTTATATTTAGAAATAAAATGTTTATCTCAGTGAATATTATTTTTTAAAAGAGTTTGCCGAAAAATGGTTGAATTGATATCCGACGATAATTACTTTAATTAATCTTTAAACAAAGATTTAAACAAACCTTTATTTGTTGGCAGATTTATATACAGGTATTATGTTTGTTAATTTCAGTGTTTCTGGGTATGTCTCATCTTTGTACATTTTGTTGAATAGGTGCAGTAGATTATTCAAAATAAAGGGAACGGCAATTTTGCCTATTTTGTTAGATATATCATCATGGCCAGGTGAATTCTTGGTCTTCATTTCGTTACAAGCAATTAATATTTCTTTAATATACAAATTTCATTAAAATAAAATGAATTGGGATAGGACTTTATATATTTATCGTAAAAATTGTAAGAACTGAAAAAGTAATTAGAAAATTCATCCGCGTGAATAGAAACTGTATTGTTCTTTTTGCCTTACCTAACATTTCATTTATAACGTTCTAAGTTTTTTTAATGTCATTTTGGTTATTTTGAAAGAAGGTATTATAGTATAAGTTTTTATAAAATTTTATCTTTATATTATATATATGTTTCTCATATTTTTGTATTCTTTTCTATTATATTCATTTTTATTTGGAATGTATTTTTTAAACAGCTTCTATTTGTTAAACTTAATAAGTTTTAGTTCGTTTCAATACCAAGACTTACAAAAAAAATTTACGGATGCTAAGTCAATCATTTATTTTTTTAAGAAAAAGATATATCAATAAGTTTTTCAATTTTTAGCATTAAAAGTGAACAAAAGGTGTTAACCTCTAAAGTCTAAAGGGTAAAGAGAGCTATGGTCCCAACTTTTTTTGAATAAATTTTGGTAAAATTTAGAAAAAATAATTTGACTATAGACCCTGAGATTATTATTATTTCGAATAGATCTAAAAAGAGATGAAAAAAAATTGTGAGACAGAGAAAACATACAAAATGAATGGACTTTAACCATACGGGAAAACCTTGTAAATTAGATATGGGGCAAAAATGTTATCAATTATTGTAGCGGAGTTGTAGTACATAGTTTAATGGTTGGTACAAGGCCTATTTTGTGTATGTTGTTGCTAAATTATAGTTTGAAAACCAAACTTTTCATTAATATAAACACCAACCCCACTTGATTCTCGGCATTGATACACAAAGTTAAGCCCATCCAAGTTGCAAATAAAATCAATAAAGTTATTCCAAATCTCAGTCACATCTAAAATGCCAACTGTGTCAGCCTGACCAATATCGTTAACAAATTTAGTAAATGATTGACATTTTTCTTGAGACTTCTAACATTGATACAGAATAGACAGAATTTATATTAGACAAATTGCTGAAATCATGATCTGATCATGAAGAAAATTCATGAAGAGCAGTTCAAATTTTTAATTTCATCATCTACTTGTTTAGATAATTCATCGATTTGCGAAATACTACTATCATACATTTTGTTAATGTTACGCATATTTGGGTAAGTGAAATAGGGACAAATTCTTGGGAATTATAATAATAATAAAGGCAATATAAAATAAAAGATGGCTAAAAAATAAAAGAAAGTGAATGTATATTAAGTTAAAGATAGAAAGTAGGTTATTAAAATATAAAAATTTGTCTAATTATTTTCAAAAAAAACTTACAAAAGTAAGATTCTCATTATGAAAAGAGTGTATATTGCCATCACAACTATTTTGGTGCCATAACTAAAATTTTCATTTTTTACACGCAGATAAACTACCGAAGTTGGGCTTAGCTAGGTCCTCATCGATATAACAGCATTCCCTTTTTGATATAAATTTTCGAAACTTTAACCCTCGCTTGACGGACTTATTTGTTCTAACACCGTTGACGGACTCAATACATTTTTTCCGCTATATAACGTTATGTGTCTTCCTAAAAAGAAATTTAATAGTGATAACTATAAACGCGTGATGACAAAATTTCATATATATATAAAAAAAACCTTAATTGATAAAAATATTAAACAAAATATAAAATAAAATTAATTTCAATTTATTTGATCTAATATTAAAAAAATCTATATTTTTTTTAACGCCATCTAAATAAAATATAAATTAAAAATTTCATATTATGGATTTATCAAATTTTTTGAAATTTTTACTGATTTAGAAGAGTTATGAGTTATTTTATTCATTTCTCTGTATTTTTTAAATCTACTTAGGAATTATCATTGTAGGAATTATAATAGTGTAAAACAGGCATGTCAAACTCGGAGTCCCATGAAGGCCAACGGAGTGAGTTTGTGTTCTCATGAGGGCCGCACTCCTACAATTATATTTAAAGTTGTTCAATAAAAATTATTGCAGAATATTTTACTTTTAACTTAGAAACATGTAATGGTTTGATTATATTCAAAAATGCAAGTACAAAGTCATGTATAGTTAAACAAAATAATTTAATTAAAAAATTAGTAAGGATATAAATCTGTTCTTCATTTTAATATAAAAAAGTTTATAAGGCAACATACATGGCCCACATGTATTTGAATGAACTACAAATTAAATGCACATAAATTACAATAGTTCAAAATAAACATTTATTATTAATTATTCAAATACTTTACATGTTCTTGTCCCGAGGCTTGACACATCTTGTTATTGACAATCTTTGCTATGTCTGGCTGAAATTTCTGTGCAGTGCGAACTTTTATAAGAGATGATAAGTGAAAATCAGTCAACCTAGTTCTCTGAGAAGTCTAAATCTACACTTATACATAAAATTATAATTAATAATACTGTAATCTGTGTGGGCCCCAAATATGCTTGTAATGGGCCGCAAATCTGTTTGTAATGGGCCGCATGTTTGACATGGCTGGTGTAAAACAAGAGGAATTGGGTGACAGTACTGCTACTAGTTTTGTCCTTGCTAAAAATTTCTAGATCGATATTTTACTGATAAGCTGTAGCATCTTGAGAAAAATCACACTGATTTTGTATGCTATTGAACGCAAAGATTTGTTGATGATAAAAAAAACTATTACGTAATAGATGTATAATATGGTTTTATCATGATATCATTGGCATAAATATTTATATATAAATTCTGGCAATCCGCTTATCTTTACGTACTACGCCTATAATAAATTGCACCATCAACTCATAATGAAAACAAAGCACATATTTTTCTCGAAGTTTTGTGAACATCTGCTCAATACTTTTTGTTGCGTACTCCTTTTCTTGATACACGTTGACTTGAAAGAATTTCTTTATCGTGTTCCTTTATAGCATGTCTTCTTCCGATAACTCTTGTTCAACTTTCAGTGATTCTGATAATGAGACATCTCAAATCTCGAACTTTTCTAGTGAAATTGATTTTTTGATCAAAATCTGATTGCTCCTCATTCTACTGAATATTTTTCGGAGCCAAGAAGTAGTGGAGTAGGAAGAAGAGAAAGTTTGAATATTCGCGATTCGATCTCCAGACCTCCAGGTCCTAAAAGTTCTGCTAAAAATTTAAAGGATATTTTTTCCATATTTAAACTTTTTTTCGATGTTGAACTTATTCAATACTTGTACTCAATGACAATGCACAAAATGGAATCCAATTATAAGTAAGTTGTATTTTTAAAATCTGAAAAGTAAAAACAAATTTTATTTTTTAGATCGACTAATCCTAAGTACGTAAACGTGTACCACTGCTACACAAAGTTTAGTGTTTCCCATCTTCTCGCTTACTTTGGCTCTTTGATTTACATCGTCCAAAATGGTGATCAAAAAGTTAAAACTGCTGACTTATTTTCAAATGCTGGGAGTCCTTTTTTACGAAGTTGCTTGGGACGCGATATGTTTACTCTCATTCACGTATTTTTACGTTTTGACAAAAAAAAACGAGAGAGATGCTAATGACAAGATTAGTCCCATTCGTAAAATCCATGATTATTTTTTTAAAGTTTTTTCATTGTATTGGAATCCTCATTCAGCCGTTACCATAGATGAACAGCTTGTTACCCGGTCAAAATATATGACCCCAAAAAACCCGAACACTACGGTATAAAATTATATCACATAAACGACGCTAACTTTTATTATTGTCTATCTCCCGAAATCTATGTGGGTGGTATTTCTGATAGAACTTACTTTTCTGGGCTAAATATTTGCAAAAGACTAATTGAAAATAGTAAAATACCTGAAGGGCGTGGCATTTACACGGATAGATTTTTTACTAGTCATTCCTTAGCTGTTTGGTGTAGTACAAAAAATTTATCATTGTGCGGAACTGTTATGTCAAATAGGAGATTTGTCCCCTTAGTATTTAGACCCCCCTATCTTAGAGAATTGCGACTTAGTGAATGCGAAAGTAGAATAATATATTCCGATTATGTTTCTCTGAGCGCGTATATACCTAGACGTCATGCCGTACGTAACTTCAAAGTTGTATATATTATGTCGTCACAGCATAAAAACGTGCAAATCACTAATGTTGCTTCGAAACCTGAGAGCTTGTTGGAATACAACAAGTTCAAAGGTGGAGTTGATGTGAATTAAATGCTAAGAACTTACAAATCGTATAAACCTAATAGAAAGTGGACTTTTGCGCTATTTTCAAATTATCTAGATATTAGTGTGCTGAACTCATGGGTAATAGCAAAGTTCAATAGCCCTAGGGATTTCCAACACAAAACAAGGCGGTAGAAAGATATTTATAAAAATGCTTGCCCTGCGAATGGCTGAAGAATCTATGAAAATAAGATCTCTAACTTCAGAGTTATCCCTTGATGTCAAGCATTTATTATCATACTATGGTTTTGAAAGTCGTAGTGAAGTAGAACCTACATCATCAAGCAAAGCTTCATGATTTCTTTGCATCTCAAGGAAAAACAGAACTTCACGTCGATGTGCAAAATGTAGAAATATGGTTATATGCTCTAAATGTCTCTAAGTTTATAGTTTTAAAATAAATTTTTAACACCTGTTATATTTTTTTTTGACTTTTTTAGACTAAGTTTTTTTTTAAGTAAAAACCGGTTATTAGTGTTATGAGAATAGCTTGAAAATATAAATATATGCGTTGTAAAGTTAAATCCATAAATTTTTTAAAATTATTATATATATATAAATTAACGCCATCTATTAATTTTTTATGATAAATTTATTATTTTTAAGTTTTGGTAAAAAATATAGCCACAAAATAATTTTTTTTTACTAAAGATTAAACTTAAAATTGTAAAGAACATTTACATGTTAGTGGTAATTGACTTTTCTATAATTTTTTTTATAACTTCTCTCGATTTATTCATTTTTTATATTTAAGAGAGCTTTTAAGAAATAAACAGAAAAAGTCTAGAAGATTTCAATCAATTTGTTCTTATTTTTGGTATAATATTCAAGTGTAGGGCATCATGTTATGTATGTAGTCTATTAATTATAATATTATTTTTTATTTTTTGTTATTATAATTTTCTTCTATTTGTTGATATCTTTTGACCGATTTGAAATGAACTATCTCTTCTTTTTTTCGAACATGAAATTCAACTTTATTTGTATTTCAAATTAGTTTCTCACTTGAATGATGATTTTAGCGGTCCTTTTGAACATCAAGCTGCAGAAAAACTAATCCAATTTTTTATACATGTCAAATCTATGTATCTATAAAATCACGCATCAATCTAGAAAAAGAATGGTCACATACCACTGGCTCCCCTGGGACTACAAAAGGGGGTGTGGTATACTTCCATGCCATTCACATCCACTTTTCGTTTTTTCCTTCATTTCTTGATCATTTTATCTAAGCGTGTACAACAAATATCGCGTATGCCCAACGCAATGTTGCACAACAAAAAGAAAATGACTTGCACGCAAAAGTGTTCAGACAGATTGCAATATATATTATACATACTGGCTCTTATATTTCAAGGCAGATGGCGTCTTTATGCAGTTGAAATAAAATGAATGAGTTAGGATTAAGTTAGGACTTGCAAAAGCAAGCGCTTTTTGTGATATTAAAGCCCTTAAAGCCCTTGTTACAATTTTCATAACGATATTAGTCTATATTAATAGAGCTTTCTGATAATACATGATTCGAATGATATATTTCAAAACACTTAAACGCTTTGGTAACTTTAAGGTCAATTTTACTTTTTACCTGTGTGGTAGCAAAATATTCTTTATGCTCTAAAAGAAAATCATTAGCAAGTTTCCTGCAAAGTGGGAAGACAGAATTTTTGAATAAAACAATTTAAAAGTCTTATAATTTATTTTTTAATGTATGAGTCTTGAAAATGTCCAAACAACGTAGGGGATTGAGTGCACAATTTAAAAGAGTACAGAAGAACGTTTGAAACAAAAACATGTTAAACTACTCTAAGAACAGTTGGAAAACGCTTTGGTAACTTTAGAAGTCAATTTTACTTTTTACTTGGAAGGTATTTTCAAGGTACCTAAAACTAAAGTATATGGCTCCCCGTGACTAAATTTTTCAAAAGGTATACTTTAGCATATGTTCCTCAAGTTCTATGAAATTTCATATATTATCAAGATATCATATTCTTAAGTAGGTGCTAGGTGCTAACATCCGAAATAGCCATTGGCGGAACGGACTTGTTATTTTCCATAAAATTACCCCTGATCTTACGCCATGTCTCGTGGCAAAATGTACCGCCTGAATGATCACACTTCCTTGCCTAGCAGTGCCGGTGGCGTCATGCCTTGCAATCATGTTTAGCTGACACGACTGTATTCATCACGTTCAACCGTTAGATGCCGGTATTATACAAAACTTCAAATCATATTTTCGCCCACACCAGCTCAACCAAATTATCTAGCAGTGGGATTCAGACAGAACTCACAACATCACTGTTGCCGCGCTATTCGCTACGTCAAAAAAACCTGGGACTCTGTCACATTTTCCACACTCGCAAATTGCTGGCAGCACACTGGTCTTACGAAACATGTGAGTTCGACGGTATCCCCTGAGTCCCAGTCTGATGATGAGGAGGATGGTGACATCCCACTAGCAGAACTTATTCGAAAAACTGCGAGAGCACTGGACATTGGCCCTACTTTTACGATGTCCTCACATGAACTCGTGCCCATAGAATTCACAGAAAACATTCGCCGAAATGACAGACTAAGAGATTATTGTCTGTGTGAAACCAGCACCATTGGAGGAGAGTGGCGACGAGGAAGAGCCTGCACTAAAAGATGATTTTCGAACTTGTGGAAAAATGTTCCGAACAGGTTGCAAGTTCCAAGTGTAAACAAAAAAATTTGATGGATTATTTCTCTAAGTAATTAATGATGGTTTGAATAAAATTTGCAGTACATTGCATATGTTTTTATTTTTTGTATTTATTTTCTCTAATTCATTATATGCCTTATGATACCACCTAAGATGGTTAAGTCGGCTACATTATGACACCCCCCCCCCCCCCATATACCGACAGTTAATGACATGTCCCAAAGATGGGGGTTAATCTGGGGTGCACGCACTGTTTTAGATAAAAGCGGCATGTGCCTTCCCGATAAACCGATAAGCGGCTAGTGAATGTCTCATACACCGGGGTCATCTCTTTCGCTTCTACACCACTTTATTTTCCAAGTAGGGGAAGAAGTGTAACTCATCATTCAAACTTCACATTTATATTACTTTACCTTTTCTCTTTCATCAAAAGTGATCAATTGTTGCAATGAGATGTTATATACAAAGCGGAAAAAAGTATACGCTTTATAAACACAACTTATAAGTATTACTCAAAATTTCGCCCTTACGGTCTTTTTCAAGAGTATATATAAAATTCTAAATATATAAAGTAAGTCACAAAGTTGATCTAGGTGGATGTACTATATCTAGTGATGGAGTTTGTAGAAGTACTTATGTGTTGGTGCATGTGTGTGCGAAAAATGATGAAGAATGAAGAATAAAAGATCGGTAGAGGGTTGGTTCTGTATAAGATATAAGATCATTGTGGGTGGGTGTGTGAGGACATTAGTACAGTTCAATTATTAAAGTGTCGGCTTATTACTGGTTGTTGATCCAGAAGAGAGTATTCCAGGTGCTTTGTAGGTTGATGAACGATGTGTCAAGAATTTCAATGTCAAATGATGCGCCGGGAGTGGTGATGTTAGGGTCTTTGTGGGAATAATGAAGACCCATAGCAACAAAGATTAGGCAATCAAAATTTGAGTAACTTTTATGTGACTATTTCCAATGAGTTGTTTTGGTTACTATTTTTATATCTATTGGCGACTGTTTCAACATTGCTGTGAAGGAGGTGTTTTGTGTTGTTGATGGTGGAAATATGCTTTAGGTTTTCTAAGTAGGTGGCATGTTTGACTTGTAGGCACATTTACAGTCGAGTACAATTGGTTTCTTATAATAGGCTTAGTAAGAAGGAGGTAGCTTTCATGGATGGAAATTAATAGTGTCAACTTTTTTCGAGAGTGAACTTGCTCTAAAAAATCGAGAAGTTGAAGAAATCAACGATTTGTTGCTAAGTTTTGTCCAAAATAAAATATATGCCATCAACATAGCGAGTCCAAGTGTGCTGAGAAAAGACGTGGTGCTCTATAAGGGTTTTATGTACAGTATGACAACGGTATTGAGGAGAGGATAAACACATATAGAGTCTTTGAACCTTCGGTTTGTAGGTAGAGAGAATCTTTGTGAAAATAATCTCATTGACAAGACGAATTGAAGGGATTATTGCAATAAGTATAGGTTGTCTGATTTAAAAGGTTCGTTCTTAATTGTATCAAGTTTATTCTAGTTTAAGTTAAGGATAATTTCGGTTGAAGTAGTGAGTCGTATGTAGTTAAACAGGTTAACAACATCCAAATTAACTAAGATGAAGCTGAGTGCATGGGTTCTGCAATAAAAATTTAGCGAACAATGATCTACCACCTGAGATTGAGTAAAGAAGGATTTTACCAATATTAATTAGAGAGTGATTAGGTAACCAGGATATTTTTTCAGTTAGCATATCATATTTGGACGAGAGGTACTGGGTTGCTCTCTTTATGAGTTTTGGGGTTGCCATATATTGAAGCTGGTTTTGTGTTACTAACTACAGTGTCAAAAATTCGTATTTAGAGAGGCCGTCTTCTTTTTATTAAAGAAAGAGTAAAATTGCAATTTTATATAAATAAGACAAAACTTATAGAAATACGCACATCAAGCTGTTGCAGGCATAACTCCACAATTTTTGGAGAGAAGAGCACTTCGCGTCATACACATCACTTTTTCAATCTCAACTTTTTGATTTCAAAATGAAAATCATATAAGGCATGAAAAAACTAAAATTTTCGACAAACAAGAAATTCTTTTAATCTACAATTTTCATCTACAATTTTGAAGAATACTTTTTGATGGCAGTCTTAGCGGTATTTAAATAGCATGAGTGAGTATAAATTAAAAATGTAGACTTTTAATGAAGAATATTTGATTAAATTATTTTTGAATTTTTTGATTCGCACAAATTTTTATGTTTGCTATTTTTTTAAGATTTTCAAAGAGTGTATCCCCTTTTGAAAATGTCAACCTTCTTAGCCATGATTTTCATAATCTCGGTTATGGATCTTGAAATGGGCACGCAAAGCTTCCGTCAAAATCTCGCGAACGTAGATGGCGCGGAAAAGATAGTTTCTTCAATGAATTTCATGAATTTAGAGGATTTCTTAGAAAAAAAAGATACTGATTCTGAAAATCGAATTCTGAAAAATTTTGAGAACAACCGATTTAAAAAATTTTTAGAGATTGTAAGCGCAAATCATTTTTCGAAAAATAATCGCAAAAGTAATAACTGGCGAAGTTTATCTTCGTGGGGAAAGAAAAAGAGTGCAAAGATGACGAAAATAGCCTCGGAAAGTGACGAAAATGCTGTGAATACAAAGCAGTCGCCCATTGTGTGGTTGGACTTCTTGTCTCTAGCGCGAATGATTGACAAAAAAAACCGATGGAACAATTTCAATTCTTGGGGTTGAAGAACTGTAAAAAAGTTTGCTCAAACTGACGAGAATCAAAACTTAAATTTTTCCATGTTATGTTCTTTTTTTAATATTGTTTGTCTTTTGTTACATAAAAAAGTTTTACATTTTTAAACAAAATTTTTTTTAGAATATCACAACGAAATGCATAAATATAGATCTTTCATAAAGAATGGAAACTCTAGAACAGGGGTCGGGAACCTTTTTGGCTGAGAGAGCCATAAGCACCACACATTTTTAAATGTAATTCCGTGAGAGCCATATAATATGTTAACCTAATAATAATAATAATAAAAAAGTAAATGTTTGCATTTTATGTAATTTCAACACTTTTAAAGTACAATAAGCCTCTGATTTCTTTCTAATAACATTGTTATACTGTTTCTAATCAATGATGAATATTTCTTGGCATTAATGTGACTTCTGGTGGTGCATGGTTTTACTGATGGCTTTGTAGTCTGGTTTATACTTGCTGAGGTTAAGCTTCATGCAGGCGTTAAGACTTCCATCCGTCAAACGTGATCATATGTTGGTCTTAATGTTCTTTAGATGTGAGAAAGACTGCTCACATGCATACGTAGAGCCGAACATTGTCAGTACAGCAATACTCACACGCTGCAGTGTGTGGTATGTGACGGGAAGCGCGTTCCAAGTTTTGACAATCAACTGCTCTATGGGCTTAAGTTTTTTCATTTCTGCCCACTTGTGTTGGCTGGCCAACTCTGCTTGCTGTCGTGCGAGTCTTTCCAAATCTTCATTCAGTGACTTGAACTTATTCACTCACATATCTGAGGCTTTCAGGTCAGCAGCTTGTAGCTCAAAATCTCTTTCGGAAACACCGGGGATGTAACTCAGGTCAGCGATGTCCACTCCACACTTGTGTGGATGGGTGATGAACTTAAAAAGACGAGTGCGCTCGTGAAATTCTCCAAAGCGCGCTTTGAATGACTGCAGGAGATTAGATGTGAAGCCTGCTAGCTGCTGAAGATCAAGATGTTGCGAAGGGTCACTTGCTGTGCATGCATCTTTAAACTCACCCAGTTTTTCAAAGTGTAGTAAACGACCTGCTTCAATGTCGGTGATGAAGAGTTCTAGCTTGTTTTCAAATGCAGACACTGCTTGTTGCAGGGATAAGATTGTATTTCCAACACCTTGCATTTTCATCTTGAGCTGGTTTAGATGTTCAGTCATGTCCTTGAGATAGTAGAACTCCAGGAGCCACTCAGTGTCAGCTAACTCGGGATGCTCGACATTTTTCATTTCAAGAAAAGTCTGGATTTCGCTCAAACAAGCCGCAAAACGGCTGAGCACCTTCCCCCTTGACAACCAACGCACGTTACTGTGCAGAAGCAGACCAGGATAATTACTCCCAACTTCATCCAGCAGTGTTTTAAACTGGCAATCATTTAAAGCTCGGGCAACAATAAAGTTGACCACTCGAACGACCAGCGACCCCCGCACGCAACCGGAAACTCTTTCGTTCCGACCCGTTTCCCCCCCCGGCCCCGTGCCCAAACAGTTTTCCCGTGTTTTTTCTTCAGCGACTGTGATGCTTGAATAACCCCCTCTTGTTGTCCTTTCAGGCAAACGCAGCTTCCCACGTGCCCACACCCTGCCATACTGAATTGGGATAAGCCGTTGCTCATCCAAAGCAGAGAACAACCCCCTCTGGCTCAATTTGGCTCGGGTACGTCGGACTTTTGCGACAGGCTCTTTTATCCTTTATTATCTGTCTTTATCCAAAAGTCCAAAAAGTTCTGGCAACATCAAGCATGAGCTTTGGCACTCCCCATCTGTGAGCTTTCCGTTTCTCACATTGCTAAAGCCCAGCAAAGCTAGCCATCGTCCCTTGTTGGGTCCAAACCGGGTTTCGCGACAGCTTGCCCTTGTCTGCTCTTGACGTTTCTTCCTCCGCCCCCGCAGGATCTTCGGCAAAGTCTATGGCGTGTCGAGTGCCCTTTCTTGACCGTTTCATAGATGCAATTTATCATTGCAATTAGCCCCAGAACCGCCCTCCACAAAGGCAGTTCCTCTGTCCTTCCTGCTGAAAAGTGCTCTCTTTGTCTTTTTTCTTTTGCCCTTCTTAAAGGGTTTCTGAAAAAAAAACGGTTTAAGCAAACGGATAAAAAAATTTTATAATTAAAATGCGCCCGTCCTCCCCGCCCCCTTCCCAACCCCTGCCAGAAGATTCCCATCACAATCGAAAAAAAAACCAATCAATTTGTTTTCAATTTAAGTTAGTAACAAAAAATTTTAAACGGAATTTAATCAAATTATTCCAATTATTTGATCATCGGTTTAGGCAAAAAAAGATAACAATCCTTTTGTTCTGAACCAGAAAATTTTTCTACCTATTCCCTACTATATCCGAAAAAAGAAATTTTAAAAATAAATATTTCTCTTCCAAAACTTTCCTTCCCCACCAAATCAGACAAAACAAATATTTCAAAATTCCTTCGCCCAAACGCCCAAATTTCCTTCCTTCCTCCTCATTAACAAACCCTTCCAAAACAAAGCGCCAGAGAACTTAAGAGGTTCCTACAAAGTCTAAAAATCTGAACTTTTTTACCCTCAAAAACTTGGCTTTTTACTTTTATCGATATGGCCATATATGTTTAATATAAGTGTGGTGGTTAAACTTGTGGATGTGCCAATTGGGGTGTTTTTAGGAATAAAGGGTGTTTTTTGTTTTTGTTTTAATAGACGGGCCAATGTAAGTTCTTATTAATTTGGGAACGATAAAACTGCAAACAAAGAAAAAACAACAAAAAAAGGAAAATAAAAAGGGAAAAGGTTTTTAAACCGCTTTGTACTTAATACTTACATATGCACTCACAGTGAAAAGTAAAAAAGGGTACGGGTTCATTTTAACGGAACGGGAGAAAAAAAGGTCGAATATAATACTAGACGAAGTTGAATGCAAAAAGAGACAAGGCAAAGAAAAGGGAAAGCGTTCAAGACAAAAACCTATATATCCGTATTTATATCGTAAAGGAGGTAGGGAAGTTTGAGTGTTGTTGTTAAACTTGCCAAAAAGAGCTAAAGAAGTCCCTCCTTGCACGGTGAAGATCAAGAAAGAAGCAATTCTGAAACTTCAAGATTCAAAACAAAAGTAAGCAAATTTAAAAAAATTGGTCAAACAAAAACTACAGATAAAATTTTATTCTAAATTTTGCCATTCTTCAAAAAATAAGTTTCCAATTAAACTGGTTCGCTTTTGTATCAGTTTTATAGAATTGAAAGGATATAATCAAACCACCAAGGGGAAAAATTAGAATAGGAAAGTTCCCTTAGAACTGTTAGGGTAATTACCAAAGCCAGCCACCAAATACCCACCACATGTATAAAATCCCTAATAAGGGCGCTACAAAGTTAAGCGGCCCAATTAGTGAATTACTATTTTTCAAGACCCCTCATCTTAGGATTATCTCCCCAAAACCAGATCAAAGATACCTTCAGCTGGCGATCGAAGGTAAAATTGTCGTCTTCTGAAGAACTAATCAAAAGGCAAAAATTTTTTTAGTCTGCATTTATTAACACTAAGAAAGCGACTTTATCTCAAGTTTTCAAAAACCTCTTCGCTATCGACGTAAAAAATAATTTTCTAATCCAATTTTTTAAATTTAACTTATAGCTCAAAATATATATGTTAAGCAAAGTTAGGCTATTTTTAGAAATAAACTGTTTGTCGAGGCCGTGGGTTGCCGAATTTTCTCGGTAGCAAGAGATAAAAAAGTTGATAGAACAAGAGATAGAAGTTAAGGGCAGATAATCAACGGGTTTTCGTGGTTTGAGGAGAAGGACACCAGTGTATGGTGATTTGGAAGTTCTGGCTAAAAGTTAGTTTTGAAAACAACAGCTGAAAAGCTTTTGTGTGTTAACCCACCTATTAGGCTAGGCTAAATTTGTCCTCAAGTGCCGTAAAGTGCCCTCCTCTTTTTCAGATATTAATAAGTTTTTATACATTTTTAATGTTATATACCCATTTTCAAGTATGCTAATTCAGTAGTGTATTCTTTTTTATGAAAATAAACAAACCGTCAAACAATTGTTTATATGTCCAGTTCATCTTAAAAGAAACTTTTATCCAAATAATTATATAAAGTTTCTTATACATATATAACAATTTTCAAGTATGTAGAATTTAGTGGTTATGTTCTTTTTATGAAAATAAATCAAACCTGTTAAAAAATCGATTAAACCTCTAAATCAATGCAAATATATAAACTTCAATATACTTCTACTTGCTTTCTTCTATATTTTCTTAATTTATTTAATAAACCAACTAGGTGTTCATCCTCAAAATATTTCC
This sequence comes from Nectonema munidae, assembly GCA_030549495.1. Taxonomy (NCBI): domain Eukaryota; kingdom Metazoa; phylum Nematomorpha; class Nectonematoida; family Nectonematidae; genus Nectonema; species Nectonema munidae. The sequence goes on from JAUIRK010000991.1 coordinate 168,379, forward strand.
TTGTCTTAAATTAGGTATCTCATAGGCCTCCTCCTTTTGCTACAAATTCTTCCTCTGTCTCTCTCTTATCGTACCTTTTTCATTAGAATTTTTTTTTGCAATCGTGTTCGAAAAATTTTTCGCAAAAGGAAAAGTGACAAAACAAATTAAATAGTAATCGTCTTAAGGTCAACTCCCTCTAAACTTTTGATAACCCTGCTTTCAAATTTTCAGTTCCTACCCTCTTAGCTAAATGTTAATTGTAATCCTAGATGATAAACATAGTTTAAAGTTTTCCATTTGAAAAAGACTTCTTTTCCGTAATTATTTTTAAAGCAAATATTAGTCTTTACCGTTCCTAGTTCAAGAAAATGTAGTCTTCCTTTAGTAAGTATTTTTCATTTTTTTGTCCTTCTTTTAAATAGTTTTCTGTCCTCCATCTCAAATTTTATATTTTTTTTATAAAATCGTTGAAGAAAGAAAGAAAAATAAAGTTTTGTTTTTAAATAGGTTTTTGATATTTTTAAAGATTGTTTTCGCAATCAATATTTATTGCTTCCATTTTTTGTATAGCAAAAGTAAAAAAAAAGATGTTAGTATTAATATATTTCGAAATTTATCAATTTTTGGAGACAGTTTAGAGTAAACATATTGCAATCTTCAAATCCAAAAACAATGAAAGGTATAAAAAATATCAAAAATTTAAATTTTTGAAGTTTTCGAAATATTTTTTACTCCTTTAAGTATTTTCAAACCTAAATCAATCGGAAGAAGGGGTTTGGGAAAAACTATACTTCATGTAAAATTTGAATGAATATTTTTGCACAATTTTAGAAGTAAACCAAATTTGATTGAGCTTGAGGCTTTTCAAATCCTAAATGAAAAAAGAGCCAGAAATGACCGTTGGTTGTTAGAAAAAACCTATATTTTATGAGAATTTGAAGGTATATTTTATTAAATATATTTCTCATCACTTAAAATTTTTATTACTTTTCTAAAAAGAGCCTGTTATTGAAAAAATTAAAAAAAAATATCAAAAATATATAAATTTTCGGGATATATATATAGTCTAGTTATAGGTTAAGTACTAGTCAAAATTTTGGAAAATGTATTTTTGTTTTGATTGACAATTTTGGAAAGAAAGGGTCTTCAACTACCTGAAATGAAATAAAGCAGAAAGGTTTAGGAAAGCGAAATTTGAAGAGTATAATTCGCTATTTTGTACAATTACTTTTTAGTGAAGGGGAGGGTGTTTTACCCCTAGCTTAATAGGGAGCTCAAGTGGGTTTTAGGTTTGTGTGAGTCTTTGTCTTTGAAGTGAGTAGGTCTTGGGTTGGTATATGGGCAAGGGTGAATTAGGGCATTGGATAGGCTTCATAGTAGGGTATCTGTTGAGGGAGAAGGTTGAGAAGATGGTAGAAGTGTGGTCTTTTTAAAGGGCAAGGTGGGTTTCTTCCAAGATTTGGTGTGTCTGAGAAAATTCGTAGGCGGGGGTATTGTGTCTTTAATGAATGGGTATCATTTTGTGTAAATATTTATTCTTGTTGGTGTTGGGTAGCATCGATTTAGAGGTGGTGTGTAGGATTGGAAGGGCAGGCGCCAAATACTTTTGTATTGAAATATTTTTTATGTTGAGTTATTGTTTTTGAATAGAATGTTGTTTGTTTTTTTATAGTATATGTTATTTCCTGTGTTATCTATATTTGATATTTTTCTCTGATTATTCGAATTGTTTTGTGCGTTTTACATATGGTAGTAAATTTTGAATTGATATGAAATTTTTGAAAATTCAGTAGTGTTTAGTGGTTTTGTTTTTATAAGTAATATAAATCGTTTTTTTGATTTTTTTATGTTTTGAAGGTATATATTTTTTATCTTTTTCTCAATCTCATATTTAAATTAGTCCATTTTATTCTTGTAGTTTATCTTTATTATTATTTATTTTACCTAATAAATTTTCAAAAAAAAAAATTTATTTTGGTTTTTTAAAAATTTTTTGTTATTCTTCTGTTATGCCGTTGGGCAACCTATTAGTGGGGTTTTTTTTTGTTCTGAGAGAGAAAGTGATATGGAGAAGGAAATTCGGTGTTTGTGTTTTTTGGCATGTATTAGGGTTTTAGGGAAGTTGGTGTTGTTTTATTGTGTTTGTTACTTTTTTCTTTATTTTTATATTTGAGTTTTGTTTTGTTTTAAATTTTGGATCAGAAAAAAAGTTTTAGAATTAAAAAAATTGTTCTATCCCTATTTTGAGTATTCTAGTTAATCTCCTTTTTGGGTTAATAGTTTTTATCTTTATTTTAGTTATTGCTCTTTTTGAAAAAAAAATTTTTTGTTTAATAATTTTTCAATTTTGTAAATTTTTGATAAATTTTTTTTTCTTTTAGAATTTTATTTGAGAGTAATTATAAAAAAAAAAAAATATTATTAAAATAATTTTTTTAAAATAATTTAAAAAAAACAAAGAATTTGTTGTATGGTGAAGTGTTGGGTAAGATAAATATTCTCCTAGATTTAATTTAAATTAAAATTGGTGAATATTTGTTTTAAGTGGAAATTTCTTTTGTAGTGAAAGTTAGGGGAAATCTTTCTGTGTTCAAAGGTGATGATTTTAAGCTTTGTTTGATTTTTGAAGTTCGTTGGAGAAGAAGTAAGGATTTGGTTCTTGTGGGCTGTCTTTCATGTTGTGGGCATCAAATTTTAAATATTGAAGATTGAGTGGAGATTCTCTTAGAATAGGTTGTCTTTAGAAATCTTTAGAAATCTAGAATCTCCATAGAATCTATGTCTGTTCGGGGTTGTGGGCCCAAAATCAAAAAAAGTGGCAAATTGGAGTTTCTCCAAAGGTCTTTTATGATTATATTAAGTTGGATTCCTGTGTGTATATAAATTCTACATATCGAGTCCGCCCTTTTACATTTCCTTTTAGTTGGTCTTAAATTTTACCTATCTTTAATGTGTGGTTTTATTTAAAAGTTTGTGTTATTTTGGAAAATGTGGAAACTTTTGAAATGAGAGTGATTTATAAATTTATAGTAATTATGTTGGTGTTTTAATTTTAAAGTGCTTAATATTTGAAACTTAATATTTTTGTTTATTTTTCTTTTTTATAATATTTTTTGTTTTATCAAAATAGTTCTATGTTTTGGGGGTTTAGTGTGTCTGTATTAAAAAGTATTTCTTTATTATTAGGTTTGCCTTTTGAAAAGTTTTGGGTGAAAGTTATGTGGAAAAAGTGAATGTGAGTTGGAAAGTGTGGGGGGTGGTAGTGGGTTTTGTTGAAATTTTTCTTAGCAAAATTGGTGTTGGGTTGAAGAAGTGTGAAAGGATTGTTGGAAGAAAAAGTTTTGAGAGTAAGGATTTAGTATTTTTCTTGAGAGATGTTAGAGGAAGGAGATTTCTTTTGGTGTTTTTTTGGAGTTTTTAGTTTTCCATTGAAGGAATAGTGTGGGCCCATTTTTGAGGATTGAAGTTTCTATGGGGTTTGGGATAGTATAGTTTTAATTTTGTATAGGGGAAAGTGGGTGTTTCAGAAGGTATAAAAAGAATGAAAGAAGTGAAGGTTGTTTATATGAATAGGTGTATATGTCAAGAGCAAGTGTTTTAGGGAATTATACGTTGGGTTTTTTGTTGTGTGGGAGGAAAGGTTGAAGTTGGTTATTGGTTGGGTTGAGTTGTGGGGGTGAAGGTGTTCGTCGGGGGAAAATAGAAGTAGAAATGGTGGGTTGGGGGGGTATTTGAAAATTTTTGGAAGGTGGTGGACTTTTTAGGTTTTAGAATTTTATTATAGTTTGAGGGTTGTTGGAAGTTGGGGGAATAATTTATAATTGAAGGTGTCGTGTGTGTTGATAGAGGTTTTGTGTTTAGGAGTGTTTTTGTGAATTAGGTGAGAGTTGGGTGTTTTAAAAATAGAGGAGAGGTTGTTGATTTTGGAATTGTTGTGGTAAGATTTTAGTGTGAGTATAGGTGTTCTAAAATTATTTTGGTGGTTATATGGTGTCAAAGTGAGTATGATTTAAGGTAAAGATAAAGTAGTTGTTTGCGGGTTATGTTTATGTTATTATTTTGAAGTGTTATTTGTAAGGTGTATCTATAGATATGTCACTTGGTACCTCAGAGATAATGAAATGTTGGTGGAAGTAGGAAAGTTTGTTGGTTATAGTTTTTTTAGTGTTGTTTTCTTTCTTTTTGGAAGTGTTTTAGTTAGAAGTATTTTAAGTATGAGTTAGGTAAGTATTTTGTGTTTATTGGGGTATTATTAGTCTCTATTTTCTAAATGTTATTTTTTGAAAGGGTTTTTATATTGGTTGAGGTGGGTAGATTTGGGAAATTTGGGTGAGCTTTTTTGGTTTTGGAAATGTGGAGAGGAGTGGTGAAAGTGAAAGTTGGTCGTGATTGAGGTTTTGTTAATTGGTTTGTTTAGGGTGTATGTATTTGAGTAGATGGGTTGTAGAGTGGTTTGAAAAGGTGGTATGTTCTATTTTGTTTTAGTGGGTTATATGTATTCGTTCTTAGTTCTTATAAAGAGATATGTGTTCAGTGGGATGGTGCATTTGGTAGAAGTATCGAAGGTGAGTGTTGGAGGAAGTTTTTGTGTTGTGTTCCTCGATACATGTGAAATTTTTTGAAAGGTAGAAAATTTGTTTAGATTGGGTAAAAAAATAAAAAAATTGGGTTAATGAAGATTAGGTGGTTATTTTAAATTATTATAAAGGATTAATTTTAAAATTAGTGTATTTTAGAAAGTTTGAAAATAGAATTAGTTTTGAGGTCTAGGGATTGCAATTTAAAGTCGTGATTTAAACTTTTGATGATTGGTTGATTGATTGGTTGGTTAATTGATTGATCGATCGAGTGATTGGTTGATTGATTGATTGATTGATTGATTGATTGATTGATTGATTGATTGATTGATTGATTGATGATTGATTGGTGTAAGTTTAAATATTTCTATATTTTTTTGTGTAAATTATAAAATATTAGAAATAGATTTGAGAATAATAAAAATATATATGATTAATCTATATAAATCATTTATGAAATTTTGAAGAACAGTCGTCTCTAAGGTATCTACAAAAATGGGGTTGTGTGTATTATTGATTTTATTGTTTGGTTCAAAAGGTATATTAAGTTTAAAGTATATTGAAATAAGATTTTAGTAAGTATAAGTTGTTGATGAATAATTTGTAATATAAGAGTATTGTATAATTTTTTTAAGTTAAATGTGTTTTTTTAAGAATGGAAGTTTTCTATTGAAAAATTTCTTAAATCAACTGCTTACTAAAATGTTATCGATAAAATAATTCTCAATCTGGAATGAAAGAATTTCTTCAAAAATCTTTGATATGGTATTTAAAAATTAATTAGGGCAAAATAAATTACTTGCCTACTTTACTGTAACCTCATTGAAAGAAAAAGAATAATCCATAGAAGATTCAATCTTCGAAACTTCCTCATTGGGGATATGAGAATTGGAATAAGTGGCAAAGTGATGATTGAAAACTTCAGCATCTAAGTTTATATATCTAAGTTTTAAGACATCATCAACTAACTCGTTGTTGTTTTTTCAACACTATGGCTTCATTATAGTTCCTCTTATAACGTACTCGAAGGAATTTAAAATTCGTTATATGGAAACTTCGTAGTAGTGAAATTTTAGAATTTTTCAAAAACTTCAGTCTAACCGATAATAAATTAGTTTTATAGTCATATAGTTCAAGCCTACTCTAAACATTTTTAAAAAGAATTATTCATATTTTTGATTTTCTTTTAATTTTTTAAATTAAAATTCCTACAGTAACACAAGTTATTTAACAATTTATTCATTTATTATTCACATTTGGTTCTTAAAATTAAAATGATTAGTTTTAAGACTTTAACCATTCTAAGAATGCATTCAGCTAGTTTTTCTCACTACACGAAATTTTTTGAATTATCTACTGCCTACTTCATGAGCCATGAGCATCCCGGCGATTAATTTTTCAACGTCGTTCGCCGGAGAACTTCCTTTAAATGCATATTTCCAGATTTAGAACCGCTGCTGTTGAGGACCAAATTTGATGATTAATAGCAACATTCAGAAAATCCTATAAAATAATGATCGAGCGAATTGACTTCTCTCGAGCATTCCGGAAGTGGATATGTTACCCGAAAAGAGACTGAAATCAGTAAGAAACTATTTATATTAGAAAACTATTTATATTGTATTCGACTTATTCATCATATAAATATTCGTGTTAAAGTCTCCTGTAATTACGTTAACCTTGTATTATTCAAGCTACCTAAAAACTACCAAATTTCTCAACAAACTTTTTCTCAGCATGGATGTTAGGATATCAGTAAACCTTATGGAAGCATAAGTCAATAGAATTATTTATTTTAACTTTTAAAGAAGCGAGCTCAAAATGATTGACATCAAAATTATCAATAACTAAAAAATCTAAAGACTTATTACAAATAAAAACATAAGCCACCAGACAAATTAATTTTTCTTTTAAATGAAACAAATCTATGGTTTTCTATTGGATGTAAGTTAAGTTCATAATTAAGTCCGGTTTTTTGTAAAGCTATTATTGAAATATGAGAAGAAAGAAATGAATTTATTTCAGTTTTTGATGGTCATTCAACTACCATGAAAATAGTATCAAAAGATGCAGCTAGCGATTTTTGGAAAAGTTTCGAAATTTGATGGGGTATAATTTAGCCAATTTTGTATAATTAATTTTTTAGTGAAGGAACCAGTCAGCGTGGTACATTTAGTTTGAGAAAAACCCTAGGTTTATTTGAATGATGCAGAACGGTTCTAGGAGATTGTCTCGAAGTGGAGAAAAGCAAGAAGATTAATATTATTACAACCTGTTAATGTCAAGCGTATCAGATACGGTACGTTTTTAATGTTTCTCTCTTTTTCTCTTTCATTTATCATACATTTTTGACAATTAGTGTTTCTCATTTTGTTTTACTAGTGTTGTTTGGAAGAGAAGTTTTGTGTGGAATTTTATACAATAAGTCTTTTTTTATTTTAAAAAGTTAGTAATCTCGAGAAAAAGAAGAAAATATTCAGAAACCTTGACATTTGGGTTTACATCAACAGTAAAAAGTGGTTTGGATTTACCACAGTGTTTAATTTGTCAAAAAACACTTGGAAATGACTCAAGCCTTCTTACTCGACATTTAGAAACAACTCACCCAGAGTTCAAAAACAAGGATATTGATTTTTTTTAAGCGTAAAGAAAGAATGTTATAAAAACAACGATTGGATTCAAGTGGCAGATATTTTCAAGAAACGAGTGATGTGGTGAAGGCGTCATATGAAGTTTCACTAATCATAGCGAAACCAAAAAAGCTCATAGCATTGGACAGGATCTTATTTTTCCAGCTGTAAAAGAAATGGTACGTTGTGTCCTTGGAGATGAAGCAGCTAAAAAGCTTAACTCTATCTCGCTCTCAAACAACACATTTCAACGACGAATTCAAGAAATGTCATTTGATAAGTGGTTAGTGAAGTGTGCATGTCTAAATTCGCTTTTGCAATAAACGACTTGACGAGTCCAGTGATGTGACAAACGGTGCTCAGTTGCTTTTCTATGTCGGATATGTAAGTGATAGGGAATTAAAGAAGAGTTCTTGATGAAGATTATAAGCACTAGAAGTAACTACTAAAGGAGATGAGACCTTTCAAATTTAAGATTCTTTTTCAAGCAACATGCTTTGAAATGGGAAGACTTAAAAGGATGCACAATTGATGGGGCACGGGCTATGTCAGGACACAACTCTGGTTTTAGAGCTCGTGTCATGAAAGTGGCTCCTCCTGGAAAATTCATTCATTGTATGATGCATCGATTTGCTTAGTCTGGTAAAGTTCTTCCCGTTGGAGCAGCCGGTGTATTGTCACTCGTCGTTAAAAGGGTAAATCAGGTTAGGAAAGTGCTCTGAACAGCCGCTCATTCGAACTTATTCACGAAGAATATGGTGCTGATCACAATCTACTTTTGTACCACGCTGCAGTACGTATTGGCTTTCCAGAGGAAATGTCACAAAACGGTTATTATGCTACTATACTATTGTGTACTATGTATCAAATTTATTAATAAAAAGTATAACATTTTGGTACATTAAGAAAAAAGATTGGGAACCCCTGCTGATGTTATTCTGCTGATTTTCTTATTAAATAACCTGTTTTTCACTTATAAGAAATTCGTTGAATGAAATGAAGCGTAAATTTATTCATTTTTTATTTCAACCTTCATAATTTTTCCTGAACAGCTGCAAAAAAAATAAAAGAATTGAAAGTTTATATACCTAAAAATATCTAGAAGTAGAAATAAAAATTTAATATGATTATCCTGAGAAAAATGCCTTGAATTTAAATTTTTGCTACAAATATATTCTTTGTTTTGATTTCATGCAAATGTGAACAATTTTTTCAGAAAAAAACACTCTAAATCCAGCCTCGTCAAAAAAATTTTTTCTGTTTCCCTCTCTCCGGAACTTCCTTCAGATATATAAATGTGTACAATTTCTTATAGTCCATCTCCCTTAGAATCAGCTAGCGACATGTCTGTCCAAATGAAAAATTGCTGAAGATGAACTGATATTTATTAATCAACAAAAATCTTACAAGTGTTGTTCAAATTCAGTTTGACACTCTTGCGTCTGATCTCTCTCCTTTAATATGACATTTGGAAGAGAACTTTGATTAAGATTTGCAAACTTCATCCTTTTTAAAGATTCATGAAAAAGGGGAAGCTGCAATGAATTATTGAGTAGGGTAGAGTTAATTGCAAAACTCCTCGATGAAATGACGAAAATTCTCTTCCTCATGAATTTTAAATTCTTTGTAGTCAGCAATGTTCTATTCCTAGTGGCTTGACACCCTTACACAGATCTTTCAATATCAGTTGAGTCATTTCTATAATCACGTTGTTCGTTTAACTTTCTGCTGTTCCTGCATTTCAAAGAACGCTTTCCAGGATGGACTACACTCACGCTCTGATGATTGCTCTGGCGCTGCTCAGCTTCGTTCTCTTCTTCTTCAACTCGTTCTCGTTGTACGCATTTGTCTACTTGAAGTCTAGGGAGGGGACCCACGTGATCGCGTTGGCGACTGCTGTTTGCGTGCTAGCGGGCGCTGAGGCCATTGGAAACGTGACTGCCTCTCAGGACTGCTCTTTCCTCTTTTTTTACGGGAAAGTGTTTCCGATCCTACAAGACTCTCTGATGAAGATGGCTGACATCTTTTACATTATCAATCTCTTCGACAAGTACTATTCCATCTCCAGAGGGAAAGTGCCTGTGATATGGAGGAAAAGCTTTTCTTACAAGTATCTGCCCTACATTCTTTGTTTCGGCGTCTTCATGGCCAACGCCTCCATTTACTTCTGCTGCACCATTACAAGTATAGATGGAGATTCGGCGCTCTGCAAGATCGAAATCACGAGTTTTGGCAGAAGTACGGCTTTCAAGGCACACCAAGTCATCAAGGTCCTCCTTCTCTACCTCATGATCCCAATCTTGGTTGTGTATCCGGTATTCAAAATCATGCGGTACGCTAAATCCACCATCAAGCCATCCCTGACTGCCGAACTGCAGAGAAACAACCCAGACCTAAGGAGCAATCGCAATGCTCAAAACAAGCCCGGCAGGTTTCGACGAGTCAGATTCAGCAAGGACTTGAGCATCACCACTTTCCGGCAAATACTACACTTCTCCTACGTAAAATGTCAACGTGTTCTGATTCACGCAGGTGCGTATTTAGTGCTAACCTGGCTCTCTGCAATTCGTTTGTTCATTTTGATCAAGTTTCGTACTTTGAATAATCGCGAAGGTCCTTATCGCGCAGTGCTCTTCATCGTCTCTTTGGAGTACATTTTCTATGAAACGCTGTGTCTCTACTTCTTCTGTGTTGACTACAACTTCAGTTTTTTCATCTCCTCTCGCTTTTCAAGATTGTGTGGTAGAAAAGAGGTGGAAATACTAAAAAATCCTCATCAAATTTTGATTTCTATGTAAAATTGAATTTTTCAAAGGAATACAACATCATTTTTCTATCACTTAAATTAAAACAGAAAATCACCTTGCGCCAATCCAATCACAATGTCTTAATTAGATGTGAAGAAAGATTTCTTGACATAGAAGAAGTTATGGTGTAAAATTTTGTTCAATTTTGTGTTAATAAATATATAAGCGAGCATATTCTTAAATTTAATGAATCTGAACCGGATATTTCAAAGTCCAATAAATAAAACAAAATCTAGCCATGGAAATATAGATCAATCTCAAAATGATAGAGGCAAAATTAAGAAATCGGTTATTTATATCGTATGTGCTTGAATTATAAGCCATTGTGTTGAACCTATGGTCTTTCTACCTATACCGTTTTTAACCTTGCATCCGAAGAGGTTTCTTGTGGTGTTCTTCAGGTAACACATGTGGTACTATAAGATCCTTGCTCCATTCCATTATAAAGATTATAATTCATGTCGTTTTAAATATCACCCTTTTTGGTCTCTATTTTTCTGTTACATACCATTTGATAAATTTTGAGTAGCCATGCAAACTATTTTTTACAGATATCTGTTATATTTCCACCCATTCAAGGTTGAAGCAAATACATTTCTATTTGTAATTAAATACAAATTAAGAGCACGACTTTTTAGTTGGATATATTTGAACCCACATGAATCCTTTATTGTAGCCGAATTCTTTGAACTTGAAAGAAAGAAAGAACGTTTATTTAGTCAAGTTAAAGTTCAGTAAGAAATATCAATTAAAAATAATATTCATAAAAACAAAAACATTTGTTTTCTTCAACTGAAAGAAAATTGTGTTGTTCATTGTTCTGGAAAGAAACCTTAGTAAACTTGGTTGGGTAATACTAAAGACAAAGTAAAGTCACTGATTGTATTACCCAAAATTACGTGAGGAGTTCTTTCGGGAATACTTTCAATTTGAAGGATGACCAGTTGTAAAAATTACAGTATATAAAAGGCAGTAAAGAGCTAGTTAGTTTTTAAAAAGAATGAGTGTGAAAAATATTCTATAGCAAAAACACACGAAAAAATGTAATAATCATGAATGAAGAAATATTTTTGTATTGTACAATATGGTATTATACAATAAGTGGATGTTAATGAAATAAAAAAACACACACACAGCAAAAGTAGTAATTATACATCAAGATGTTGAACAAATGTAGCAATTATTTTTTGTACAACAACTGTAGTTTGGAATTAACAGGGTTTTTATATATTTATTAAAAGAGGATCTGTCGGTAAACTCGGTAATCGAAGGAAAAAGTTTAATGCGTTTTATTCCAGAATGAGGGGACTTTATAAGAGAGCATGTGCTCACATGCCTTCTTTTCTACTCTTGGAATGTAGAGTCTACTTGGAGTGCTCATCTCATATTCGATAGAAATAGATAGGAAAACAAATGAGGTAAAAGAGCAGGTCGTAATTTCCCACAATGCAAATCAAGGGCACATTTTAACAAGTCATGTTTATAAATTTCCTCAATGAGAAGAGAATTGATTTCAAAAAATTTCATACGTGTATGTTGATTATATTTCAAATCAAATATTGATCATATGGATTTTTTGGAGTACACAAACCCTATTCAAATTTACATGCCCCAATTAACCAAAGAATAATTAAAAGTTGGTTGAATTAACGTTTTATAAAGAGTCATTTTGGTTACTTGTGGAAGAAATTCTAAAGAGCGGAAAAGAGAAAAAGAATATATTTAAGGTTTATGACAGTCGAATTTATTTGAGATTTCCAAGAGCTTGCTTTCTATACATAACCCAAGTAAGTTAAACTCATTAACATTATTAATAATAGTATTGTTTATTTTTATTTAGTAGGTTATGTAAACGCATAGTGGCGTTATGGAAAAACATTGCTTTGCAGTTCTCTACCGAAAGAGAGAATTTGTTTGTTCTCAAAATTTCGTTTATTTCCCTAATATTATCATTAACTAAAGAAAAGTCTTTGCTTCAGAGATGTCAAAAAGAAGTGTGATGTCATCAGCATAAATATATAAAGCAGAGCAGAACTTAGTGAAGAGAAAAGAAATACCCTTCAAGTATATAAAGAATAATAACCGCCCTAAAATCGAAACTTGCGGTACTCTTAAACCTTTTGTTCATCTGGATGTTCGATTTCAAATCATTAATTTCAGAATATGATTTTCTATCAGTTAAAAAATAGTTGATCAAGTTTATTGTTTTATAGTCGATGGCATAAAAAATAAGTTTATAACAAAGTTCGCACACATTTAGACTTTCAAAAGCATTTCTTAGATCGAGAAAAACAGATATGCAAGATCTGTTCCTGTTTTTAAATTCAATGATATCATTAATAAGAAGTGAGTGAAGCTCATCGATCCAATCAAATTTCTTAAAAACAAACCAATTTTATCGAAAAATAAGTTATTCAATTCAAAGTATGCATACAATCTATTGAAAAGAATTTTTTCTAATATTTTGGATGAAGTTGCTACAAGAGAAAGAGGCCTGTAGTTTTTGAAGCAGGATTTATCACCTTTCTTGTGAATCGGTAGAATCTTTGAAAATTTAGTTTTGTTATTATGCTTATTTTTTTCTTCAAAGAATTTGTAGTATTGTTTTTTTGCTTCCCATATATTTCTATTGACAATTTTAAAGATACTATAAGATTTAAAAGATAACTTTAATGATGTCTAATATTCACTATTCTTGTTTTTGACCATTATTTTATACAGATCATCGTTCTCTTTAATTTGAGAAAGTATCTCGTGCGTTATTCTTTTGGTATTTATACGTGTTTTTATATTTTGCAGTAGTAGAACAAACATCAACACAGCTATTTAGAGTGGATAAAAAGGAATTTCACGATTCATTACAAGATGAAGACGAATCAGATATTTCTACCCAACTCTGAGTTTGAGAAGATTGAAAAGTTTCCGAAAATTAACTATTCTTTTTTTCTAACTTTACATTTTTCTAACATCAGGTCTAAAATGATGTGCAATTTTTATTTGAAAAATACTTAACACCGTTGGAGAAAAAATATTATCTAAAAGCGTTCCTGATTCGGGCCATTAGTAATAGCTGCGTGATATGAATCAAAAATTAACAATTCAACAAAGTTTTGAATTTGTACACATCTATTCGCTTTGAACAAATTTAAATTAAAATCTCCAAGAATGACGTTTTGCTTAAATTTGGATATTGTGTCCAAAAACAACAAAAATTCATCATTAAAATACATCAATTCTTTACTGGAATATTGAACCATTCTGTATACATTATGAAGATAAAAAACGCCTCCTTTGCCTTTATCATATAATTAATTTTAAGGTAAAAATGTTCCATTCAGAAGAATAAGAAGTAAACATTGGTTGAATTTCAAAAGTTAGACTTTTGTGAACTAAGTAGGCCAAGCCTCTATGTTTGGATTAAGGAAATTGGTTCATCCATGGATAATAATCAGAGGTCTGGCAAGACCTCCGGGGAGACAACTCGCAAAACTTGCCTGCCTTATCAGAGGTCTGGCAAGACCTCCGGGGAGACAACTCGCCAAACTTGCCAGCCTTATTATATATTTAAATGTGTAAATCGTAAAATGCTTAAAAAATATACTTAAAATAAAAATTTTCAAAAAATATTTTACATACATATTGAAAGCCACATTTCAAAAATTCTACCTAAAAGTTCAAAAAATTTAACTTTGAAATGGCAGTTTTATTTCATAAAAACTATATGATTGGTTGAAATGTTTATGTAATATATAATAATAATAATAATAATAATAATAATAATAATAATAATAATAATAATAATAATAATACTACCAATACTACTTTTTGAAAATTTTTACTTGTTTGATTTGAAGAAAGAATTCAACTGTTTTTCAATATTTCTTTTTCATGATATATATATCATTAGAAAGCTTATCGTTTGCTACATACTCTAGAATAATTTATTTTTGCAAAAGTTTTAAAAAATTTTAATAAATGGACATTACTTCAAAAAATTTTGTCTAAATTTTTGAAAAAATTACGGACCACCTTTTTGTTGAAGCATAATCTGTCTTTTTTAAAAAAAAAATAAATGAAAATGGTATCATTGGAAAGGTATACTCTTTGTGGTTAACATAGGCTAGGTTATACAAATAAATATATTTTCATTTTTCCAAAATCTGCTTTTATGTGAGGTCAGTCAAGTTTTATCTAGTTTCAAAAAATACCAATAATAATTAACGTTCTTAATTTATATAATATTTTTTCAATATTTTATATTCACAAAGGTAAAATATGATTTTTTTACATTTTAAAATTTCATAGTTGAAGAAAACTGTCGAAAATTAATATATATTTTTTACTTTTTATGGGTCAGTAGTATAGGTCAGTATAATGTTTTTCTAATAAATTTTAAATTATTTTTGAAGTGAAAAATTTTGATCGAATGTACAAGATTTGAAGCTATACTCTTTGTGGGTAAAATAGGCTAGGTTTTACAAATAAATATATTTTTATTTTTCCAAAATCCGCTTTTATGTGAGGTCAGTCAACTTTTATCTAGTTTCAAAAAATACCAATAATTAACGTGATGAGTTTAATATTATTTCTTCAAAATTTTATATTCACAAAGGTAGAATATGGTTTTTAACATTTTAAAATGTCATAGTTAAATAAAACTGTCGAAAATTAATATATATTTTTTACTTTTTATGGGTCAGTAGTATAGGTCAGTATAATATTTTTCTAATAAATTTTAAATTATTTTTCAAGTGAAAAATGTCGATTAAATGTAAGAGTTTTGTTTGATAATCGTAGTCTACTTTTATTTAGTTTAGATACAACCTTTCTAATTTTTAACGAAGGGCATTCGTTAAAAATTATACCGACAGTGTGCGAATAATAAATCACATTATTGATTGATTTTAGAGCATAACTATGCGAAGAAAGATTAACACATGTTGCATTACGCGTTTGTGAGCGCAGGGAATTCTTATCTAACATACGCTTCACCACATCTTTAGCACGCGTGTGTGGTTTTGTCGATTGAATGTACGAATTTTGTTGGATAATCGTAGTCTACTTTTATTTAGTTTAGATACAACCTTTCTAATTTTTAACGAAGGGCATTCGTTAAAAATTATACCGACAGTGTGCGAATAATAAATCACATTATTGATTGATTTTAGAGCATAACTATGCGAAGAAAGATGAACACATGTTGCATTACGCGTTTGTGAGCGCAGTGAATTCTTATCTCGCATACGCTTCACCACATCTTTAGCACGCGTGTGTGGTTTATTTATCGGGCTAGTGTACGCTTAGTTTATTTGTAGTGTTCCTAGCTTAAATCTTAGTCAAATATTAAAACGCTTATAACTTTCACATTTCTCAACAAAATGCATCATGCGATATACCAAATTAAAGCATTTTTTATGGGCTTTCAGAATACATTACTTATATCATAAGTACTTAAGAAATACCATTTTACTGTTTTTATTTTCCATGGGTTTCATACCATTAATTAGCAGATAAGGGATGCATTTTAAACTAAAGCTCCTTTCATTAGGACAAATTTTTACCTATATTATGTGACAATTTCCAGCACAATTATAAAGCGACTCTACTTTCAGAATTTAAATTTATTTGTAGATTTTTATAAAATAGTATTCGTTTTTCCATTTTTATAAATTAACCTTCGTTTTTTTTATTGGTCAGTATAATCTTTTTCTAATAAATTTAAAATTATTTTTGAAGTGAAAAATGTAGATCGAATGTACAAGTTTTGTTAGATAATCGTAGTCCACTATTTATTTTTAGATTTTTATAAAATCATTTTAGTTTTCAGTTTTTTATATATTAACATTAGTTTTTTACTTCTTTTGAAGTGCGGGTTTGATTTACACTTTGATTCGCTAAAAATATGTTTTGGATAAATATTATTTTATTATTGTTTATTGCATATAAATTTTTAAAGAGAAGATAAATAGATCAAAATATGTGTTTTAATCAATTTTTATCAATAAGTAATCTCATGAATTTATTTTTTTTTCACTTTAATCCTAAATTTATTTCTATATTTTTATAAAATAATTATAATTTTCGACATCCACATTGAAGAAATAATGAGTTTTGTTGGATAATCATAGTCTACTTTTATTTAGATTAGATACAACCTTTATAAGGGATGCATTTTAAACTAAAGCTCCTTTCAATTGGACAAATTTTTACCAATATTATGTGATAATTTCTAACACAATTATAAAGCGACTCTACTCTCAGAATCTAAATTTATTTGTAGATTTTAAATTAATCAACCAAAATTTTAAAGCTCCTTTCAATTGGACAAATTTTTACCAATATTATGGGATAATTTCTAACACAATTATAAAGCGACTCTACTCTCAGAATCGAAATTTATTTGTAGATTTTGAATTAATCAACCAAAATTTAAATGCGGGTTTGATTTACACTTTGATTCGAAAAAATATGTTTTGGATAAATATTATTTTTATTATTGTTTTCTGCATTAAATTTAAGGAGATAAGGGATGCATTTTAAACTAAAGCTTTTTTCATTTGGACAAATTTTTACCTATATTCTGTGACAATTTACAGCCCAATTATAAAGCGACTCTACTTTCAGAATCTAAATTTATTTGTATATTGAAGAAATATTTTTTCAGTATAAAGAGTTTAGAAAACTCTTCTCTAATATGTAATGATATATTCTCATCTAAATTTATTTGTATATTGAAGAAATATTTTTTCAGAATAAAGAGAATAGAAAACTCTTCTCTAATATGTAATGATATATTCTCATAACCTGTACGGTTGAACGCGGGTAGACAACTTGAGTGTTATCTCCAACCCGTATATTACGATGATTCATCTCCAACCTGTATACTACGATGATTCATCTCAAACCTGTATACTACGGTGATTTATCTTCAACCTGTATACTACGATGGTTTCTATTCCATGTAAAAATAACTAGGGAGACAATGTTCAACTTTCTTTTCACATTCTGCCAGATGTAAGATTTGATATACCTCATTCGGGGAGACGATGCTACATAAGTTATTACCTATATACATTATACCTGTATACTACGATGGTTCATCTCCAACCTGTATACCGCGATAATTCATATCAAAGAATCGAAAAATATTCTTTAAAAAATCAAAAATATAAATATTACCTATATACATTATACCTGTATACTACGTTGGTTCATCTCCAACCTGTATACCACGATAATTCATCTCCAACCTATATAATATATTTTATCAAATAATCAAAATAAAATTCTGTAATCAAAGAATCGAAAAATATTCTTTAAAAAATCAAAAAATATCAAACTTTCTGTTCATATTTTGCTACCTCATAGCTTCAATACTTATTGAGAAAAATTGATTAAAACACATATTTTGATCTATTTATCTTCTCTTTAGAAATTTATATGAAGTAAACAATAATAAAAATAATATTTATCCAAAACATATTTTTTTCGAATCAAAGTGTAAATCAAACCCGCACTTAAATTTTGGATGATTATTCAAAAGAAGTAAAAAACTAATGTTAATTTATAAAAAACCAAAAACTAAAATGATTTTATAAAAATCTAAAAATAAATAGTGGACTACGATTATCCAACAAAACTTGTACATTCGATCTACATTTTTCACTTCAAAAATAATTTTAAATTTATTAGATAAACATTATACTGACCAATAAAAAAAACTAAGGTTAATTTATAAAAAAAAAAGGAAAAACTAATACTATTTTATAAAAATCTACAAATAAATTTAGATTCTGAGAGTAGAGTCGCTTTATAATTGTGCTGGAAATTGTCACATAATATAGGTAAAAATTTGTCCTAATGAAAGGAGCTTTAGTTTAAAATGCATCCCTTATCTGCTAATTAATGGTATGAAGCCCATGGAAAATAAAAACAGTAAAATGGTATTTCTTAAGTACTTGTGATATAAGTAATGTATTCTGAAAGCCCATAAAAAATGCTTTAATTTGGTATATCGCATGATGCATTATGTTGAGAAATGTGAAAGTTATAAGCGTTTTAATATTTGACTAAGATTTAAGCTAGGAACACTACAAATAAACTAAGCGTACACTAGCCCGATAAATAAACCACACACGCGTGCTAAAGATGTGGTGAAGCGTATGCGAGATAAGAATTCACTGCGCTCACAAACGCGTAATGCAACATGTGTTCATCTTTCTTCGCATAATTATGCTCTAAAATCAATCAATAATGTGATTTATTCTTCCCACACTGTCGGTATAATTTTTAACGAATGCCCTTCGTTAAAAATTAGAAAGGTTGTATCTAAACTAAATAAAAGTAGATTATTGTTATTTTTTGAAACTAGATAAAAGTTGACTGACCTCACATAAAAGCGGATTTTGGAAAAATAAAAATATATTTAAAACCTAGCCTATTTTACCCACAAAGAGTATAGCTTCAAATCTTGTACATTCGATCAACATTTTTCACTTCAAAAATAATTTAAAATTTATTAGAAAAACATTATACTGACCTATACTACTGACCCATAAAAAGTAAAAAATATATATTAATTTTCGACAGTTTTCTTCAACTATGAAATTTTAAAATGTAAAAAATCATATTTTACCTTTGTGAATATAAAATATTGAAAAAATATTATATAAATTAAGAACGTTAATTATTATTGGTATTTTTTGAAACTTGATAAAACTTGACTGACCTCACATAAAAGCAGATTTTGGAAAAATGAAAATATATTTATTTGTATAACCTAGCCTATGTTAACCACAAAGAGTATACCTTTCCAATGATACCATTTTCATTTATTTTTTTTTTAAAAAGACAGATTATGCTTCAACAAAAAGGTGGTCCGTAATTTTTTCAAAAATTTAGACAAAATTTTTTGAAGTAATGTCCATTTATTAAAATTTTTTAAAACTTTTGCAAAAATAAATTATTCTAGAGTATGTAGCAAACGATAAGCTTTCTAATGATATATATATCATGAAAAAGAAATATTGAAGTGTTCATTAGAGTAACACTTAAGGCAATGTATTGCTTTCGTGCAATAATATGTCCAATGTCCATATCTTCCATAAATATTGCAAAACTTTACTTTTGGTAGTAAAATATTTATTTCCAAAGCAAGGGGACCCAGAAACACTTTACCTTGATTGTGTAGGGCCTTAAGTCCATTCTCAGAAATATTTAATAACAAGTTAAATGACTTTAAATGAGGAAACTCAAATTTTCAAATAAATTAACTTTTTTTCAAATCATTTTTGTTTAGTATCATACTTTCTATATCATCATCCAAAAACATTTTAGGTATTCCTTTCAATATAACTCTTGGTATTATAATCGGTATTTTATACAAACATGTTTCAATGAAAAAATTTTTTTTAATTTTAAAAAAAATATTTAATATGTAAAATCTATTACTGATTTTCATTTATAATATAGGATATATCCATGTCTTTCAATATGAATCAAGATTTGTTTAATAATCCTCACTTTAGTGATTCTACATTTTTCGAAAAATTCTTCTACTATTACAAATTTACAAGATCCTCTAAAGTTATGTAAATTTAATTTATTATCTCTCAATATCCAACCACTCAATTCTAAGTATAGTTCTCTATTGGTCTTTCTTGATCTATTTTGTGCTTATAACACTGACTTTCCACATGTAATTTGCTTGCAAGAAACTTGGATTAAAAATATTGTCAAGACTTTTAACATTTCTAGCTACAGTTTAATTTGTCAACCTCCATCGTTGAGTTCCCATTCGGGTCTAGCTTTCTATGTTCATGATGACTTTAAATATATTGTGTGTGACATACATGAGAACAGTAAGTATTTCAAAGTTTTCACCATAGGAGTTTATTTATCCTCTTTTAAAATGCTGTTTGTTAACAATATATATCGAAAAACTTCTGGTGATAAATATGAAATGATTCTTTTATGCATGGGTTTTTCCTGAATTATAAATATGAATATAAAAAGGGGCATTTTTGTTGACGACTTTAATTTTGATTTGTTCAAAATTATGAACAATTTGTTTGTCAAATCATTCCTAAATACATGCTTATCCAACTCCTTCAAACCTCCAATCTCTAAGTATGCTCGCTTTTGTAGTTTATCACTCATTGACAATGTATTCATTCCTTTCAGTTTTTGTAGTTATAATTCTTACAATGTTAATTTTCATATATCTGACCACTTACCTGTTCTAATTTCCTTTGATTGTAGTTTCTTCTGTAAAAATTAATGAATTTAAAGAAATTTTCCATAAAGACACTTTCATTGAATCAGTCTCACCTTTTTAATGGCATAGGTATTTGCAAAATACTTTTCATAATCGCAATGATTTTTTTATTAAGTTGTATGATACACTTTCTTTTTTTTAGTGGTAAACACAGAAGTTTTAAATTTCAGCAAAAGTTGTAGTCTTTATTATGAAAGGGCTAATAAAACTTTTGGTTAATAATGTACACCTAAAATGATAAAAGAAAGAAATAAGATATTTTTAAAATTGGAAACATTTCATAATTTTGAGTTGAAAACAAAACATGTTAGTATCAGAAATAGGATAAAATATTTATCAAGAAAACTAAAGAATGAATATTATTACGAATACTTTTCTGAAGAAACTAGACCAAAAGAACTATGGAATCAAATTAATGCAGTACTCAATCCGTTTCCAAGTTGAAAATTGTACTCGATTGAAAAGAAGCTGATTGATTGATCAACCAACTGAGCTGTCTAGTCTCTTTAATAATAAGTTCACAAGTAATATTCACCCCTCATATCAAAATGTTGATAGCTTTAATTTTTTGAATAATGTTGAACTTGAATTTGATTTTGTTAAATTTTCTCTGCAGGATGTCTTACTAGTCGTAGATTCTTTTCAACCTAATAAAAGTACTGACGTATATGGGATTTCAATCTACCATATCAAATTAGTGATAAATATTTTAGCAAAATTTTTCCGCATATGTTTGAATTCTTGCCTCGAATTTTCTATTTATCGTGAACGTGTTTAAGCTTAATAAAGTAAATCCCATCTTCAAAAAGGGGATAAGTTCAACACTGACAAATATAGACCGGTTTCCATAATTCCAACTCTCTCTAAAATATTTGAGAAATTACTCTTCAAATAAATTAGTTTATCCGTCACTTCAAATGACTTTCAATTCGGTTTTAGAAAATTTCATAGCACTATTGTTTGAAGTTGTAGATAATTGTTATGTTTAATAAATTAACTTGGATAAATCATATTTCATATCTGAATGCCAAGCTTTCTAACGTGATTGAAATTTTAAAAGCTATTAAAAGTTCACCCCTCTTAATGTAAAAAAATTATTATATAATTCCTTTTTTTCTACCATATATCAATTATTGTATATTATTATTATGGAGACATTGTAATCTTTTAACTTTGGAGAACTCTGATAAAATAAAGCCCTTAGATACATTTATATATGTCATACCAGCAACTTATTTCTTGACTCCAAAATATTAAAAATTTATGACCTATATAAATATAATTTGGCTATGTTTGTATTTAAACGTTTTTAATCGTTATCAGTCTAATGTATTTGAGAAAATTTTAGATTTCAATTTCGTCGATATTACGTGCTCTATAAATATTCGACCATTTTGCCCTATTATAATGGACTGAGATAATACTAGACAATTAAGTTTAAGTTATCAAATTTTTGGAATAGTAATACGCATTTATTGGAACACATACATCTGAGTATTGGATTGTTTAAAAAGTTGGTTAAAAAGGAGTATATTGAAAAATACTCATTTAAATGTGAAGCATCTCATTGTTATTCGTGTTATTTTTCTTAACACACTACATTGTACTTAATTTCTTGTTTTTTACTTACTATTTTTCCAAAGTGACGTTGGAAGATCCATTTGGCGTATTATACTCGTTTTTTTTTTATTTCTTGTAATTAATGAATAAACTCTCTTCAATGTGTTTACTCTCAAATTCCTCTTGACCACTTTTTGAATTATACTCATCGGAGAAACTTTTATAATTTTGGTTTTGACAACTTGACCCACTTTGAAATGGTTATGAATGAACAAACTCTCCCTTTATTTTTAACTTCAGTTACATGCTTATCCAATAAATCTAACTTTTGAAATATTTTCATTTTCGGTTTCTCTTCTTGAAGAACTATCCTCATTAACAATCGATTTGGGATTACTAATTGTTTTCTTATAATGTGAGCCGACAACTTGAGAATATGTTCTAAAACTTTGTACGATTGAGTCAATTTTATTTGTAATTTGAGGGGAAATAATTTGTGAATTTTCTTTTTTAAGTTATATTTTCCCAACTATTTAATTTATCTAAAAGAAAAATAACAGACCAAACAAACAAAATTATTAACTTAGTTTTAAATAATTATATTTATCTAATTACAATTGAAGACAGAAAATTGGTATCGGAACTGAATTACTAAGAAAGAGGACGTAGAGTATATTTTTAGAATAGAGTAATATATAAGTTAGCCATTTTTATGAAAAACAGGTACAGTCAAGCCGCGTTTTTCCGTCACCATCCGTTCCTGAAAAAAGTGACGGATCTTCGAAGCTGACGGAAAATTGAAACAAAATTTAGCATTATAAACTTTTTATTCTGTTATATTATCTATCATATACCCGATAAATTAACAATCATTTAAATTATAAATTTATTCTTAGACAAAAATAAGGGAAGACAAAAAAGTTTATTATTTAAAATTTTTATAGCAAAAAAGTCTTTCGAATTTGTCTGCTTTGCCGTTTTTACGATGCTTTTGTAATAAAGCATACATTACATTCCACAAACTATCTAGATGATTTCTAGTTGTATTAGGATTTTGTTCCAAATATCCTATAGCAGCAGCAAGATTTTTTCTTGCACTTGAGAGTCATTGCTTTTTCCTCGTATCTTTATTCAATACTACAGGGTGTTCGACCACCTAGCCCCCTTCCCCCGTGCAGAGCACAACTGGGTCGTCATTAACTGAAATCACTAATACAATAGGAAAGAACATTGTTAATTCAAATACCAAATTTTATGGTAATCTAAAAATTATTTCTTTTTTATTAACGATTTTGGGAAACATTTCTTTGTTAAATGATTCAGAAAAATTGAGGTGGATGGATATGTCGCATTATGGCGATTACTTTGTGCATCGCGAAAGATCAGCCTATAGGAAAAATAGAGTTTGATCGATTTGACTGCGAGATGGACAGCAGACCTGCTCAAGTGGCAGAAAAGCAAAGAAATTTTCAGCGAGTCGCTTGATAGAGAGAGATGAGCATCCGCTGGCTTCAAAAGGAGGTTGAAAGGATTCGAGGTGAGAAAGGAGTGTTGCAAGCATCCACAGATTTCTTCACTCCGTTGGTGCCAAGGCTTTTCATCAGGTTCGAGCGCCAAAACTCTCGCAGAAAATATGCAGGGTCGCATGTGGTTTTGTGAGTTTTGAGCGACTGTACAACAGAGACCTTTTCTTAGCTCCTTCAGGTGAATTTTTTTGATTGAGACGTCTTTTTCTGAATTTCTAATCAGAAATTTGAAACTTCTGAAGTTCTGATTTTTGAAATTTGAATAAAACTATAAAAGAACGTAGAATAGAAATAAAACAGCAGCAATTATAAATAGTAGTAGGTGTAACATTGCTCAAGTTGATTTAATCATTTGCAAAGCAGAGCGCACTCAAACTTTTAAAGGCTGGTAGTTTCAAACACAGCGGATGCAGTAACGTGTTTGTAAACTTCTGTAATGAGCTTTGAAAATTTTATTGATCCCAGCATCCATAGGCGGAATGTGTGAAGTAGTTCTTGAAGGAAGGAATAACAGAGTTACATTTGACATTTCTTGTGACTTATGACTAATAACCTTGTCACACAACAGAATAATTTTTTCTATTTTGTTGCATTTTTGTTTAGGTTGAAAAGTCAAGTTTGAAACAAGTTAGCAACCATTTTTGATTTTGATTTGTGATGATAATAATTTACATAAATAATAGTCGGATCGTCTTTCCAAAGAAAAATGGGACGTTTTGCTGTTTCTAATAGAAAATTCCCATCACTATTATGGCATGAAAAAAGCACAGTCAAACTATCTTTGCTCTTTTTGTCATTTTGAAGGTGCAGTGGTTAATGTGTTGACAAGCTCTAGCTTATAGAACAAACCTGTCCCGTCACAGTTGTAAATGTTTGCTCGATTGTTTCAGCTAATTTTTGTTAACTATTTCAGATATTACAATGTTAAAAAATAGTCAAATCTAACTTCTTCAAGGCAGAAATTATCACAACAATTCAAAGAAAACATTATAACAAGTGAGAAAAAATTTTACATAAAGAGAAATTACTTAAAATGTGCTTGAAAAGCCAAGAAATTATTAATAATTGTAAATAGTGTAATTTATTACAATGTGTTGTAATTATTTACAAGGTTTGGGCAAACTTGATGGACTATCAAGACATTATTGTTATTACAATAACTCATCGGTTACAAAGATTAAATGAAGGAGACGGATGTTGCGACAGAAGGATTTTCGAGGTAAATACAACGGACAAATTTCCGTTATCGAAAAAAATCTGACAGATGTTGAGGGTGCCGGAAAATCTAGGGACAGATTTTAGAGGTTTCACTGTATTATTATAAAACAATTATTTTCTAGAAAGCGAAACCATTAAAGAACAAGAAAAATGAAATAACCTTAAAAAAAGAAGTTGCATGAGGATTTCAAAATGATAAAACATGTACCTTACTTTAATTTGTGTGTATTTAAGCTGAATTCACTTGAATTATTATTTATTTCAAATATGATTTTTTCATCTTAAGTATTGATTATGATAAAACATGTTGTTTTTTGAATTTTTGTGTAAAAAATTCAATTTTGTTTTTCTAGCTGAATCTTCACTTTTTTAAGTTGAATCGAGAGTCCTTTATTTTAACCCTATTAGTGATGAGGGTAAAAAATTATTGTACAAAATTGGCTGAACTATATTCCTTCAAATACCGTAACTTTTTCTAAAATCGCTAGCGGCAACTTTTAATGCCATTTTCATGGTAGTTGAATGACCTTATCATTTGGCTTTATCTTATTTCGTTTTCTAAGCTTTTTTCCATGTAATTTGTTACAACGTAAACATATTTTTTTTATCCTCATCATAACCAAAACTCTTTTTTTTATTTTCTTCACTATCAGAACGATTACTTCAAACTTCTATATTATCAATTTTATCTGAATCAGTTTCAGAAAAATCTATTTTATTTTCACTTTCATTTTGAAGGGATTTGCAAATTTGCTCACCTATATATTTTGTTCATTTTAGGTAAAAAAAAAGCTGAATAATTTATCTAAACAAAATAAAAACTATAAAAAATAATTGTAATACTTTTGAAGGAAAAAAAATTGAAAAAATCAAATATTAGACATTTTAAATTTATATCAAGCTTAGTCGCATCTATGAGATAAAATCTTTAAAAAACTCAAAAAACTAACAGGGCTATATCCTAATTAGTTTGTAGCCTTTCCTAATTGACGATGTATGTGTAACATATATATTAACGTATCTTTTCGTTAATTCACGGGTATTGAAACACTTGAATGCAAAAAATATTTAATTTTGATTTTAGATAGACTTAATTTGGACATTAACAATGCACGTTATTATTAGTTTTTGGTTTTTATTTATTTTATCAATTATGATATCCGATCTATGACGATGTATAAAAAGATGTGAACAATAAACTTTAAATTGGACTCGTAAATTTCTCTCATTTTTCCGCCTTCCGCTTTGAAATAGAGGATTCAAGTGAATTTAACTTAAAAAATGTGTATTCTGGTAAAAAAAAACAACAATTTTTAATTATTTACACAAAAATAAACATGTTTGTTTAATTATTATGAATACTAAGATTAAAAAATGCCTTTGAAATAAAGGATTCAAGTTAAAAAATATGGATTTAGCTAAAATACATAAAAATATAGAATTTTTAGCTAAAAATTAGAATAAACAACATGCGTTATCATGACAAAAAGCACAAGATCGTAATAAAAATAAAGAATTCAAGAGAAATTCAAGAGAAGAATTCAACTTAAAAAATGTTGCTTCAAGTTGATATCCATCTGAAAAATGTAGATTCATGTTGATTCAACTAAAAAGTCATGCCCCAAATTTGATGTAATTGTAATTGTATTTTTGGTGTGTTTGTAATTGTATTGTGTAAAATGTTATGATAATTACAAGATTATGACGTATCATATCATACATGTGAGGAATGAGGATATCAATGAAAGCACATCAAAATTTACTCCCGAGAATTTGAGTTTAACAGTGAAGCTCAGCTATAACTAATTGGTATATTGAATTGATTGAAATTAAAAATATATTTATATTTCAATTTCAAGATGATACCCTCTTCGTGAAGGGCTATTTTTATTCCCTCAGTGACGAGAGGGAGGGGCCTTTTTGCCTCCCCCCCCCCTACTTTTTTCTAAAATACTGAATATTTTTATAGAATTGTCGCCTCAAACCAGTAAACAATTGATTGCAAATATGATGGTGCGATTTATTTTTCATGAAAATACCTATCAACAAATCAATCATAACTGCCAATCAATGCCAAATGTATAAACATCAAAATATATTATAATTCTTCATTTTTTGTCTTAATATTAACCAAATATAAATTTGGATTAACTCATCCAAAATATTTCACATATCAGTAAATTAGCTTTCAAAGGTGACTTATTGCCTAACACTTTTTCTCATTATATTAAAATATACTTATCCATACATAGCAAATCGACCTTTCTCTATTCCATTATCACATTATTTTTGTCAATATATTCACAAGTATAGAACATTTCAATGTGGTTATAATGGATATATATTTAGTAATAATTTTGAAAATGTGTGAAAAACTTAATTATTAATCAAAGTTCCTTTTTGAGATGTGCTGTCATATATAAATCAATTTATTGACAGATTTGATAATAAAAAAAGACATCATCATTGAAATCAGCATACTTGAAAATAGGTTATATGTGTGAAAATCTTTATATAATCGGTGTTGCCAGATCTATGGATTTATCCGTATTTTACGGATTTTTAAGGCAAAAATTTTCTACGGATATTCTACGGACGGATTTTTGACTCGTTCGGATTTTTTAGGGATTTTTTTCTACGGATTTTTGCCACTAAACTTATGAATAATTTTTTTTCTTTTATCGAAAAAAGAGCTTATAAGTAATAATACATTTTTTACTAAACTTTTTTTATTAAAAATTCTAGACTTTTTGTTACCAGGCAGTAAGCTGTCACTATTGTTCACGTAAAAAATCAAAAATGGCTTAATTCTCTTTGCTAGCATTTTCTAGGAATAAAATAAATTATAAATGTTGTTTAAATGGTAGTCGTATACAATACAGTGTTTGGTCTTGTTTTTTCTCTAATTCGAACAGGATTTAAATCATGCGTGTCAAATTTTTTTTATTTATTTAACATTTTAATCTAAACCTTTTTTTATATGTATCATTTTAGTAAATCTGGTGATTTGACTTTGTAAGATGTTAGATTCAGATAGTTCTGTTTTTGATACCTCTTCCCCCAAGAAAAAATCACGCCTACAAAGAAAATATGAGGAATCTTATAAAAGTGAGTGGGAGAAAATGTTAGGTGGCTGAAAAGTGGTGGATCAGAAGGTACAGCCTTTTGTAAATTATGCTCTAAAAAGCTATTGGTTGGTAAGCGTGGAATTAAACACCTCGAAAAACATGCTAAAACTACATTCCACGTGAAAAACAAAAAAACTGTAAGGGAAATAGAAAAAAAAGCTTTCAAGTCTTTTACTAAAGAAAAATGTCAAGATCCAGTCAACAAACCGGAGGTTATTTTTTGCAATTGGATGATGGGGCACAACTTATCTTTTCTTCTCGCTGATCATTTTTCCGAACTTTTAACGAAATTGTGCTCTGATTCGGAAATTGCAAAAAAATTTCAATGCAAAAGAACTAAAGCAACATGTATTATTAAGTCTGCGATGGCTCCCTACCTTGAAAATCAAACCATAAATTCATGAAAAGCAATTATTATAGTCTAATGATGGATGAGAGTACAGATAGAGGAGATCGTAAGCATGCAGCAATTGCACTATTGCCTGAAATGCAGATCACACTCAAGTCGTTTTTAGCCAGATGTGAGACCCGAGGAAATTTCTTGGAAACAAGATCCAACGACCGTTTGTTTTGACATGGAATTTCAGTTACCTGATGAGGCTATTTTTATAGGCTATCAAACGCCTGCTTTTCTAAAAGATAATGAGGATGAGATTGACAGATATGAACTGAAAGAATTCATGAGGTTATTTTGTCTTTTTTCTTTCTTACACCTTTGAAAATGTTCTCAAAATAATATTTTTGTTAGTAATATAAGAAATTATTATGTTCGAGCTGTTAATCGATTCAAGCAAAGCTACCCTTTGGAGATCCCATTTTAGGCCATCTTCGTATTTTGGATCCAAATGAAAGAACTAAAATTACGGCTTTATCAGGCATTTTTTAACATCATTTAGTTAACATCAAATTATGAAATTTATATTTTTAGTTCATGCTTTAGTAGAAAGGTTTCCGCACATTGTCCCTCTGGATAGATTGACGAGTTTTTAGATGATCAATTTATGAAATCCCCTTTGATTTGGAAAATTGTGAGGTTGACGCTTTTTGGGGAAAACTTTGCAAATTAGAAACCTTAGAAAGAAAAATAAGATTCCCATTACTTTGTGAACACTAATGATAGCATTGTTAGTTTTACCTCATTCAAATGCAAACAGTGAAAGTCTTTTCAAGTATAGCTTTGAGCAATTTTTTTTTCTTTTGAAAATGTTTTTTCTCTTCTTTAGCATGATCAACAATATTAAAACAAATAAAAGAAATCAGCTTGATATTTCAACAATATCAGGGCTTCTGCAAGTCAAAACTAACGACCCAGGAATTATTTAAATGAAAAGTTCCTTTTTGAAATGAGATACCATATATAAATCAATTTTTTTACAAGTTTGATAAAAAAAATAATATATATCACATTTAATATATTCATTATTAAAAAATGACACTTTTTTCCATTTGTTACGATAGTGTTACGATGTGTAGATTGTATAAGGGAAGCTTAGAGGACAATGAATATTGCTTTATATTTTGGAAAGTAATTCACAAAAAGTTTTAACCTGCATCTTGTCATTGATATTTTCAGCAAATAATTTTAATAATTTTTCACTATATATAAAATGTTTAAATTCCCTAATATTTAAAAGATATTAGTTAGCAGAGGTATGAAAGAAAATTTGTTAAACTGCTTCCTGCATCTCAAATTCGATGCGTAAAAATATGAAGGGGGAGTACGTCCAATGATTTCTACCCGCCCCTCCCCATTCCAAATCTCCCTTGCATGCCAAAAAACATAGGACGTTCTTTCACATGAGCATGTAATGAAGGTAGAACTCACACGTAGTATGAAGAGATTCTTTTGCCAAAGTTGCTTGGCTATAACCTGTCTTTGAAGCAGCTATTTATCCATCTTATTTCAATTATTTCTGCAAGATGTATGTGTATATGGCCTATTTTCCAAGGAGTTCTTTCTTTGGCCGTTTTCAATGGAAAACACACATGCACTACTTAGACCTTAGAAGGTTAAATACTGACACCACCCTCGTTGCTCTAAAAATACTTTTCTCCTCTCTATTGTTATTCCTTCAACACACTTTTCTTTTAGCATCAAATCTCGACTTAACAACGAATGACATTTATCCTTCTGACTGGGTGCACATAAAATATTAATCGGAAGCATCAAAGGAAATACAATATTTATTCAAATTGAGTATAAAATATTGATTTGTTGCAGCTGAAAGGCAAAATTTTCGACACTTTTACATCACATAATTAAGTATGACTTGGATTTTAATAGTCGCTACAACAGCGTAATTTTCCTCACTTTAGGCCTCTATTCATCTTTACAGATTCTTCACCTTTCAATATTGGTCAAGGTTGTGCCTTGTTCTCTACAAATTTGTTTCATCAACAAGAGTGAGTTTGATTGCGTCGCTTTGATATCTGGCCCTACAGTCTTTTCATTGTCACATTTGAGGAACGCTCATTACGTCAAATCCCTTGTCTTTATACATTTTTTCCTTATCTTGTGCTACTTCCCTTTAGGGAAAATGAGAAACCAGTGTCGCATAAAATACCAATTATCTGCTTAAAGCATCACTCATGTCTCAAAGATGCATAAACGGAGAAGAAAATAAGTATAAATAAACGCGAAATAACGATAACATAGTTAATTACGCTTGAGTTTATCTTACAACCCATAAAGAGCTATGGTTTGACAAGCACTGATTTAGGAGAAGACCTAGAAGATTGGTGATGCGAGGCAGAAATAACTAAAAGAATTAGAAGATGTGATCATTTCAGGGAACTTAATGGTGCCTTGAAGGCCAAAGTTATTTCGGTGAATTAAAAAATAAAATCTATGAGAGCTGTGTTCGTAGCGTGTTTTTTAAGGATGTGAAACGAGGCTTTTGCTTAAGTAAAATGAGATGAGATTGAAATATACAAAAAATGACGCTGCAAGTTATAACAAGAAAAATTATCTTGATTAAAAGCAGAGAAATAAAATTTGACTCTAAAATTATTCCAAAAATGAGCTCACGACTTAAAAAAATGCACTTGATTCGTAAAAAATTGACTTACAAACGCTTTCCTATAATTATGCTCTTTTGAAGGAGGTCTACCAAAGAAAAATAAACTCTGAGAACCTCTGAAAAGTAACTGTGCAGATCTACTTTAAGTTATAAAAATTTTAATGAAAATGATAAACAAAGTATTTCTTTTCAAAATACGCTATATTAGTTTTCTGTTACTTGGGATGAGTGGAATGTTGAACTGAGGTACGACGTCATTACTTGAGAAGCCAATATGTCTAATTTTTAATTAAGTTGAAAGTGATTATGGAAGTTTAATAAAGGGATCGTATAGCCAGCTATCATTTGTGAGCATAACTCATTTGTACGATGTATTTTTTGAGAAATTTTTCATGAAGAGGTATTTGAAAGTCTAATTTACCGTGCCTTAGCATTGCCTTTTGGTAAAGTTACTAGAGTTTAATTTTTGAGCGAGTAAAAACTCAAATGAAAACCTTTTTACCGACAGGTTGCATTTTAACAGCGACTAAGATAGTTAGATGGAACTAGTCAAAAATAAAAATAGAATTAAACAATTCTAAATATTAAGCTACATACCGTGCTTCTTGATATTAGCTTAATTCATCATCATCATCAAAGTGCCATATCCATTTGGAAGTGGGCAACCATGGAGCGGGAGAGTTTTTTCTAGTTTACCATGGTTAGTTTGGAGATATTACGTGGTGAGGACTCCAGTTCTCTTCCACGCCGTAATTGAAAGCTAGGGACCTAGCCTTTGTCTAATTGGACTAACTAATTGGAGAAGCAGTAGTAACTAGGCTAATTTGAAGCGGCCTTGCTCCCCTTGTCACGACATCGTCCTGAACATGGAGCATTTTAATTGGTAGAAAGGAGTCACCCAATCTACTACTCCGTCTCTTTATGTCGTCGCTGTTTGTTAGGGGCTGCTTATTCATCAAGCTAAGCTGCCTTATGTCGTAGATAACCACCATATGTGATGGCCGTTCCACTATCCACAACCTGCGGACCCGCTCTCTAGCTGTTCCAGCCCAGCTGAGAAATCGGCTTATTAGCTTAGCTTAATTAGTTTGTATATAAAACAAAAAACTTTATTATTAAATGTATAATCAGTTTGTGGATAAAAAAACATTTCCATCTGCCAAAATGGCTCGTAAAAGACAAAAGAAAGGCCGTGTTCATTCCTTCATTTTATTATGTTGAGCTGTTTCCTTATTTTTTAAAGTTCCATTCAATTTATTCCACTTGTAAGTCTCGTTTTGTTGGGCTAGGAAAAAAAAAGAAAAAATTATATTAAGAATGAAATAGTTCTATTAAAATTTAATGCGAGAAAATTTTATATAAATTTTCCATTATTAAAAGCTATTCCGATTTACTCAAATGCGTATTGCAAGTAATCGAGAACATCCGCAAAAAGAGCTAATTCATGATACATTGTACAATTTACATTAAGACCTTCGTAGAACTTCCATTTTAGAATATTCAAAAAATAACCTGAAAGTATAATATAGTTTACTTCTGATAAAAAGTATTATTGCCTAATCTATCTACTGAGAGAAGCAATCCAGACTAGTTCAGTGTACGTCCCAACCCTGGATAGATGGATAGTGTTAGTGGCAGGAAGGGCATCCGGCTGTAAAACATTTTAAAAAATAAACAATTCATATAAATGAGCCAAGGCGTGCCCCAAAAGCGATGCGTTAGAGTTTAGCCCTATTCTTTCGAAAAGTAAACTATCTAGTACAACATCAATTGGTATTAAAGGATTGAAAGCTTAGAGTTGGAAGAATAAGCAAGAAAACTAAAATAGAAGGAAAAATAAATGTGATCTTGAAAATAGGTAAAGAAATACGTGGAAGGACATCTGGTAAAAAAAGCACCAAATGATAAAGTGTAATGATGGTGGAATAAAGAAGCACACGAGGAAATCAGAAAGAAAAAGTTTACAAAGAAAGAAGCCGATTTGAGAGTTTGAGTCACGATAGAAAAGAAAGTAAAACGGCAAAAAAAGAGGCAAAGAAAGTGGTGGCGAAAGCAAAAGCAGAGACTGGATGACGTATAATGAATTAGAAACAAAGTCAAGAGTGAAGAAAATACTACAAATTGAGAAGAAACGGGATGCATCAACGAAAAACACCAATCAGATAAAAGATAAAGACGGTAGAGTACTCATAGAAGAGAACTTTTTAGTTGTTGGCTTACACCAAGGATCAGCGCTTAGCCTTTTCTTATTTAGCCTAGTTATAGATGGTGTTACTGAAGTTATTAGCGATGAGGCCCCATGGTTTATAATCTTTGCAGACAATATTGTTTTGTGTAGAAAGAAGAGACAAGTAGTGCAAGAAAATCTTGAAAAGATGAGTAGAGAAATGGAAAGAATGGGATTGGAAATTTTCTATACATTTTTCTCTATACTTGCTATGTACATCCATGTTAACTAAATATCTATACCTTACAATGAAAGTTTTCCTATGTACACGTGTACATTGAATACGTGAATTAATACTCTAGTGTACACAACTTTTCATATACTTCCTATGTACATCAAGGTAAAGAAAATTTTCTATACATTTTAATAGATTTTTCTCTATACATAAATTTTTTTCTATACATCCATGTTAACTAAATTTCTCTACCTTACAATGAAAGTTTTCCTATGTACACGTGCACATTGAATACGTGAATTAATACTCTATCTTACACAACTTTTCCTATACTTGCTATCTACATCGATGTAAAGAAAATTTTCTATACATTTTAATAAATTTTTTCTCTATACT
The DNA here is from genome assembly GCA_030549495.1 of Nectonema munidae. Classification (NCBI taxonomy): domain Eukaryota; kingdom Metazoa; phylum Nematomorpha; class Nectonematoida; family Nectonematidae; genus Nectonema; species Nectonema munidae. The sequence goes on from JAUIRK010000991.1 coordinate 201,901, forward strand.
TGCTATGTACATCCATATTAACTAAATTTCTATATACTTTACAATGAAAGTTTTCATATGTACAAATGTACATTAATACTCTATCTTACACAACTTTTCCTATACTTGCTATGTACATCGATGTAGAGAAAATTTTCTATACATTTTTCTCTATACTTACTATGTACATCCATGTTATTTAAATTTCTCTATACTCGCTATGTAGATTCATCTTAACTAAATTTTTTCCTATGCTTGCTATGTACATCCATGCAAAGAAAAACCCTATACATTTTTCGCTATATAGTTAATTTATTTGCGCCGCTTGAATGGCTGGATGAATTGGAAGATGTCTGGAGTTCTGTGCAATAAAGAGGAGTCAGAATGAAGGGTAGGATATATTAAAAAATTTGGTAAAACCTGCAATGATATACGGATCAGAAAGGTGAGCAATAAAGAAATCGCAAGAAAAGAAGGTGGAGGACGCAGGTGTGAGAATGTTGAGATGGATGTGTGGAGTAACAAGAAAAATAGAATTAGAATTGCGACAATCAGAAACACGACTAAAGTGAAAGAAATATCAGCCAAAATACAAGAAAGTAGTTTGAGGGGGTACGGTCATGTGATATGGAGAGTTGATGTTGAAGAAGATAAAAGGAAATGGAATTGAAAGGAAAGCGAAAGAAAGGAAAGCCTAAGGATTGCACATAGGTTTAAAGAATGACGATCCGTGGAATAGAAATGAATGGAGAAAGCTGATCAAAAACATCGATCCTACATAGAAGTGGGAAAAGATGTGGTTAAAGAAGAAGAAAAAAAAGTATTGCGTTTACTAATTTTTAACCAATGCTTAATATTGTTGGTAAAAGAAGGGGAACTACTAAAAACATGATCCAACAGACACGACTAAAGATGAAAAATTAAAATTATTTTATACAAAAGCTGTCAATTTGTGTATCCTAATAAAATAAATAATGATTTGGCAAAATGTATGCGATTTTATAGTGACCTCCTTCTTTGGAAATTAAAGATAGAAAAACAGGCATTTACCACTTTATATGGATAAAGGATTCCAACGATCAACATTTAAGATGGATATTTGGAAATCATCAGAGTCCAATAGGAAAGACTTATTAGAATTGGCACAGCCTACAAGTTTTGCGCTTTCATTAATGCTAACATAACAGAATATCAAAGACTTTTTTGCATTGTTGAGTAAGCGATTTAAACCACAGTAATAACTCCATGATTGAATGTGTTCTTGACAAGTTGGCAAAGATGTTGAGATATCAAAAACATTCACAACATACTCTGCATGGCAACAATTGGGTCCACTTTGATAGAGTACTAAATATAATTGCAATGTATACGCGCATACGGCTATGAAGAGTTCAAAAAAAGTAGGGAGTCATAACCTAGCTTAAACAGATAGAAATAGTGCAAACGGAATGCAATATAATAAAGCATACAATTCTTTTTTTGAAACTGTATACAAAAATAGTTGTTAAGTATATAAACAACTACATGAATAAAAATAAAATACCCATCTCTAGAAGTAAAAACCGAAATAATAAAAGTAGAGAGTATTATTTTTGTCTTTTTTAGAAAAAATGTTCTTTGAAGAGTGGACAAAATGAGTGTTGTCGCGTGTACTTTGAGCTTGGCAGAAAATTAGATCCACCGTAGATTTTCATTTTCATTTTCACATTCACTATCGTACTATTAATTTCATAACAATAATTTCATCGTTAAAGTCATCAATGAGAGGAAATTCACGGACGCTTGACAAATTTTGATTGTTTTTTTAATTTGTCAAGGCAACGCAAAATCGGAATCCAAAATATATCAAATTTTGTCCTTAGCACAATTTCAAAATTTTCCAACATACTTTCTTTACATACTTTTGATTTGAGAGTGAAAATTCAATAAAGGCATTTTACATAGTAGATGTCTACAAAATTTTTAGTACTGTTTGGTGCTTTTCCGATATAAAATTCTCCTTTTTTATTTGAAAATAGACAATTTTTCAATTTAAATTGTCTTTTTTGCTTATTCTGATTCAAAATCATCTTTTCATAGACAATGTAATTTTTGATATTCGTTAAAACACTCACATTTGCCCTTTCGGTATGTTGCCGCGTTGTATGTGAAGTGAGAATATTTTGGAGAATTTTATATATTCTTCTTTTTAAATTGAGAAAAGAAGAAATAGAACTGTAATGGTGTATATTATATGAATAAAGTTTTCAAAGTTATGCACTAAGAAAGCGTGGCTTAACTTGAAACTTACAGTAATCGGATGCGTATTTATGACCACTTCTAACGACCCATCCTTTTAATCGAAAGAATTGATAGGCAATGTACTTTTGCAAGAACAACTTGTCTTTCCGCTGGAATAAATGAGCCATTGTAGAGATGGATATAACGCAATTGTCTTCCGGTTTAACCACTTTTAAGCATCTGATAACGTCCAAAAGAAAAATAGTTTCTTCTGGTGAGAGTAGTAGAGTTCTTCTAAAGTCTAGAAATGCATCAGAAAACATAAAAATGATATCAAAATCTTACTTGTATATCTCAATTTTAATAGAAGAAGCAGATAATGCAAATAAAGGAACACTTTCTGATACGTCTGTAACTGATTCAACTCTATCATATAAAAAGTGTTTCCCAAAATAACCCTAAAAATGCTCAATTTAATGGAAAAGAAAACATATAAAAGCAAAATACCACAAAGTATAAATCAATGGCATCTGTATTCACCAATATCTGATTGTCAAAAAGAAAGGCGGTAAAATTTTGATAAACTTTAAGCTTCAAAAAAGGTAGACATTTTAAAGGTTTTGATGTGCATTTTATTCTAAGCTTTTCGATGTCTTTTAGATAGGATTCTTTCTTGACAAAAGATGATTTCATCCAATTCTAAAATTAATGATATGCATGGTGAAAAAATTGAATTTATAAACATCACTTAGTTCTGAAAATAATGAAAAAACATTATTTTCAATTAAGAAGATATTTCTAGTAAGAGCCTGCCCCTAACCCTATTTGTGCTGAGCTAAATTTGTTCGTTCAAATGATGGGGGGGGGGGGGGGGGGTAAAGTTCACGCCCTTTATTTTTCTTAGATATTATTAAGTTTTTATAAATATTTTGAATGTGATATATATTTCAAATATGCTGAATTCAGTCGTGATGTCCATTTTTATCAGAATCAATAAAACCTGTCAAAAAAAAGATTTATATTTACCAGCTCATCTCATAAAGGAACTTTTTATTTAAATAATTATATTAGTTATTTACATATATAACCCATTTCCAAGTAAGCCGAATTTAGTGGCGATCCTAATTTTTTATGAAAATAAATTAAACGCGTTAAAAAAATTAATTAAGCCTGTCTATGAATGTCAAATATATAAAGGTGACAATAAATTGTACTTGCAATATTTCTATGATAATTTTTTTCTTAAACATATCTGAATCTAGCTCGCTTCGAGAAGATACATCTTCTTCCGTTTCTGAGACTGAGAGCTTTCTTTGTTCTGATGTTTCTGTTTCTTCTCAAAGTAGTTTTTATGCCACTCAACGTTTTTCTTCCCAACCTGATGAGTTTGTAGCAAGCGATGGGACAAGATGGAGAAATTTTGCAAATATAAAAAGAGGAAGAGTAGATAAAGCAAACGTATTTAAACTTTGTGCAGGTGTTCCTTCTTTTATTTCAAATAAATGTACTTCTCCCTACGATTTTTGGAAATGTTTTTTTGATGAATCAGTGCTACGTCTTGTTGAAAAGTATACTCGGCGTTCAATGGAATGCGAAAAAGAGTTTCATCTTTCTTTAGAATACTTGGAAGCTTTTATTGCTTTACAATATAGAAGAGACCTGTACGGTAAGTCACATTCTACTAATTTTCTTTGGAACAAAGATTACGGTCCTAATCTTTTTTCTTCTACAATGTCAAGAAATGTTTTCAAATTCATTTTCAAACATCTCCGATTTGACGATAAAAAAACATAGAAGTAATGATGACAAATTTTCACCTATTAGAGAGCTTTTTGATAAATTTCGTGCAAATTGCTCAACATCATATAAACCTAAGTGCTTTTTGACAATTGATGATCAGTTACTTCCTTTGAAAAACCGTTGCAAATTCATCATTTTCATGCCTAATAAGCCCGGTAAATTTAAGATAAAAGTTGAATGACCTCACATAAGAAGTGGAACGTTATTATTTTTTGCACATTGTCAGTATAAATATAACGAATGGTCTTCGTTAAAAATCAGAAAAGTGGTATCTAAACTAAATAAAAATTCTTTCGAAATAAAAGTTGACTACGATTATCCAATAAAACTTGTGCATTCGATCGACATTTTTCACTTCAAAAATAATTTTAAATTTATTAGTAAAACATTATACTGACCTACACTACTCACCCATAAAAAAACGAAGGTTAATTTATAAAAAAATGGAAAAACTAAAACTATTTTATAAAAATCTACAAATAAATTTAGATTCTGATAGTAGAGTGGCTTTATAATTGTGATGGAAATTGTTACAGATTATAGGTAAAAATTTGTCCAAATGAAACGAAATTTAGTTTAAAATGCATTCCTCATCTGCTAATTAATGGTAATGAAGCCCATGGAATATAAAAACAGAAAAATGGTATTTCTCAAGTATTGAAAGGGAATAAAAATTTAATTTGGTATATCGCATGATGCATTTTCTTGAGAAATGTGAAAGTTATAAGCGTTTTAATATTTGACTAAGATTTAAGCTAGGAACACTACAAATAAACTAAGCGTACACTAGCCCGATAAAATAAACCACACACGCGTGCTAAAGATGTGGTGAAGCGTATGCGAAATAAGAATTCGCTACGCTCACAAACGCGTAATGTAACATATGTTAATCTTTCTTCGCTTAGTTATGCGCTAAAATCAATAACAAGCGTGTTAGAATGAATATGATTTATTCTTCGCACACTGTCGGTATAAATATAACGAATGCCCTTCGTTAAAAATCAGAAAGGTTGTATCTAAACTAAATTAAAATTGTTTTTCATGACATTTTAAAATGTAAAAAAGCATATTCTACCTTTGTGAAAATAAAATATTGAAAAAATAGTATATAAACTCATCACGTTAATTATTATTGGTATTTTTTGAAATTAAATAAAAGTTGACTGACCTCGATTTTGGATAAATAAAAATATATTTATTTGTATAACCTAGCCTATGTTAACCACAAAGAGTATACCTTTCCAATGATACCATTTTCATTCAAAATTTTTCTTTAAATCTTCACATTATGCACATTTCAAAAGGTGGTCCCTTTTTTTACAAAAATTTAGACAAAATTTTTCGAAGTAAAGTCCATTTATTAAATTTTTTTAAAGTAGAATTTTTGAAATGTGGCTTTCAATATGTATGTGAAATATTTTTTGAAAATTTTAAAGTATCGGATGTCTTGCCAGACCTCTGATATAGTAATCATAAATAAAATGACTATAACAGTTTAATATATTTATATATAATCGAAGAGTTGTTAAAAACATAAGTAAACTCGAATATACATAGATGGATATGCATGTAATACAAGAATAAAATCATCACAATAAAATGCAAGTGAAAAGAAAAAGAACTTTCTGTCTACAAATATGTTTTTGTAAAAAAAATTTTGAAGAACTTTTTTAGATTTAAAAGTTAAGCTAATTATAAGAAATTTCAGTATAAAAATTAAAAAAATAAAGCAAAACTCGAAGATAAGGTTTTGCTGATGCCGATTCTTGAAAATAGCCATTAGTGATGGCAGTGAAGATTAATCCTTTCATCCCTATACAAAATTACTTATTTATATAAATATATATATTCTAGATTTAAATAAAGGTTAACTAAATTAAATAATAAATACTAAGATTTGTAAGTAAAAAGGTTAACTAAATTAAATAATAAATACTAAGATTTGTAAGTAATCTTACTCAAATAGATGAAAAATAAAACAAATCTTCAAAATAAAGTGATAACAAAAATAATATTTATAAGAAATAAAAGTAATGAAATCCAATTTAGGCAAGAAAAGAATAAATTTAATTAATCTGAGGTTTTAATCCAAATAGACTGATTTTTTAAAAATAGGTTAGCGAATGTTCAGCGCAAGAAATGTTATTTTGTAAAGGAATCATTTAAAGATAGTCTTTAATGCTTTAGAATAGTTATTAATTTAAAATTTTCTAAAAAAAACAACTTTGCCTACATTAGATAAGATTTCAAATTTTATATAAATAATAGCCGGTGACGTGGTCGTTTCTCATTTAAAGAAAGTTTTAAAGCTGGTATTAATTATTAGGATCACACTAAAATAAGTAAATTTTTCAGTGCCAGTAAAACACGTATGCACACACACGGGCATATATATATTCAAAAATTGATAAGAAATTCATATAAAAACAATTTTACTTAAAATAATTATAGAACTTGAGTTTCTTATTCAGAAAAAATATAATTTGGCTATATTTATTGTATATATATATTTTTATAATTGAAAAAATGTTAAAAGTTTTGTTTATCCTTCATTTCTGTTATATCGATTTTCAAAGCTTTGTCTATCCGAGGAAAATAAACAAATCATTAAAATTTTGTTAAAATTTTCCTGAATAAAAAGTACACGAAAAAATTATGAATTTTTGCTTTGTATTTTAGTGAACTGGTTAAAATCGTGTCACTAGTTTAATGTCCTCTATTTCTCCTCCATTAAGATTTGTTTAGTGATACAAATTATTATTATGTTTTAAAAACACTTGCTTCAAGCCAGCTTTCGGATTTTTTTATAATCTATAAGCTATGTCATTCAAACAACAACAACACGAAAAAATTAAATTTATATAGATAGACAAACAAATATTCTATTTTTTTGAAATATATTTACTATTTTATTCTATAAAAATTTATCAATTTAAGTATTGATTTTTTTAATCAATTATTATTGAGCCTCAATGGTTGTTAGGGTGTACCTCTCAGCTTAACAGTTGAAGGTCAGGGGTTCGATCTCCCAAGGCTCCAAACTCTAAAAACAAATTCACAAAAACTGTTATTAACTCTTAAGCATAATGCGAGCATATAGCCTTACGGCTGAAAGTGCTTTGATATCTCAAAACAAACCAACCAATCAATTATTATTATTAATTAAAATGAAACCTACTAATATTATAAAATGTAGATTTAAGTCTTTTTAGTTTTTTTCCTTTTTATTGTTATTATATTATAATTTAATTTTAGATATCAAAAAAATAATAAACATTTAAAAGAAAAAAATGCTCGGTGGTAATTTTTTTTTTGTAATAGATTGTATCTTATTAATAATTAACACTTATTTTCCCAACTGTATAGGTTCCTTGGGCTGTTTTCAACCTTTTTTTTCAAAATTTTAATTCACCTGAAAAATTTATTGAAATCGCACAAAAATATAAAAACATTAAATAGAACAATTTATACACACATATTTCAAATGATTTTTGCATGCAAAGTACTCACAAATAGAGCATTTCAGAGATATTTTATTTTTTGTGTTTATGCAAAGATGATATCTTGCTTTTTTTGGCCCATGAAAAATTTCTTCTTCAACTTCTTGATTATTTCTTTTTTTTATTTTAAGTACCAAATTTTTGCTTGATAAAGTTCTAGGCAGTTTTGGCCTTGCCCTAATCAGTTGTTCTATAAGTTTTTTTCCTAGTGTAACCAAATATTTTCGCCTGACATCACAACAATTTTTGTTTTTTATAAAAATCTCTTTTGACAAAATAAAACTATTAAGTGCGGAAATATCAATTATGTTACTAAAAACCACAATTGGGCCAGCGCTTTGTTTTTCTTTTGACTGAATAATTTGATACTATTTGATCAACTATTTTTTTGCTTCAGAGTCGTCGATTCTTTTAGATTTATGAAAAGAAGATAAAAGGAAGACGTTTTTGTTTTTTAGGCATATACGAAACAAGCATGTTTTCTTCGGTGAACAAGAACACAAGAAAATACATGGCGCTTTTTTATATCAAGTATTGCTGGTGGTATAAACTTTTTGTTTTTACGAACTGTACCAAGCAAAGTCATTTTTCTCTCTTTTAACCCTATTAGTGCTGGGGGCGCGTAAAACGCCTCCCCTTGACTAAAAAATTAATTGTAGAAAATTGGCTGAATCATATCCCTTCAAATTTTGTGACTTTTCCTAAAATCGCTAGTTGCATCTTTTGAAACCATTTCCATTGTAGTTGAATGACCCCTTCATGTCCAAAACTGTCAATCAAAATTTTACAGCAAAATTTTGACATTATCTGTACTTAACCTTATTATAACTTAGGATCTATATTATATAATACACTGAAAATTTATAATTATATACAGTTTGGAACGCATAACACTTTATATATTTAATTTTTTCAATAATCATGGCTACTTTTTAGAAAATGTCAATCAAAATTTTGATTGATCAAAAATATATCTAATAAAATATACCTTCAAATTTTACATAAAATATATGTTTTATACTAAATCAGTCATGCTGTTTTCATTTCTGGACTCATTTTTTACATTTAGGATTTGAAAATACCTATAAGTATTAATCAAATTTGCGGTTTACTTCTGAAAATTGTCTCCAAAACCATTCCTTCACATTTTACATAAAATATATGTGTTATACTAAATCGGCCATGCTGGTTTCATTTCTGGACTAATTTTTTTACGTTTAGGATCTGGAAATAACTATAAGTGTTAATCAAATTTGCGGTTTACTTCTAAAAATTATCTCCAAAAACATTCATTCAAATTTTACAATGAAATATATGTTTTATATCAAATCAACCATGCTGTTTTAATTTTTGAACTCATTTTTCACATATAGAGGTTTTAAAATATCAGTCAAAATTTGCGGTTTACTTCTAAAAGCTATCTCCAAAAATATTCTCTCAATCATGAAATATTTGTTTTTATACCAAATCGATCATGCTGTTTTCATTTTTGAACTCATTTTTTACATTTAGGATTTGAAAATACCTATAAGTATTAATCAAATTTGCGCTTTACTTCTGAAAATTGTCTCCAAAAATATTCTCTTGAAATATATGTTTTTATACCAAATCAACCATGCTGTATTCATTTCTGAACTCATTTTTTACATTTACGATGTGAAAATACCTATATGTGTTAATCACATTTGCGGTTTACTTCTGAAAATTGTCTCCAAAAACATTCCTTCACATTTTACATAAAATATATGTTTTATACTAAATCGGACATGTTGGTTTCATTTCTGGACTCATTTTTTACGTTTAGGATCTGAAAATACCTATAAGTGTTAATTAAATTTGCGGTTTACATCTAAAAATTTTCTCCAAAAACATTAATTCAAATTTTACAATGAAATATATGTTTTTATACCAAATCAACCATGCTACTTTCATTTATGGACTCAATTTTTTCAGTTTGAATTTGAAAATACCTAAGTATCAATCAAATTTGCGTTTAGTTCTAAAAGTTGTTTTTATAGCAAATATATCATGATGATTTCATTTCTGAATACAGTTTTCGCATTTAGAGGTTTTATTGCAAGTGTCAATCAAATTTGCGGTTTATGTCTGAAAACTATATCCAAAAATATTCTCTCTAATTTTACATGAAATATATGTTTTTATACCAATTCGACCATGATAATTTTTATTTCTGAAATTATTTTTTGCATTTAGAGGTTTTAAATGCCTGAAAGTGTCAATTAAATTTTCGATTTACGTCTAATGTCTACAGAAATATTTTTGAAATTTAAATAAAATATCTGTTTTTATGCCAAATGGAAGATGCTGGTTTCATTTTTGGGCTCAGATTTGGCATTTATGGTTTTAAAATATCTAAAAGCTTGAATCAGATTTGCGGTTTACTTCTAGATACTGCCTTCAAAAATATTTTCAAAAAAATAAAATATCTGTTTTATACCAAATCGACTATGCTTATTTTATTTCTGTACTGGATTTTGGATAATACGTTTAAAAAATATCTCGAAATGGCAAATGAATTAGTAATGTATGCCTGAAAATCAGTTCTGTAAAAAAATGGCCCCATATTAGGTATATAGTAAAAATATACTTTTTTTTTGTATATTTTGGCTTATAATACTTTCTACAACCATCTTGAGTATGAAATATTTATTAAAAAAAATAAACCGTATTATAAAATCTTTTGAAAATTTGTATGAGAGAAGGAACCAAGTTGAAAACTAATTGAAAAGAGAACATGTGATCAAAAAAAATAATTTAAAAAAATATGTATCTTGACAAAATGGAGGATCTACAATGTTCTAATGAACTAGGAAGTGGTTTAATTATATAATATTTAAAAAAGAAGTTCCTCTTTTACAAATGAAAAATATTTAAATCTTTAGCTTATCATTTAGGATTACAGTTAACATTTAGCTAAGATGGGTAGGAAATCTGAAAATTTAGAATAGGTCAGATTTATCAAAAATGGCACAGATGCCAATATGTGAGAATTTAGTCACTATCAAGATATTTTTAATTTAAATTGAATTTGTCCATCTTTTTCCTTTTGTGTCAAAGAGATAATATTTTAGATGAAGAACGTTGACAACTTTTTGTAATTGAACAATCAACATCACGAATGATTCATCAGAAAAAAACCTTTGAAATGATATTGGTTGACAAATATTCAGGCCTAATAATAAAATACACGATACTGATAAAAAAAAAAGTCTAAGATCATCAAGAAGATCTTTAATCAGAATGCTTTGAGAGAGTAAAAAAGTAATTTTATCCTTATAAAAAAATTTTCGAACACACATTGAAGAATATAAATTTCTAATGAAAAAAGAGCTACCAAGAAAGGATCATCATAGAATGAATACCAAAATTACATACTGTAAATTATAATATGACGTAGAGACTACGAGCCGATAACGAATTTGTAGCCAAAAAGATGGAGGTCCTATCGATTTAATCGATTTTTTGACAGGTTTTATTGATTTCATAAAAAATGAACATCACCATTAAATTCTGCATACTTGAAATGTATAAAAAACTTTAAAAGAATAAAAATTTTAATTTTGACATGGGCTGTCAAATTTAAATTATTTTGTCAGGTTATATTTATAAAAAAAAAGGAATATAACCAGTAAACACAGCCTACTTGAAAATGGGTATATGTGTGTAAAATGCCATACACGGTAAACTTCATCATCTCCCTATACTTTCTATTAAACGTAATTCTTTAATTCAAAAAACCGTGCCTCATCCTTTCTTTTTGGGATAAATCAATTTTTTGACAGTTTTGATCGATTTTTATAAAAAAAAATGAATATCACCAAAGAATTACGCATGCTTAAAAATGGGTATATATGTGTAAAAAACTTTATATTATTACTTAGATAAAAAGTTTCTTTTTAAGATGAGCTGTCATATATAAATCAATGCTTTGATAACTTTAATTGATTTTTATAAAAAAAATGAATATCAACGCTGAATTCAGCATGCTTGAAAATGGGTGTATGTGTAAAAAACATTATATAATTATTTAAATAAAAAGTTTCTTTTTTGAGATGAGCTGTCATATGTAAATCACTTTTTTGACAGGTTAGAATGATTTTCATAAAAATTGAATATCACCACTGAATTCAGCATATTTGAAAATGGGTATACATGTGTAAAAAACTTTATATACTTATTTAGATAAAAAGTTCCTTTTTGAGATGAGCTGTCACATTTAGATCAATTTTTTGACAGGTTTGATTGATTTTCATAAAAAATGAATATCACCACTGAATTCAGCATAGTTGAAATATATATGTAACATCAAAAATATTTATAAAAACTCATTAATATTTGAGAAAAATAGGGGGGGGGGGCACTTTACGCCCCCCCCAGCACTTGAGCGGACAAATTTTGCCCAGCACTAATATGGTTAAAATGAATAAATAAGTTTCTCTTTGAATTGATTTTTATTTTTTCTTTTATTGATTTTCAGGCCTAATTTGTAAATGTGTATTTTTATTAATGTCTAAAAAAAATGAAATATGACGACTCACACTTGAAATTTCGTTTTGGAAGATGATAGTCCTCACTCCAGCAATCTGGTAGGACTGGAATAAATGGATGCGATGCGTTTGAACTTTCTGGAACTTCGTCAAAAATATTTTCAACATTTGATTTTTGCTGAAAAGGTTGAGATACGTATTTCATTCCATCAATTTTATCTTTTTTCGAGTTTTTATTCATGAAATTTATTATACTTTTTTGTCTTTTCATAATAACTAGCAACTTTTCAATACACTGAGTTTTCGAAAATTCTTAAGGAAGACGACTCTAAAATGCAAAAAATCATTATAAATTAGTTTGAAAAGTTTTCATTTTTACGAATTAAAATGAAAAATAAATTATCTAAATTTTTTCAATCTAAAATTTTTTCAAAATTTTTTTTTTGAAATCCTGAAGGCAAAATGAAAATTTAGAAAAATTTTTTTTGATATTTTGTAGTTTCGTCAAAATTTTAAAAGTAACTTCAAAAAGGTAAATTTTTAATATGTTTCACCAATTTTAAAACTAAAGATTTTCATACCAAAAGTGAAAAAATTTGCAAAAACTATGAAAAGAGGTGATTTTTCGCTGTGGGTTGTATAAGATAAAATTGAAAAACAACAGTTCAAATGATATTCAGTGTTGGTTCCAGTTAACAATTGAAAGGTCAAAGATTTTTTTTTCATTATTTGAATTTGAATATTTTCTGATCTGTGAAACATTCATATACAAGTGATACTAATTCGGAATGTTGTTTTTCGAAAGACGATGAAACAGTCTTTTATGTTTATTGTGAAGTATAATAAGAAGAACTTGGACAGAAGAGGCTGGGAAGTTTGCATGTGATGTATATGTTTTTTTTCATGATAAGATAAGTGAAAGAATGTACAGAATCAAAACATGCATATATATACAATCAACACCATACAATAAACCAGGACTTAAAACAAGGGGCGCACATCGTTACAATTTTATATCAATGAATATTGTAAGACTCGCGTTAAAAAAAATTTTCAAATCTTTATCTGTACTTTGTTACATTTAGTAACATTTGAAAACTTTAATTTTTTCAAGTCAAGAAATTTTTTTTCATAGCTATTAAGTTTAAAAGCAAAAATACTATATTTGTTTAATATTTGAGCAGAGATATTTTTTATAATGTTCGATTGTAAAATTTTGTAAGTAACACTGTACATAATTAATTAAATCATTTTTTTTAAGAAAATTTGTTGATTTATTATAATAAAAATATAATATCGAAACAAAATGCTTCAGTTGTTAAAAATGTACTTGATCTATTTATGACAGCTGTGGGAATTTTATTTGTAGACAGAAATAGTCAAAAAACGCAATGATTTTCTTGTTCTCGTATACTATGATTTTTATGATTTATGTTTGTTTAAAGTTTTTTAATGATTTTGTGTTCTTAGACTTAAATAATTTTATGAAAAGTGATTAAAATACCGTTTTTTGTATACTATCCTTCCTTATAAAATGTAAAAAATACAAGCGTTACCAAATCACCCTATAAGGGTTAGCTACTTCAACGTTGGCTTTTGCTGCTTATAAAAACTGGAAAATATCAAATAAACTATCTCATTTTTTATGCCTCCTATTATTTTGAAATTATTCTGTGAACAGACAGTTTCATTTTAAAATAGTAAAAATTTATTTATTAGTTTATTTTGTCTCCTTTCTCTCTTATGTTAATTATGTAACAAATTTTTCAATTTTGAGTAAAAGGTAAAGGTACCGTGGGTGTGTCTTCATTGACAAGGCACTGATGTACCCCGTATGTCAAACTATGAACAAATTGGTATCGATGAGGAATCGAATCCAGAGACTTCCGTGATGAGTCCATCATCTCAACCAACCTGCCCTACCCATATGGTAGGCTGTAGTGGATATGTCAAATTAGTTTTCGAAAAACTTAAGTTATGCTGTAAAATATTTTAGTTTTTGTTAAATCTCTATAACTTTTTCTGATAGACTTTTTTTCCTTAAAATTTATTATAAAAGGCAAATCATTGCAAAATGTAAAAAGTTATTTTACTATTTGTAGATTTTTGTAGCTTGCACCAATTTAGCTTTTAAACTATTTTTGAATGATGCTGAGAAAAATAAAGTAATGCAATATTAATTTATTGTTTGATTTTTGTTTGCACAATTTTATCTTTATTTTATACCCTTTTTAAAAAGAATGACAGAATTCGAATATAAAGTTTTCTAACTTTAGTTCTGTTTTACATTTTTGATAGAAATTACCTCAGAAAAGCTATATAATTTGGATGTATTTTTTTAATTTATTTTTCTCAATAAAACATTTTTTCATTTTTTAGGAAGAAGGAACAACTGAAAATTAATGAATGATTTTTTTCATTCAATAAAATTGCCACTTTTTTATTGTTAATTGATATCTTTACCCCCTTTCTACACATAATTTGGAGATGGTGCGCATCTATTTGAAGTGAGAAAGAAGTAGCTACTATATATACCTCATTAATTCAAAAAAATTTGTTGTGTTTTTTAACAACAAATCCCCTCCCTCCAATAATTTCAAGGATGTGCGCCCCTGAATCAATGACATTTTTTTCATATAAACATCGCAGGGTGTCTAGTAGACTCTTTTCTTTCAGACTACATTCATTCATATAAAACTCTCCAACCTTCAGTTTTTTTTTTAAACTACTCTACCGAGTAGGAGCGAACCGGCTGAATCCCACCACCCATATTAGACCAGCCATTTTCTATACATACATGTTATAATGCATCTTGCAAACTACAAACTTTTTTAAAATCAGAATTTTTTTAGATATGATAATTTTTAATTAACTAAGCAGTTAAAAACAGTAAACTTTTGAGAATTTTTCATTATCCTCATATAACATGGAGTTGAATAAACAACCACCATCTCCAGATGTTTGAAGAGGAACGTAATCATCACATAAATTAAATAGGCTGCGATATACTATCTATGGATGATTTATAGATGTTTAGATGTTTAAATTTCTGAACATCTAAAATAATTTTTTCATTTATCTCAATAACTTTGTATTTCAAATCATTTAGAAGTTCAGGAAAATCTTTAAAACTATTATCATTAAAAAATAGAATAAATCTTGATAAAAAATTTGAAATAAGAAAGAACTTCAATTTCAGCATTAAAGTTCATCTCAGATTTCAGACAAACTGGAATATCTAAAAGAATACAGAATTAGAAACAAAAATTAACTAAAATTAAAAAAACATTTGAAATTTACTTACTTTAGAAAAGCATATTCAAAGGAATAGAAAAATGAAGGAACCAAATAAATAGAGATAACTGAACAAGTCAAATAAAGTAATGGGGACAAAAAATTTACCTCTACTTTAGGAAAATATATTTGAATTTATAAGAAAATTTAGGAATCAAAGAAACACATTTCGCTAAACAAGTAGGAACATTTAAAACGAAGTACTAGGAAAACAACAAATTGAGATCGTAGATCTGAAATCAAATAAAGTATTATGAATATAAATTTTACTATGCTGAGAAACCTTTAAAATTGACTTATTTAATAAAAATAAATTTAAAGAATTTAGAAAAACTCGCAATTTAAAAAAATGAAACTCAACAAAAAAAGATAAACAATATAAAACTATATTAGTAATAATAATAAATAATATATGAAATTATATAAAAAGTTACTTTGTTCAATATTAAAAACTTTTGGTAAGGTAAAATAAGTGTGAGAATCTAAAAATCAAAGTATAAAAAGTAGATATTTTTAATCATTATTGAAAATCGATTTGTCTTAATCGAGGTGTCAAAATGTGAATTTTCAAAAAACCATGAAAATACAATTTTTTTCAGAAATGGTAAAAATTTTTCGAAGTCCAAAATTTGGGATTTAGAATTTTAACTTCAAAATTTTTCAAGTAAAAAAATCAAAATTAAATTTTTGTTTGCATATTCCTGTTCATTATAAAATTCTCTACCAATTGATATATAAAACAGAAAAATAATAAATATTTAATTTTTCGAAAATTTCTCGTGGCACCTCGCAAAAAATTTCAAATTTTTTCACCGTAGTATGTTAGATATATTTTATGAATGTGCAAAAAAATTGAAAAAAAAATTTTATTCTTCATTTTACACGCTAAAATATGGTGAAAATTGCAAAATTGTGCATGTTATTCAAGGGTTTATAAATTTTTTCAAAAACAAAATGGCATGTAAAATGTGGGTAAAAGGATGTTCTTTAAAATAGGTATGGTTTAAAATGTTTTTAAAAAAATTTCTCGCATGAAGTTTTCTTCAAAATTTAAAACTTGTAAATTTTGACACAAAAAAACGCTAAATTTTTTATAAAAAATTAAAATCTTTATTTATAAAAGTACTTTAACTCACTTGAATTTTTTTCAAAATTATTCAAGCATCTCGCAGGAATTGAAAATTTGAGAAAATTTAGAGTTCAGGTGCGGGTCAATGAACTCACTATCAGGTCATTTCACTTAGACCACGTGATAGCGCTACCGAAATGAGGCAGGTTAACATTTTATAGCTTGCAAAAATCTTCTTTAATCTAATAGTAATTTAACTTTGAATGGAAAAAGAAAAAAAAGTTCGGGGAAATATATAATACTTACAAATATTAGGAGCTTGGCAAATATATGCATTATATATGCAAACGGAGATTCGCCAAGATGCTATGTATTTATTTGTAAAAAACCTGTGGTTAAAAATTAATATCTTACAGTTTTTAAAATTTCATGAAATTTTGTATTGAGATTTGCTCTATAGTTCCTAACTATCTTTCAAAATTTTAGCTCATTTTAGTTCATATGAAAAAAGTTATTAGGCCTTAAAAATTTGTGGAGGGCATAGATCGGTCTAGATATATATATATATACATGTTAGGAGCTTGGCAAAGTTGGAGGCATTATATATGCAAACGGAGATTCGCCAAGATACTATGTATTTATTTGTAAAAAATCTGGTTAAAAATGAAACTTTCACCTTATAAAATTATTTTAAAGAAACTTTCGAGAAAAACTTTAATTTTTCTTGGTTTAAAAAAAATACATAACTTCTAGCATCTAAAGGTAACAGTGAGTTTAAATTACTTTATACTTTTTACAATAAACAGATCTTCCTTGGCATGTTCTTCCAACAAAATAAGTGATATAATTGAATCTTATAGTTGTTAGTGTTGGAGCTGTAGGACATCCTAGTGCTACACTAGGGTGCCTAGGATTTGAAGAACATATAATAACTTTTGCTACTTCTCTTAATTGAAGGTGATAAAACGTAATATTTTCAATTTTTAGTAAAGTTAGTCACCAAAATGTATAGAAAGGTTAACAAGATATGAGAATAAGTCCCGGTACATTTTTTGAACATGTCTGGATACTACCAAAATCGACACTATCCATCGTCTTATTTTACTTTATTGTTATTTTGCTTTTTTCATTCTACTTTCAACTATGGATACCACAGCATGGTAGTTACTCTCTAATTATTATTATCATCATTTACATAGCCCGCAAGACTTTTCCATTTGATAGGTATTTAAAAGAGGCCTCCACATTCTTCCTTGATGGAAAAGGCACACATTCCATTTGCTCGTACTATTCGAAAATTGTATTAAATTGAATAAGGATATTTTTATTAAAAATATATTTTTGAGAAATTTTATTCATTGATTTTAAAAAATGTTACGAATTTGGCAACTGTAAATGTAAATGGTTAAATAAACAAATGGGAAAAGCAATTTAATTCAGCAATAATACATGATATTTGGAAAAAAACATTAATGAACAGTTTTTTGAAGAGAATACGCGTAGAAAGGACACAAAATTTTAGTGACAAAACCAAAATTCTAAAAAAAAGAAAAAAATAAGAAATGTAGAATGAGAATATATCTGAAGTTCTTACTAATAGAATGAGGTAGACAGATCCTAAGTACAGCGAAATAAAAAGAGCAATGTAGAGATCGAAGAAAGCAGGTTTTGAGCTAAAATAGTGAATAGATAAAACAATTTTTATAAGGAAGAATTGAACAAAACTTCTGAAAGCAGTGTGTTCTCAACGAATACACGATGAAAGAAGGGATTGAATTCTATATTAGACAGATATACTACAACAAGGTCGACCTTGGCTCGCCAGGACAAAGACCTGCTCACTAAAGCGAATGGATGATGATGAGGATGATGACAGATATACTACAAGTCAGAAGTGCTCAAAAAGTTGGTCGCAATCGTTCAGTCAATCTCAAAACAGGCAGCTGCATGCTTCAACACCAAGACAGATTTAATTTTGACTAAAATTGTTACAATGTCCAATTTGATAAGTATGCGAATTCGATGAATAAGTCGACCGCAAACAAATTCGGATATGAAAGTCCATTTTTCATCATAAAATTTTGGGCAGTCCTGTTATACGTTACGTTCATAATGATTATTTTAGTCAAATAGGAAAAGATAATACAGTCAATTCCATTTATAACGAATTTCGCTTATAACAAAAGAATTATTCAGTCCCTAGAAAGAATACCTTGTTTTGTATATAACGAATTTTTTAACAAATAATTTTCAAAAAGTTCAATAAATTTTAATAAATAGTTTTCTTATCTTTTTTTAAAATGCCTAAATTTTAAATATTATTTTAACAATAAAAAATATATAAATTTAAAATAATAAGTATACAAAAATATTTTTATTATTTTTTTCTAGTTTTTTTTATTTTTAATTAAAATGGACTACATTAACAATAAAAGGAAAAGTTTAACTTTAAAAAAGAAAGCAGAAATAATAGAAGCTGTGGAAGAAAACAAGAATTATAAAAAATGTGAAATTTCAAAACGTTTTTCTATTTCTCCTTCATCTTTGTCTACAATTCTTAGAGATAAAGAAAAAATCTTGAATTTATATTACTCAGGCTTCGTTTCAAGCAAATCTAAGAGACTGAAAAACTTGAATGTGAGTGAATTAGATGGAAAGTTGTTGGAATCGTTTGTTAATGTAAGATCCCAAAATTTACCTATAAATGGGGTGATTCTACAGACTTTGCAAAAAGTTTGCAATTGCAATGGGAATGTTCTTCTTCTTGTATTTCAAGATGGAAAAATAGACACAATATTTCTTTCAAACAAATTACAGGATAAGCAGCTTCAGTTAACCCAGCTGTAGTTTCTGATTGGAAACTCATTAACGGTCATAGGTAAAAGTCGAAACCCCAAGTGTTATAAAAACATTAAAAACTCCCATTAAACTATGCGTACAATACAAAAGCATGGATGACAGGAAAAATTTTTCAAGATTGGATAACAAAGTTTGATCGAAAAATGGGGAAAGAAAAAAGAAGTCATATTGTTTATGGATAATTGCACTGCTCATAAATCTTTGACTGATTTGAAAGCTGTTAAAATATCTTATTTTCCACCAAACACAACTCCAACCCTGTGAGAATTTAATATAATAAGAAATTATTATAAAAAATTTGAAATCTAAGTACAGAAAAAAACTTTTACAAAGAGTTTTGGATTTTTATGAGCTTAAAAAAAGTTTTGAGTTCACTCTTTTTGATGCAATGTTGATGTTAAAATTTGCTTGGAATAATATGGTAAGTGAAAATACAATCAAAAAATGTTTTTCTCAGTGTTGATTTGTGTTTCAAGATGAAGGTAGTGAAAATATTAATATAGAGTATGATAATCAAAATCAAAGAAATTGAAAAATGTCTGATGGAAGCACTTCAAATTGTGAAGAGATGAATAAACTAATAGAGTTTAATTTAGTGGACGAAAATATAAATTTTGAAGATGTAATTAATGTTGACACAAATTTAGTTGCTTCTGATGTCAATAACATCTTGCTGGAAAAAATATGGTTTCTGACGAAGATGTAAACGAAAAAGATGAATCAGACCATGAACAAAACTTAGTCACTAAAGCTGAAGCCAGAGGAGCACTTGAAAAACCTCATTTATTTTGTTCTCAGCGCAAAATAGAAGACACCATGTTGCTAAAAAGCGAACAATTTTTATTGAACTCAAGCTCGGCAAAACAAACAAAAATAGAAGATTATTTTACAAAAAATTAATGTATGAAAATAAACTTAATTATTACCTTTAGTTTAGATTTATTTCTAATTTTAAAAATTTTTTACGATATAATGAAATATTGTTAAGGTACCGTCAAATTCCTTATAACCGGTTTTAGCTGTATATTGATTTCCAAAGATGCACAAAATCTAAATTATTAAAGACTAACTCTTCCTTCAGGCGTCGACTAAAGTAGTAAAATGAATCTTTGAGCATACGTAACCACATTTAAAAAGAAAGATGCCGTGAGTTCGCTAAAAACATAACAACGCGTTCAGCAAAATCCAAGCATCCACTATGGATTCCGTATATGCATAGTTAAATTCAGCTATCACAATAAAATCACCTTAAATCACATTTTATGCATACCCCTTATCCAAATCTATATAAAAACATCTCTAATAATCCTTGTTTGTGGGGCATATATAGAAATAAAGGTGCAGACTAGGTGCCTAAATCCAACTCTACATCAATAATTTTAGTTACAACTAACTATTTTAAGCGTTATTCCAAGGTCTGCATATCCTTCATCATCTCCACTGACATTTTTTGCAAGTGCTTAACTTATATATACTATCTTGAAGACATACAATATCAACTTTGCTACCGACCATTATTTAACTACTTCTTCAAATCTTCCAGCTCTTCATAGATTCAAAGAAACAGCCCTAAATTTTGAAAATTTCAAACTTTTTCCTCGCATAGGCCGTTCAAGTTATCCGAATGAAACTTTTAACTAAACATATTAGATTTTTTATAGGGAAATGCAATAGCATTCATTCATGAGTAAATCTCGTTGATGTCTACAACGACGAAATTATTTTTATATAGTCAGTCATTTTAAATAAAGACCTTATGGTAAGCGACAGGGAAGATGCTTAAAATTTCTTGAGATGAATTTTTGAAATTTTATAATTCCGTAATATCTAAGAATCGTTTCAGGAATTAAGCTATGGACAAATTTTCGCGCTTTCGATTGTTTAATCAACAATTTGATGCTATCATTTGTAAATCACATGCTTCTTTATGTGTGTTATAGAAAATATAATATAGCACTTACGTGTATACCGTTATGACGCCTTTAATGTTATCATAAAAAACGAACTCAGGTTCTCTATAAAAAAATAGAAAAAATTGTCAGTAAAAAGTACGTAAAAATTTAAGAGCAAAGAAGTTAAAAGAATACGCCTAAACACATTAAAGTTGATTTAAAATTACAGTTGAAGAATATTGATACGTTTTTAGGGACACTTTGGATAATAGACCGTATGCTTATATAAGTGTCTTTATTGTATCGGGCAAATCAATAGAAAATACAGAGATTATTTCTGTATCAAAAATAGAGTTTAATTTCTCAGTGCTAAATAACAATAAATCGTTACAATTTTTAAAAAATTTTTAATCTATATTCTATAGTTACGTTTTGAGCGACTATTATACATGTAAATTAAAGCGTGTATATTTCCTAAATATCCTCATCTATAATAATTTCTACTGCAGGGCTCGTTTCATATTAGATGGTAAAAAATAGTAATAAACAAATAATTAAGTGCCCAATCATTTATATGAATTACATTTTAGACAATCGCAAAAACACATAACTAAACAGCACCAAATATCTTATCAAAAATTTGACAAATAAATCTCACCTTTTATCAGATCTAAAGGAGAAAACTTTGAAGTCAGGTATATAAGTTCTGAAATAGTGAACAAGGGACTTAACAACACTTCCGTCCTTTTGCATGTATTGCACAGAGCGAGGCTTTGAAGTCAGAAAACGCATCCAAGAATTAATGTGATCTTCACTAATAGGCTTAAGAAAATTGTAAAATTATTGCAAGGAAATAAAAAAAATGCATTTCAAAAGCGTGAGACATCGTTTTACTTTCATAACGTTTGCTATTTATAAAGAGCATCAAGAATGCTGAACAGTCCAATTTTTACTGATTTTGAAATTCCAATTTCTATGTAAAATACGTTACGGTGTGAGCAATTCAATTTTGTTCATAAGAAAGCTCGCTATAACTAGATTCCTGGGAGAACTATAAGTTAACGTATTATTAAGTTTGTCATTTGTAAAATAAAAAGATCCTTTGTATTTTTCAAATGTTTACAAAATATTTTTAAAGGTTGGGTTTTAATTTTATTAAGATTTCAAGTACTCTCAACTCTATCTTAAAAGAGAAAGAGAAATGGTTGCAGCCTGATGTAGCGCTTTCAATTCCAAGGTCAAAATTTCGATCTTCTGAATTTAAAGACGTAGGAATCATAATTTTGAGCGGTTTAAAAAGAGGAAAAATGAAAACACTCCATTCTCACAATAAGTTTTAAGTTGAAAAACTAACAAGCTTGCCCGCAGTAGATATACGAACACAGCTTTGGATGGAAGGATTCAGACAAAAAATATGGTATCGCGAATTAACATGATGAAAATGCGTTCCTATATATACTAATTTACTCAATGCTCATTATTTACAAAGAAGGCTTCGAACGTTGCTTTGTGGATATAAACCCTGTAGTCTTCTATATCGATAATTACTACTGTTATATGTTACACAGTAATTTTATATTTTTTGTAATGTTTTACACACAATAGCTTTAACTTGTCATAGAGGAAAAGACAATAAAGAAGATATAACAGCATTAGTTGGTGCCAACATGAAAGAAAGTGAAAAAAATTTGGTTCAGCAAAATCTAAAAAATCTCTAAATAAATAAGATAATTGAAATTCTTAGGGAAACAGAGAGCTAGTTTTGTTGAACAGGAAGCAACACTCTCTGGTTTGAAAAATCAAAATATTTAGATAAACTTACGACCATTTGTGAAATAAAAGATGAAGCGTTCTTTGTATAATTCAAGGATTCAACGCTCAAATTGTAGACTGTAAATAAAATTGCTTCAAAAATAAGTTTAGTGTTAGTTGCAATCGATTCGAGGGAATATCTAAAATAAAAACAAACTACTTATTAAAAATGCTTATATAAACCAGACTTTTAGATCGCCGATAAACTAATACAATTTTTCACCGAATACTGTAAAGTAAGAGATTTTTGCAAGGAATTTAATTTCGAGAATTAATTTCTAGAGTTTCAGTTTTAAATATCAAATTTTTTATACCATTTAAGCTCTTTGATATATAAAATAATAAATCATTGTAGCTTCGATGTTAAGTGCTCAATAAGTGAAAAAACCAACTTTTTAGGCTAAATATCTACAATTTAGGAAATATTTATTCGCGGATTTGTTTTTGAACATTAATTAACAAAATTTTGCTTTCGCCAAATTATACTCACAGTATCAAAAAGTTGATATTGTAATATAAAAAAATATATTTTGTAATAAAAAAACATTTCGTATGAAGATGCGGATTCTGAAAAACAGAATTCTTAGCAAACTGCATTTTTATAAAATAACCTATATGAAGACCGGATTTTTGATGAATTCACACAATTTCATTTTTCTAATCATTTGAGTTCATTCTTCATTTTTCTGTTTTTTATATACGCTTTTTATATTTTCTCATTCATACTCGCTTGATCTTCTACACAAGTTTTCATATCTTCAACTCATTCACTAACCTACGTACCTTTCCTTGTTCACTTTTCTCAATTACTTCTAATCTTCACTTCTTCTTTTCTCACTCCATACATACCATATTTTTTTGTGTAGCATCAAGTGTATAATTCATGTCAATTAAGCATAAGCTATATTAATTAGCAATGCTCATATTCTTTGAGTCTTTGACTATTAGGCTATAAGTAATAGGGTAATATCAGTAATTTGGCGGCACTAATTTTGTTTCGAAAAAGTAAAGAGTTTGTTTTAAAGAAAATATGTGAAAAGTATAAGAGAAAAGTCCAAAAGTTCTACAATAAATTGAAACCAACTAGTAAAACAAAAATGTTAAATTCAAGATATGTTGATCTGTTATAGGTTAGTAAGCAGAAGTTAAAAATTGGTTAAAAGCCGCTATAAAACTTAACCAGCGTTATGATTAATCAACATCCGAACTTTTTTTTGAATATTCCATAGTGTTTCATAATTTCATATATATTTCAGGCAATGATATAATGCACTTGTAGAGCCTTCATTTTTTAGCAATAAAAAATTCAAAAAATAAGTTTTTTTAATTTAGACTAGATATTTTGATTTTATTTTTCTACAATTGATAGATTGATTCGTCGGGTTGAAAATACTTTATTAGTTTATCTTTTTTTGCTTTTTGTTTTTATAATAATTTAACTATCTGTCTAATTTAACTTTACCTTCCGTTAACATTAAAAAATAGGATACCCCAGAAGGAATGATGTATTTCAAACATATCCAGATAAACCAGAAGGATATTTTATTGAGTCCTGACGCAATTCGGTTTGTATATGTTTGTCTTATTTGGTAAAAAAAGTTTGCCTTTGGTCATAAACTCATTAATTGAGGGAATGAGTTTAGAACAACTCAACGGTATGTGTACTCAATTAGAAGGCTAATTTGAAAAAAGTACCCTTTGTAAGTATGTGTCCAAATCAAAATTAATGTCTATTTAACGAACTTAAATTGGATTCTTAAATATAAATAAGTTTTATCATAGATATCATTTTATGTAGACTGTTGTGCTTACCTACTTTCTTCAAAAAGAAGTTCCTTTGAGTAGATTATGATACAAAAGAAAATAAGAGGCTAAATACCTTGTGTCAAACATGGACGTTCTTTCAGGGATAAAAGCGTTGCCAAAATGTGAGAGGGTGAAGGCAGGAAACTTCTTTAAGCTGTAGCGCTCGTGCTCCCAAGCTCTGAAATCATCTGCTAGGTTTATTTTTTTGTGGATCATGTTAACAAGTTTACTTGAATTTGATCCATGATAAAGAGATGATAGATCTTTCAAATTCTGCAAAAAAAAAGAAATGAAGACATAAATTATAAATCATTTTTATAAAAAATTTCTGCAATTATGCTATTTTTATGTGATACGTATTACTAGAACATTTATACTTAACAAAGTATAGAATAAATTCTGAGATTATTTTAATGCCAAAATAACGTCAATCTAAATTAAAATTTCCGATATAAAACTTAGATATAAGGTGTATGTTTGCAGGGCCGGCCTTAGGCCACTGCAACCTATGCGGCAGCAGTGGGCCCCGCGCTTCTTATTTTTCAGTTTGATAATATATTGTGATTTCGCTAAATGCAAAGTAAAGTTACTTTGATCGTCATTTTGTGTTGATGAAAAAGTAATAAAACAAATCCCTTTTCTTTTTTTCAAAATCTTATTTCTCACTTTTAATCTTTTTTCCTACCCACACTGGGCCTCGCGCAATCCATTTTGCATAGGGCGCCGCGAACACTAGGACGGGCCCTGTATGTTTGTAGGTTGAATTGCAAGCAGCTAACAAATTCAATTAGCGTTATCATACACGCCTAACAAATCCAAGACCGCTTTCCACCTTTTTGATTAGTCGGATGCAGTTAGAAACTCCCATTGTTGGTAATCTTCTATTAAACGCACAAACATTTACCTTATATATATAACTCAATGCAAGCACTCAATCATTTAAAATTTAGACATCAAAAAATATCCTTTGACAGTATTGGAATTAGAGGATGTTTTTTAGTGATTTGTTTCGTTTTTTTCAGTAAATTTGAGAATCTTCACTATTTTATCGTCTTTCATTAAATTATTATAACAAATATGATATAAATTTTATCGGATCTGAATAAGATAAGAAAGATTTAGATGATGCATGGGCAACCTACAGCTAACAGGGCAAATCCGGCCCACGAAGGCTTTTCATCCGCCCGAAGAGACCTTTGATTAAAAACGCTTTCTCTAAAATCATAGATTTTGGAAGAAAAAAATGTCACTAATTGGAAGTACTCATAAATGTGAGCACCTGTTTACGAAAATGAAATATACAAAATGGATCAATAATAAGCCTCTACCATTTCACCAAATATTAAGACACTGGCAAAGAAACAACAAGTCCAAATTTCGCATCAGAATGAGGTTTTGTTTTCATTTGACATTATAAAATTAATACACTGTGCGTTTCACTAAATTGTTTTTAATAAATAATTTTGCTTTTACTATTTTTGTTTTCATAACCTTTCTATATAAAGCAAACCATGGGCAGATTGGTAAATTAAAAAAACAGTAGTTTAATTAGTGTGTATATGTTTAGTGTATATAAAAGTATAAGTGCGTTTGCGTACAAATTTTGTAAATCTATAATTAGAGCTGCTGGCCCTTACCAGGCTTTGAAAAGATAATCTGGCCCACATCTGAACAAGGTTGCCAATGCATGATTTAAATGAAGCATGAAGATCTCGGCATAGAGAGAAGAATCGTATTTAAACATTTTAATTCTTGGACCACATTCGATGTCAGTCTTAAGTAATGCGTCTTCTTATTCAGATTCGTTTTTATCAACGAGGTTAAAAACAAGATAATAAAACTATTATTTATTTTTTTATTATAATTTTACATTATTAAATAATAATTAAAAATACTATTGAATATAAACAATTTATAACTGTTTTAAATTTAGATATAGATTAATAACAAAGAAATTAATAATCAAAACTGAATTACATAAAGGCTAAATTAATTCTCAACCATGTTTGATTTTGGAGGAGCCAAGTCAGAAAAAGTCCATGTCTCAAGTTCTTAAATATAACTCCCTGATTTTTCCAAGATTTCCATGACTGTGTTTGTCAAAATTGCTTGACAAGATTCCTCAACAACTACTGATATTTCATTTAAATTTTTCATTTACATAAAGGTTTTGCATTTTTATATTTGAGCTAAAGTTTTGTGCTCACTTAAATTCAAGAAAAATCCTTGGAAGGATGGAAAATACAAGCAAAACCTTAAAAGTACTAAACCTATACCCTAATCTGGAAGAGAGAAAAAATTTATTGATATTACAAAAAAATGAAAGTAACTAAAACAAATTTGAAAATCTGTTAGAGGCAGAATACATTTCACTGTAGAATAAGATACCTTAAAAATAATATGATAATTCAAAAATCTTGAAAAGTGGGAATGTATTTTCAAAAGTTAAAAGGTATTACTGAAAATGAAGCAGCATCATAGTGCATGTAAATATGAACTAATCTGAAATACTATCATTTCAATTGCTCTACGTTGGTCTGCAATCACCTATCAAAGTCAATCTTTCAATTTTAATCATTTTGCATTTAGAGCAGTTATCTGTGTTCTTTCCATTGCTTTACGTTCTTCGATGGATTATGGATAGCAATTACATACGCATCTAAACATCTTATAAAATACCCGGGCCATTGCACAGAATTCCCTCACCTTATTCCCTCACTTCTCCATGATTTTTCTAAAAAAACGACATTTTATCAAAATTCCCTGATTTCCAGGTTGGCTGGAGAGCATGCAAGTGCCTATAAAATGAACATACATTATGGTTGGATTTAGTAATATAAGTATAAAAGTTACGTTGAAAAACTTAAACATTTCAGATGAATTCTTTGGAGGTTTAGAAACGTGAAAATTTAATTCGTCGTTAAATGCGAGAGAGTCCAGACAAAGGACAAAGGAAACCGTAGAAAGTAAACTATTATCTAAAATACAAAATGAAAATATTGATAGATACACTTTTTACTTTAATTTCCCCCATTTTTATTTTAAGTTCGTCCTTTTTCACTTAAAGTTTGCCATTTTTGTTTTCCAATTAAAACATGGACCTACTTAGTTAGGTATAGATATTTATATTGAAATATCAGGAAAAATTAAAAAATATCAGATATAAATTTAATTAATTAAATACATGATAACAAAAAGAATTCATACAGACCAGAGACTACACTTAGTTGAAAACTTTATTAAAAGCTATCGAAAGATAATAAATTTAGAAATTCAAAAAAGTATCATAAAAGAAAACAAAAACTTGGTTGGTAAAGAAGGTACTATCTGGAAAGTTGTGACCGATTCTACAAATAAAAAAATGTTCTGTTTCAAATCTGGCGCGATATTTTATTCTAAATCAAAAATTATATTAAAATCACCTTTATCAGATTTCCATGTTATGATTGATGAAAAAATATTCAGACAAATTCTGAAGCAAAGCGTGTTTTGAATGATGATACACGGACTCTTTCATTTGATGACCTTACAAAATTATTGCTTCAACAATATCAAGAAGTATTTTAGGAAATAATACATTTCGTTTGGATAATCTAATGGAATCAACTGGGGAGTCAATATTTTCCCCAATACAATGTCAAAAACAAATTCAAAGAAATTTTACGATTTCTTAGGTTTGATCAAATATCTTAAAGAAAATCAAAAATCGAAAATGATGTGTTTCTTTGTTCAGAATAAAATTATAGAAAACATCTTATGTACTATACCCAAATATCACTGTAGATGAAGTTATTACCCAGTAAAACAAGATGTAACTTATTCATTCAGTTTATGGCAAACAAAACAGATAAATATGGCATACATTTTTGGTTAGCTTGTGATGGTTTTTCGAAAATGATTTATTAATAATTACAAAAAATGTAAAAGTTTTAGGGTGATTTTGTCTGAAGTAAATCCAAACCGGCTTCGGCAATACTGCCTTCTTCGTTCAAAAAAACAAAAACGCTAAAAAGAAAAAACTTACTATTACGTTTTTTGTAATTTTTAATAAATTGTTCAAATATCGGTTATAACGCCACCATGAATTTTATATTTATCAAATATATAGTAAATAGCCGGTGCTGTGGTCGTTTCTGGCTTCGCTCAAAACATAGGATCAGTAGAGTGTATTGGTTTCGACAAATCAGATACACCCATCCCATTGAGATATATCAGACTGTGCAAACAATTTTTGAATAAACAATTACGTCCATTTTTAGTACAATAGTTTATATCTTGATTTTTTTTAATGAGACTTCGAGCTATTAGAAATTATAAAGAGGCCCCACGCCGAAAATTTTTACAAAATTTGTGAAATGCTCAACGAGAGAACAAAATCATTCATATATGATAGATCACTACTCAACGGATGTATTTAGTCCCTCCTTATTGCCATTTACCATGTATTGAAACCGATGGTGACAGTTGCCGTTTATATCGCTAGATATGCTATACTCTAACCCAGTGAAGGTTTTATACCATGACTAAAAATTATCTTTGTGAACCTTTAGGGAAACACAATTTTTGGTCGAGCCGATTCTATATTTGGTGTTCGAAGGTAAAAAGTGTTTTTGTCTTCTAAAGACCATATAGAAAGGGATGTATTAGAAGACTCATTGGTAATAAAGTTAGACCTCATTGATCAAAAGCTAAAAGAAAATTTTTTTAAGCCTCTCATCTCACTAATTGTCGACAAGCCTAGTTCATATCAAATGAATTCGTTACGTGGATTGATTACTCTGTACTGAAGTGCATCGTTGCTTACAATTAAATTTTAAAATATTTAGCAACGAAATGTTACCAAGCTTCATTAGTAACACAGAAAACAAAGAATCATCTTAAATAATCTTCATATTCTACCTACACACATGTTCAATCAGTAAAGTAAATTGTTTGAAAATAATTTTGTATAAGTAAGAGTTGCTGCTTGTTTATAAAACATGTATGATGATCGCATTATAGAATGTAATGATCATTCGAATACATGATAATTTAAGATAAGAGAATAAAAGAAGGAATGTAAACTTTCGAATCAATCAAACATCTGCTCTGAAATTCCTATCAAACATATTTTACAGACGATGCGTGAGAGCTATATAATAATAATAATCCATTTTCAATATTGACACAATAAGTAAGCAATGTTTATCACAGTGTCTCCTCCTTGTAGTATTTTTGAGCAAACACATGTTGATGATCCACTAGATTTTCTCATCTTCTGTCACAGTTATTCTATTTCTCTTTCTGTCTCCTCTGTTTTTCTCTTCCGCTTTCTCTGCTAAAACTCAATCATTCACTCAAGCTCTCTTCTTTCATTCAAGCCCTCTTCTCTTGTAAATACTGCTCTCTATCTCATTCAGCTCTCTTCTCTCCAGTGACGTAGCTAGGCTGGGCATGATTCAATCGTTACAATTTTATATCAATGAATATTGTTAGACTCGCGCTAAGAATTTTTTTTCAACAAAAGTCACTTAATCTTTATCACGTTTGTTACATTTTTTAACATTTGAAAACTTTAATTTTTTCAAGTCAAGAAATTTTTTTCAATAGTTATTTGGGAATGAATATTTTGACTAGATATTCAGTTTAAAAGCAAGAATACTGTATTTGTTTAATATTTGAGCAGAGATATTTTTCATAATGTTCGATTGTTAAATTTTATAAGTAACACTGTATAATTAATTAAATAATTTTTTTTAAGAAAATGCCTCCTATTATTTTGAAATTATTCTGAGAACAGACGGTTCCATTTTAAAATAGTGAAAATTATTTTATAACTTCATTTTATACCCTTGCCCCTGAATCAATCACAGTTTTTCATATAAACATCGCAGGGTGTCTAGTAGACTCTTTGCCTTCATACTACATCCACTCATATAAAACTATCCAAGATTCAGTTATTTGTTTTCAGTTGTTTTCTCTATGAATCAAATATCCTTTCATCAATTCCTGTAATGTGCCTGGTAGACTACTTCATTTTCAAATGAAAAGCCTATTCCACCCCCCCCCCCCGCAACAATTTTGGATTTTTTTAAACTAGTGTATATTCTGCAAATTTAATTAAAATATTTTCGCTGGAAGTATAGTATTTAAATTCACCAAATTTGTAAAAAAATATAAAGTAGTCTTATAAATTTAGGACTTTAGGTATGCGCTGTATACACTCTTTTAAAGGATTGCTTGAGTATTTGGTCTCCCGTGGTATTTCCAGACCACTAATTTTGAAAATTGCAACAAAAAAATTTCGCCCCCCAATAATTTCGAGGATGTGCGCCCCTGAAGTAAACATGATATTACAGAATCGAATTTCAAACATAATCTTATACACTCTCAAAAAAGACCACACTATGATGACGAAGAAACAAGTTGTTTCAAAGAGAGTTCTCGTTTATTTCCCAAGATTTTCGCAAAAAAAGAAAGTTTGTCCGAGATTGTATCAAAACTTGTATGCGTCGATCTTTTTTCTATTCATTCAATAACGAAAACTGAATTTATTAGAAGATCGTTGTAGGAAAGAGGTTTTAAATCACCACAAAATGGCAGCGATGTTATGAAACTAGTTCATGAAGAATATAAAATTGTCAAAAAAATTATAAAAGTAAAAATAAAATCTACACTTGACAAAAATGAAAAGTTCTGTTTCACTCAATGAATTTTCTCCATTAAGTAATAAAAGATACTTCACTCTCAATTGCATTCAAGTCAAAGTGAGTTTTTTAATTTGGGAATGATAAGAATTAAAGGGTCTTTCACTGCTGAAAACACACTAGAAAAAACTAAGCAAAAAATGGAGGAATTTGACACCAACCTTCAAGATCACATTATTACTTTTTTAATAACAGGTGGGGCAAGTTTGACGATTAAACTAGCTAGAATGAGCGGAGTTTTACATCATCAAATATGTTATGCTCGTACAATACATTCAGTCAGCCGTTTGTGATGTGTTGTACAAAGAAAATAGAAATGTGGAGACTTCAGCTCATTCTTCTGCAGAAAGTAGTGATGAAGACGAATTTGAATACGAAAATGATGCTTTTAATTTTGATTTAGACGATCAAGCAGTTTGAATGAAAAGCTTGAAATATCAATTAAAGTAGATTGTGTCCAAAAAATGAAATGGTTTCAAATATTGGTGAGATTTGACATTTTTCAATAAATTTGAAATTTAGTGATTCGTCATTATAATTTTTTTTTAATTTTTTGGTTTAATTAAAAATTTAAAAAATTCCGAGAAATCTCGATGCATATTTTTTTCAACGAGAAATCTCGATTCGAGATATAAAATATGACCTATTAAAGTCTACTCACGCTCTACTAAATAAAGGGTTGCATCTTTGACTGTGTCATTTATTTTTTATAAAAATTAATCGAACCTGTCAAAAAACTATCAAAACTGTCAATCAATGTCAATTGAGTATACGCCTCTCACGACCTTTAGTTATCTAGTTATTTGGGTGGTTAGCTTTTGTTTATGGGAAATTTCAACCTATTCGATACCTAAATCATTTTTCATTTTAGATACGATTGAGGTTACCTTTTAAATGTGGGTGCCCAGGTAAATTCAAAAAATTATCATCTTTCGTAAGTTAGTTAGGATTAGGAAATACAAATAAGATGAAAATTAGTGCATATTTATTTCAGTGTCTAACATAATTAAACATTAACATTTCACAAAAAAGTTCTTACTTTAAAAAATCCTATAATTCCTGCATCAAGTAAGAAAAGTATTGGTTTTCCGAGATACAATGCATTTAGATCACGTGAATATGAAAGATTATTTTATAAAACAGCAGTATTTTTATTTAAGTCTCTTAGATTTTTATCCACTAAGAAAAGGATAATTCAGCCACAACACTTTATATCAAATCTCCTTTTATGAATACAATTAAGAAGATTACACGCTCTGTCGAAGGGCATTAAAAAGAGGTTGACTTCATTGCCATCTAAGGGCTAAGCTTGTATGTTTAGGGTTACACTGCTAAGCCAGCATATGTTTGTTCAGGAAATTAAATGGCTTGATGAAGAGAAAGGAAGTACAAGAACATTATGCGTCTTAGCACTTCAACTAGGAAGTATGGATACAACACAATACTCTACTTCACGAAATAGATATATCTTCCTCTGTTCATTGACACCATGAGCTTTACTGACTATAGAGTGATAGTAAATACATTTTTCTAATTCAATATAATTCCCATCATGATAGTTAAGGTCTATTATCAAAATGTCATCAAGGCCGTGGTTTCTTGTCCTCTTATAATCCCTTTTCTCATCCGTATGTCGTTAGCAACAATGAAAGTTCCCCATATAGAAGAGATGATCACTTTATAAAAATATAAGTTTCAATTCACACCAACTGGTAATAGCTCTGACCAAATTACGAAAAGGAATACATGTTATTTGAAAGTTAGCTTGTTTGTGTACGCAAGGTAATATTTTTTATTATAGTTATATTTACAAATGAAGACACGTGAAAAGAGAATTGGAAATGGTAAACATGAGGCAGTAGCGTTTTGGAAAAAGAAAGCGAAAGATGGCCATATCCACGTAGAACTGTTGACATTGTTAATATATTTAGAATATTTGAACAAGCTGGCCAACGATCAATTGATGAGATGAATGTGTATGAGTGTGAAGAAGGTGATGACGAGGATGGGGATGAGTTAGATGCTGATTATACCCCTGAAGGAGATTTTGAAGTGGGATGGGACACACTGAACATAGAGGAGCGGATATCAAGTAAACTGAACATTGTTTCACGAAGAGTGTGCTCTTTAGATGCTTAATTAGATGAAAATAACTATGAAATGATAACGCCACCAATTGAAGAAGCAATTGACCTAAACCATCTTTTAAATGGTAGAGGCCAAAATTTATATACTGAATCTAATGCTGTGCAAATTCTTGACCATTTTTTCCTTCCACCTCTCAATGCTCTATGCCGTCTTCACCCTTTAAAGAAAATTTCAATTTTGAAAAAGTTTTGCTGAATGAACTCCTTTTTCCCTTTAAAAACTTGTGTTTAAAATCGGGCCCTGGATATGACAGAATTGATTTTAGATCTATAAAAATGAATTGAGGAATGGAATTTGCAAAAAAAATTAATTCCCCCATATCTTACTTCAAGAAGAAAAATAGGTCTTCAAAGTGATATATATCACTTTGGTCCTATATATATATCATTACTGGGGAAAGAATTCAAAAATCAAGAGTTTATTTGCTCGAATCGACTGTTAGACGTCTGTCTAAAACCACTCTGTCTAAAACAATATCTGTTTGTAATATATGTGGTATTTCGATCTGTAAAAAACATTTAGTAATCATATGTCCCGATTGCAATATAATTTGTTGATAAAATCTTTGCTATTTTTTTACTAAAATTCTTGCTAATTTTCTGCATGTCTTTTCTCCTCCAAACTGCATCGCCTTGACGTGGTGAAGGAGCTTATACCGTTAATCGGGAACAAAATGATGCAGAGTTAAAGAAAGAGTTACAGAAAGAAAATGATACCAGGTTGTTCGAGTTGGTCGTCAATCCAAGCTTTAGAGCCGATATAGTTGAACTTTCCAGCAGCAGAAAGAAAGAAAAGAATATTGTATCTGAAGTTGTAAAATGAAAGTAAAAGATTAAATAAGGAAGAAAAAGAGATACGAAGGTATCAGGTTAGGATCTGAATAAATTTTTGAAAAAATTCGCATCAGCTCGAGTAAAATTGCGACGCCACTAGCATTGCTATCTGCACCATATGATTTTCCCTAATGAAATCAATTACAAATTAAGTATGGATATAAAAAAATACATTTTATACTTTTGAGTAAAGAGGTACCGAACACATTTTAGGCTCATGCATATAAGTCGAAGTGAATTTTAGAATTATATACCAGAATTAGCTTCCTAAACAAAGAAAGTGTGGTTATCTTTCCATAAAATCATCTTTGTTTACTAATAAGAAACACGAATGGATTTTGTTTCTCCAATTTTAGATGCTTATTTTTGTTAATTTCTTTCTCAATCTATAATTAAATGTAAGAAGATTGCTTTTGATATAGTTTAAAAAATGAGTCGCCAAACTCTGCCAATAAAATTCAGAATGCTTTTTATAGGTAAAACTCAAAAAGGGAAACTTATGCATAGGAGATTGCAATGGACTTCTAGAAAAATGATAGACTGGAAATCCTATCTGAGAATAAGACTCTTCAAAATAGAGGTGGATCGGATATTTCTTTTATAAGTCAAATACAAATACTTGTGCTCCTAAATCAAAATTCTTCCACAAATACTCTTTTCACACAACTTTACTCTTTAAATATTTTTAATGGCATAGAGAACAAGATGTAAAAAAAAGTTTGAGAATGGGTGTTTATTAGGGTTATGTATGACTTTCAAACTTAAAAAAAAAAGAATCCTGATGATACATTGAATGAACTTTTGTCTACTAACTTGTTTTTTGTTGATTATTTTTGCTCTATTTTGAAAACCATCCCGCACCTAGCCTAATTTAAAAATTTTGCTTTACAAAAATTGAAACAATAAAAAATTACAAATATCGAAAAAAATTTATACGATTTTTTAAAATAAACATATGTTATTATTTTGATTTGTTAGTAAGTCCTAGAATACTGGAATTTTTTATGCACTTTTGATTTAAATTCAAAATGGCTTTTAAAAATAAAATGTCTAAAAAAGGAGTAAGTTGAGCTTCGCATAAGTGGATAAAATATTTAAAAAGAAAAATAAGGTAACGTTTGAATGTTCCAAAAATTAAAGAACTTGATTTTACTGATGTGTGAACTATTCTTGAACAAAAACGTTGTTGGTAGTGGGATTTCAACGCGATAAAAAGTAAATCTAGTCGTATTAAAGAAATAGAAGAATTGTTGAAGCTTTGGCAAACATTTAATTATATTTTTTACCTGAACAGCAAGTTGTCTCGAAAATTGATAAATTAGTAAAGAATTTCGAAAAATATAAAAACGATATAATAAGAATTTGAGAAAAATCTTCCTTTTGTTTGTGAAGACTGGTTTATTATGGCATTGTAAAGACAAAAAGATTTTTGTGATCAGCAAATTACCTAAGAGGGACTAATGGAGATGCCACAAAAAATAGCCCTAATCCAATCTTCTAACTAAACGAATAAAAAACAAGGCTAGCACAAATTTTTGATACTTCTAGCGAATAAAAGAAATCAAGTAATGACTCGGATTATGAGGAAAAATTGGCTTTTTCAAAAAAAAATATTAAAAAGTAAAGCTGCTGTCAACTTGTGGTCTAAAGAAGTGTTTCTCAACGTGGGCCCTCAGTCCCACACGTGGGTTTTTAAAGTTTGAAAATGGGCCTGAATATTTTTTTGGGCTTAATGTGCGCCTCAAGAATATTACATTAGGTTTAAAATTTTAGTTTTTTTAGTGATTTAAAATTTTGTAATTGCTCTTTAGGGTTTATTTATTTATTTAGAGATGTGATTTTTCAATACAAACACACTTATTCATAAGCCATTTTATGGTAAAGGGATAATAATAAACATGGAAAAAAACAAAGTATTAATGACAAACATCAAAAAGGATGGCTTGGTTGGATGGTTGAAAGTAGCATCAAAACATAAAATGCTCTTTGAAAAAGTTGTCCCGTTTATACTTGGTTGGTCGAGACAGGATTTTCAGCAGCAAATGATTTACTGACAAATAAGCGTAATCATTTGCAAATTGAAAAGAGAGGAGAGTTACGATTAAGATTGAACCAAGGTCTGAAAATTCATTTTGATAAGCTAATAAATAGACACCAGGAACAGTCAAGTCAGTGAAATTTTCATTATTATTTATGCTAATAAAGATTTTATTATTATTTAAACTTTATAAAGGTCATGTAGTTCTATATACGATCATATGACGTTTAAATTAAAGCATCGGGGTCCTCTTAAAAAGTTAAGTGGGCCTGAGATTTTTTTTGCACTAAAAATGGGCTTGGAAAGAAAAAAGGTTGAGAAACACTTGTCTAAAGTACGTTTATCAACAAGAAAAACACCAAAAGTTTTAAAGAGTTTATCTGATCAAGGATTGATGTTCCTACACCATCTCAATCAGGGATATGGCCCCAAATAATTGATTTCATACAAAATTAAAAACAAACTCATAGATTTTATAAAAGAAAAATTTTGTTTATGGAAAGAAAATTTAAAATCAAGAATATCAAGTTGTTTAAACAATTCACAAAAGATCTTGACATTTTTACTTGTAAAAGCATATCTGTTGAAGACATATTTGTCGCTTTGCAAGCACTTATTGAAGATTATTTCTATTGACAAAAATCGGAAACACCTAATATTCACTACAGTTTTGTTGATGACGTTCTAAAAGGCTATGAAGAGTTACAAAAAAATTATTCGAGAAGCATATTCTAATAAATGAAAAATTGGATTGGAGAGATGACTTTAAATTTCCTTTTGAATTATGAGAAGCTTACAATTTTATAAGAGAGAAAGTACTTAGCCTTTGATAAAATGGAAAAAACTACAATCTATTCACAACTCAAGATGAAATTCGAGGGCGATACTGACTTTACTTGATTCCTTTTTAATTTCAAAATAGAGAGATGAATTGAAAATCGCTTGTAATTTATAGCAAACACATGGGCAAAAGCGTGGTTTTC
This sequence comes from Nectonema munidae, assembly GCA_030549495.1. Classification (NCBI taxonomy): domain Eukaryota; kingdom Metazoa; phylum Nematomorpha; class Nectonematoida; family Nectonematidae; genus Nectonema; species Nectonema munidae. Next base: position 239,328 of record JAUIRK010000991.1, read on the forward strand.
ATTTAAATGTCGAGGAAACATCGAGATTACAATAAAGGCTAAGTAAAAAATTTTAATAAAGAAACCAAGCAGACACAGACAAACACACGAACTGAGTGACACAGCCACACACAAAAACAGATAGCATCAAAAATTAAAAAAAGTACGAAGCAATGTGTATGGAAGGAAATAGAAGGATTGCGCAATACAATTTTAGAAAAAAATTAAGAGAAGCGAAAGAAGAAAAGTTGAAAGAGAATTTTGATTTGACCTCTAAAAACAAGAAGCAGTAGTGATGGAGTTGTGCTTTTGGTCATGTCACTAACATTAGATCTATTAGGATTGGATACGTGTCATAATCACACTTCTCCTAAGTGTCGTATCAAATAGTGATTTTTTATAAGTCAACTACAGACGCAAATATTTTGTTCGAGATTAAAAAATAATAAAACACAGATAGCATTATTGCTGAATCTAAAAATAAGAGTAGCATTCAAATACAAAAAGATATTGACATTGCAGGAGGTTGAATTAAGTTTAATTTAAAATAGAAAGGAATAGCAGCCAAGTATAAAACTTACAGGAGCTGGTGAGAAGGCGTCGTAATGAGCAACAAGCATAATTGTAGTAACATCTTCTTGAGAGTTAGCTCGCAACAGACCCTTTAAAATGACTTTGAGAGGAAGCGTAGAAAAAGTTAAAGGTACTTACTTGAATGCTTTTGAACTCAAAATCATTTATTTTTGATGGTGTAGTAGATGATGCATATTTTTTGATGTAGGAATACCGTATCAAGTAACTATTAACATTGAATGAATTGGTAATATGATCTAATACAGTTTGATTAACAGTATTTGAATTCCTGATGAGGTCTGATTGAATTTTAGCAAAGTGAGAGTTGTTTTCGATGAAAAAAATAGGAATTTCTGTTTCCAACGAAGCTAAATACATCTCAATTTCTAAAAGCTTCTAAAGAAAAACAAAAATGTTGTAAAAAGAGGAAAAAATAAACCCTAGAGAAATACTTGTCTCTCGACTTTTGAAAGATCATAAAATTCTTGTGGAAGTAAAACAACAAGAGCACCAGATCTTTCAATAAGATTATGAATATCATTGTACAAATCTATCATTCTAATGAACACACACTTTCTTCCAATTAAGCTCGCATTGAAAAACCGAGCTTCCAAATATATAAGCGAGCTTTTGCTTCCTAGGAAAAAAAGAAAGCATTATGTATACATTTAATAAATGCCAGTCTCTGCGCGCTTAAATTGGAATCTAAAGGTATCGCGATAAGAAAAGAAGAAAAAACTAAGTAAAACTCATTTATATTGAGAATAGGTAACCACAAAAGCAAGCGGAGGGGAAAGGGAAGAGTTTAGTCGTGAACTTCCAGTTCTCGTATTACTTCTTCGGTTTATATCCAAGTTTTCGGGATCGTCTTGTCTCGTCTTTATATTTGATTTAAAAGTTTGTCGCATGGAAATTAAGTGTTTTTCAAAATAATAATTAGGGTATTCAAAGGCCAAAAATTTTATAATACAGTTTGAACTGTTTTACTAACTGATTTATAGGGATGTAGATTGTTGTCATTTAAGCCGCATGAGAACAATACAGTTGGACTCCATTATGGTCAATGACCTGTTAGGTCTGGAGGATGACCATTGGTCATCCTCCAGACCTAACTGAGTTGGCCTTAGCAGAAGCGTGCGGGTTTGCTGTGATATCTGAAGTACAATGATGCAAGTGGTGTATACTGTATAATATATATTGAATTCGATTCTTTATATTTCCATTTTTACATAACCACATTCTATTGGGTACTATTTGATAAAATTATATTTAAATTGTATTCTTGTGCATGTAATTTTATATTTTATATAAAAACAACAAATTCCAAGACAACACATTCTTTGTCGACTATTTATTTTGAAAACATAAAAAATATAATTGCAATAAGAAAATGAAATGTAACAAGTACAGCGAAAACTTACTTTTTACAAAAGACACAATTGAGGTTTGCCTTGTAACCAGAAGCCAAAAGACAAAATTTTGCTGAAAGTCCTTTTCAAGTTGGCATGCCAGTTTATATCTTAGATCTTTTTAGTTAATTTCAGTGTTTCAGAAAGATCTTTGATTGACACTTTTCTTCTTTTAGTTCAGGATCTTCCTCAGGCAAGATTTCGAATACTAGTGGCTTTTCATGGCAAAGTTGTGAAAGAAAACAGCTTCTCATCTTAGAAATTATCTTGATTAACTCAGCCAGTAAAATATCATCCTTATGACTTTGATAGCACTGCATTGTTACGGTTCAGAATGCCTTTTCATTGTACTTTGGAGACGAATGATCATTTCTCACAATTTGACATTTCATATTTCATTTGAAGCACTGTTTTTCTGATGATCATAAGCAGCTAATTACATGAAGGGAAGTTTCGCGGTAATAGATGATACCCGTCATAGATGTGGAAAAAATGTCTACCGGCAATACGGATTACAGCTTTGACAGTAATGTGCACTCTTGTCCATCTTGTGAATAAATGGAAAGGCTTGAGAACAATGAGACTTGCCGTGATGTGAGTTCAATTTTGTTAATCTTTTTATAGTATGAGATTTTTTGTTTAGAGCAAGGGCGCACACACGTGGGGCGATTCGAGAAAATTTTCAATTTCTCAATTATACATCTATTTTTATAGTATTTAAAAAACTTGTGTATTGTGAGTAGATTTTCCATATTACTTTTCTTGTTTTAAGGTTAAGTCTTAGAATGAAAATTTAAAAACTAATTTTTCATTAATTTCCACTTCATTCATATAATAATGCAAATTTGAGCTATATTTGATCAGAGGCAGTAATGTAACCCGTAAGGAATCCACCCCGAGGACCCCATCCCCGTTACCTCAGGTCAAAATAGAAAAAATATGACCCCTACCCAGTGGAAAGAATAAATTCTAACTAATAAAAATAAAATTTATTTTTTTTTCGTTTTTTTATAGTAAGAAAATTAATAAAAAAAATTGTTTTAATTTAAAACTTTCTTTCTATCTATAAAAATCGATCGATGGTTACCTAAAAACTTTTAAATGAATTTCTACCTAACATATTTAAAGAGTTTATTGTATTTAACTACATGAACCAAGCCCGTATGAAGAGATCGTGACGCCCCAGGGTAAAAGTCCTGAATGGAGCCCTTCACCCCTTGTTCTTTCTTTTCTCACTAAACCCCACCCCATTCTGGCTTAAAAAGTGATTTAGAAAAAAAATGCTCACATTTTTATTAAGCAACATAATTCAGATATATACGGACTGAGTCGATAACAGTCTCCAATAGATGTTCATTTTTCGTGTTTTAGCAGCAGCAAAATTATTGATGACTTCGTCAAAATCAACACAATCGAGAACTTCTTTCTTAATGCTCATAAAAGCCAGACTTTGGAGGCAAGCTTGCCCCATAGTGCTCCTTAGGTAGGACTTAATAAGTTTTAGATGGATGAATGACCTTTCACAAAATTCTATAGAAGTTCCAATTGTCAGCATGATCCTCAAAGCCACTTGTAGATTCGGACAGAGTCATGAGTGCGAGGAGAGGAAACCAAGTAACTATATAGCGTTTGCCGGTTTTTCCTTCCGAGCTTTCAAAAACATTTGAATGTCCTCAATTTCCATCTCAAGCTTTTCTGCGTTGACGTCAGTGGCAATGAAATAGCACCCGCTAGTTGTGACGCCCCAGGGAATTCCCCCCCCCCCCCCCTTGATAAGGCCCTGGACCTGGCTCCCTTGCCCTCCCTTTATCGACGGGTTGAAAATTATATATGTATAAAAAAACTTTTGAGTATCTCAATAAAAATTTGATTTTCATATGGGCTGACCTGTTTAAATCATTTTTGACAGGTTAGATTAATTTACATAAAAAAGAATAAACATCACCACTAGATTCAACATACTATAAAATTAGTGTGTCAAAATTATTTCAAATGCAAATATATTTTATTATACAGACGCTCTGATAAACGCTTTCTATAAACAAATAAAATACCTATACAACAGGTTTTATTATAGGGAATATACTAAAATTTACCATAACTAACACCATAAATTTCATACTGTTGTAAACGATAGGCTTCAAAATCTTTTGACATAGAAATAAAAGAATTTGGATAAGCAATGATAAGTAAAGGAACCATAAAGAAACAAAAAAAATGGTAATTTAAAAATTCCTCAAAAAAATAAGACATAAGGGAAGTTTAGCAAGCGTGTGGAAAACTAGAAGGCCATTTTAAAAGTCAAAAAAATTAATAAATATAACTTAAATATTAAAATTCTATTTTTTTTATTTTCAAACATTTTACAGGCAAAACAAACAGAGGAATAATAGTTGTAGGAAAGAAAAATCAAGAAAAAACCAATTTTATCAGCTCTCAAATGGGTTTTAATAATTGCACAATTACTTTTTTTGAAAGCTTAAAAGGAATCTAAAAATTATTTCTCAAATCTTAGAAATAATTAATGTTTAAAAGATTTGAAATTTCATATAAAATACTTAAAAAGAATTTTAAACTTATTAATGTGATATAAAATGGGTTTCGTACGTAAAAGTTAAGATGAATTAAAAAAAATTAAAATTATAAATCTCTATCTTTCATTTTTCTATTTGCTCTCTATTTTTTTTATTATAATTTCTGAGCTAAAGCTTTTCCGACATCAGAAAACGTGATACAGAAAGAATCTATGGATTCAATTTGAAGATGTTATTCAAATAAAGTGCTTACATAAAAGAATCACGTTGATCCAAGCTACCCCATTCTAACTACTTTATATTAACTTTGTTTATATATTCATTTCATATTTTGCCATCGTTATGGATGTTCATGGATAAGAATTTTTATGACATTGTACTGAAATTTCTTTTACGTATCCTAAAAAAATTTAAATCGTCTTTATTGATAATTATGAAAAAATAAAATGTTATCTTAATTTTTTTTTGAGACTCTTTTGAGTTCTTAAGTCTGCTAGAACCTCACAAATCCAGAATAGAAATTTGTATAAGAAACATATAATTTTCTTATAAATTTTTTATAAGAAGATCTTTCAAGTTATATCTAGTTAATTGACATTAGGGTCTTAATTAGAAAGTAAGTATTTTACTTGGTTAGTTATTTAGTAAGTCAAATATTTTGTTAGATAACTTGTGACTTGGGATAAATTGCGTAAATAAGACATTTAACTTATGTATAAATCGCTTATGGAAAATATGATAGAATTATAAGATATTGAGATATAGTGCAAATGTGAATACTATATAATATATTCATTGAAATTGAGTTTTGTTTTTCGGATGCTTTAGTTTTTGACATAAAGGAACCTAAACAAGGAACCTACTTTAATCCAAAAATATGAAAAATTTATAAAAATGGTCATGGATCTTTCCATTGGGATCGCTTTCACATTTTTAAACAAATAGTAGAAATAGTATATATCAAGAGAAACATATTTCTATACTCAGTGCGCCCTTCAGAAATGGAATTCCAAAAGTGTCACTAAAAAAGCTTGAAATTTGTATGCTTTGATCCATTTATTGGCTTATATATATAAAAAGCATGAAAACTAGGAGGCTAGATGAAATAATTGAAAATTTTTTGAATTGTGGCTTTATTTATCATGTTTAGGATTAGGATTTCTAAAAAATATTTATAAACTTATCTTTTTGAAGATAAAAAATGTTACATAAATATCTAATATAAAATTTATGCTAATAAACAAAAAAAAAATTTTTTAATTTTCACGACTATAGTTATTTTCATTAAAATTATAATCAAGTTTATGAAGAAAGGAATAAAATTTACTATAAAGAAACCTAACGCGGTAACTCAAGCCCAACTTTTCTGCGTTGTAGAATATGGTTTAGCAACATGTAACACCATGGACACAAACATACAAAATCTTCATACAGAAACATCGATACTTCCTCTTAAAGAGCACATTAATTTACACGCGTCTAACTTGAGAGCCAAAGCAGCACAAAAACATCACCCATTAAAAAGTTCTACCGCGCTCAAAAACCACACAAGCACTCACACAACGCTCATCATTTATTTTACTGCCCACATATTTCTACGACACTCAAACGCATTCACTTATGGTCAAAGCCATGCAAAATAGTTAACCTACTTATTTTGTGGGGAAACCGTTTAGCAGAAGCTTGGATCTAACTCATTTACATGTATTATATATTATATTATTATTATAAATATATATATATTATTTCTAGCCATATGTAGAAGCCTGCAAAAAGCCAGCAGTACCTTATGGTGGATTTTTGCCGGTTGGCTGAAATTACACTGGTTTATTGCTGCTGCTGCAAAAGTGTAACAAAATTCAACACTTTTCCCTGAGAGTATTTGCTTTTAAGGAAATACTCTCTCAGTTTAAACAAAGCTTTGTTTTGAACTGATAGATTATACTCATATAAAAATAGTATACTCTAGGGGCTAACAACAATAACAACAAAATCATTCTTTTATAGCAATGTAAACTTATAAACAAAAAACTATAATCAAATTTCATAGGTATTATGAGAGAAAAACAATTAAAAATAATTGATAGAGCTGTAAAAATCATTTCATTTTAATTATAATAATGTAAAAATGCCGATAAGTGAAGTTTAAGTTGGAAAACATATGAACCACTGTTTTAATCTTCAAAGTACAACAATTTCTCAAAAATTAAAATAATTGGCTTTTTATAAAATGTAAATAAAAAAATACGAATAGTTAGAATCAACCTTTTTTTGGTTTTGACATATATATATATATATAAAGAATGAGATCCTTTCAAAAGAAAAACTGAAAAAATTTCAGTAAGTTGCTTTCTCCAACAGCTGAATTTTTACGTTCAAATGGTGAAACATTGATGTCTTTTATCATTTTAGTTGTTAATAAGAATAATAATGATCTAAACTGAAATTAATTTGATCAGAACAAACTATTTATTCATCAATTTTCTCTTTTACATTTTAGTCTAGCTAAACAGTGAAGACCTTTCAGAAAAGGATCTAGAATTATCAGATATCATAACGAACGTATATTGATCAAAAGAGAAAAGAACATATTCTATTAAATTTGAAAGGAAAACTGGTATGTATTCAAGAGTTAAATTGTTTTTAATTTTATTATTTCGTTTATAGCCAAAGCTTTGAGACTTATCTTTAAATGCTGTTTTAAAAGATGATGTCCGTAGTAAGTACTCTTAGTTACATCGATGCTGTGGATTTTAGAATGAGACTGGTTTTTAATAACAATTTTGTCCATTTCTGAAATAAAACGTCTTACTTTAGAATACTTGTTATTTACATTCATAATATTGTTTGAAAAACGAATATGTTTTTTTCTTAATTTTTGCTTAAACTCATCTATGTTAAAATGGTCTATTGTTAAAATTAACAAAATATCTAAGATAGAATACCATCTGATGTGATGCAAAGATAAATTACATGGTGGCTGAATGTAGATTTGACTGTTAGCCCATTCGTTTTCTTCAACATATTCAATTATGCTGTTTAGAATCAAATGTATTTTTTACTTTGACATTTGTTGGTTTTGTTTTTATTAGTTTTTTGTCTTAATTTTGTAAAATATAATGAAACGTTTGAATATTTATAAGTTTTGTTTACTTCACTTTTAAATGGAATCTTGCGCAGTGCTTACTCAAAACATTTTTCAGAGGCAGCAAATGTATTATAGATGGAAAATGTATAATTATTTGATATTAGAATTTCTTTTTTTATAAAAAAATAAAATGGTAAGCGATATCGTTTATTTATAACAATTTGTTTTTTGAGTTCTATGAGAATAATCAGTAAAGTAAACAATCTAAAGATTAAAGGTATGGCACGCCCTTACACCCAGCAGTTTTTCCCAAAGTGGGCGGTAGCGCCCCATCTTTTGCTCCAGATGGGGGGAGGGGGGGGAGAGGGCGTTAAAGTCGCGCAAAGGGGCCCCTAGGATTTTCCATATAATTATTTTTAAGCTCAGAAGAACATTAAAACTCGTGATAACTCGGAATAATACATTCAACATGTGTAAATAGAAGAGCTTTGACAAAAGCTTATGTATGATGTGTACTCCTGGCCACATGTTTCTGATATTTCTCTCTGAACTTTTTATTCGCCTCACGTGCACACAGCTTGCACATTATTCACAGATTTTAAAATGGCAGGAAGTTCAAAGAAAAAGGGTCGACAGTATAATGTTGAGTATCTTAAGTTTGGGTTTATTCCTTTTTTAATTATAAACATTGAACAACAGCCGAGGTGTCTCCTTTGCGAAAAGGTATTTTCAAATGAAGCAATGAAACCACCCAGGCTTTACAAACATTTGAACAAAATGCATTCAAACAAAGCAAATGAAAAAATGTCATATTTTGAAAACTTACGTGAAAAATTTAATAACCGGAATCAAATTTCATCGCTTATCACAAAAACCTGATGATGGGCTTGTTTGTTCCTACAATATTTCAAAATTAGTTGCTAAATCAGGGAAATCTTACACAATTGGAAACAACTTATTTTACCAGCTATAGAAAAAGTTCTCAGTACTGTAGTGCATCATCCTTTTCCCAAAACTATTTTGAATTCAATTCCATTTAATAATAATTCAGTAGAAAGTAGAATTGATGAGATGGCGTTCAATATTGAAGAAACTTTATATGAGACGCTCAAAAGTTAACAAATCCGTTTGCAGTGGGACGAATCTACTCTTCCAGGTAATGAAGCTTTTGGCGTATGTCCGTTTCATTAAAGATGGAAAAGTTTCACAAGAATTTTTTTGCTGATGAAATTGAAATTAAAAGCGAATCAATTTTCAATAAAGTTTATGCGTTTTTCAAAGAAAAGGAAATTCCTTTGAGTAATATCGTTGCTTGTTCAACTGATGGAGCTCTAGCCTAATGTGAAGACATAACGGTTTCCTTACTTTTCAAAAAAAACGTTCCCAATTGTCTCAAGGTTCACTGTGTTATTCATCACCAGCACTTAGTTGCAAAAAACTTGAATAAACGTCTTCATAAATCTCTTGATAGCAATATATCAACAGTGAACAAAATAAAATGTAATTCTCTTAACTCGCGATTATTTCGTCAACTTTGCAAAGACAACAATGAAGAATTTGATCGCCTTCTTCTACACACCGAAGTACGGTAGTTATCAAGAGGAAATCAGGTTTACCCTCTATTAGAGACCACCATAACTTTTCTCAGAGAAAATAAATGTGCTTCGTTAAGTGATGAGCTCATAGCTTAAAAAAAGTGATGTGGTTTATTTGACAGACCTGTTCACTATATTTAACGAGCTAAATTCCCGACTGCAAGGATCTGAGGTAAATCTCATCAAGACAAAATCTGTTATTTGTGCATTCATTGATAAACTCACTTTTCAGACAAAATATTGGTCGTGGAGAGCTTTCCCAATTTTCAAATTTGAATATGCTCAAAAAAGACTTGACGTTTGATTGTCCTACAATAAATGATCTCCTTGTTTTATTGTGAGCCAATACCTGTCCGGCTCATCAATCCTTTTCTTTAGATACAACAGATGAAACTAATTGTGAAATGCAAGAAGAATTGATTCTCTTAAAAAATGACTTCGAGTTGAAGCCTCTCTTCAAACAATCATATCAAACCTCTTGGATTCAACCTTGCATTCCTGAAAATATTCCAAAATTATGAGAAAAAATAAAGTTTTTTTTCATTGCTTTTCCTACTGAACGCAATTTCGTTATAACACAGCTTCTCGGCAGACAAAGAAATCGTTTGCAAATCCTTCTCAGCAGCATAGAACCAAATATAGAAGCCTTAGCAAATAAACATCAAACTCATCCATCGCATTGAAAAATTAAAAAAACATATCAGTCAAACTTGTATAAACCGAAGTTCAAGTAAACAGAAGATTATTTTCGGTTTAGACAACATTTCGGTTTATAGAAGTCTTCGTAAAAACTAAGTGAAACATCCCAAATTACACATTCATTTTAAAGTACCCATGATATATAGAATTGTAAATTTCAATATATATTGATAAAAAGCTCATCATAAACTTTATTCAAATTTATTTTTTAATAAAAAAATAGTCATTTAAAGTTTTTTGTTTACTTTTGAGTTTTTTTTTCACTAACTCTAATTCAGCGTCTTGTAAAACTTTTGAGGCATTTTCGTACATCGATAACATTGAAGTATTTAAAGCAAAATTTTTTACAGTTTTCATCATTGAAATCACATCTTCAATCGTGATTGTATTTTCTGGAGCAGACTCTTGGCAACTTAAGCTTGATATTGAGCAATTTTCTCTTTCTAGATGATCATCTAAAATAACTCTCTCCCAGTCAGAAGAATCATTTTCAATGTGAGCATTTTTGTCAATATCAATATATTCTTGTAAATTTATATCACCTTCAACGATTTCAGAGACCATTAATGAAAGATCTTGTACATCTTTTTCTATTGAGAAGTTTTGTTCGGAAGAAGTTTCACTTATGAATCCGCAAAGTTGAAAACAAGAGGTAATAGTTGAAGCTCTAACTGCTATCATATTGCATACTAGTAAATATATTCTTGTTCAACTTTTAGTGCAACCATCTGTGTTATCTCATAAATACATACAAATACTAAAACAAAAGAGAAACAATTCTTATTACTTTTATAACTGTTATGTTATGATGATGCATGGATGATAATAAGTACTGTTATCATATTGCACACTAGTAAATATATTCTTGTTCAATTTTTAGTGCAACCATCTGTTTTATCTCATAACTACATACAAATATTAAAACAAAAGAGAAGCAATTCTTATTACTTTTTGCATAAGCTCAAGACTTAACAAACTCTTAAGCCTATTTCGATTTTCACAACATTTTTTACCATTACGAAACCTGTAATGTTTTTGATTCGCTTTTCAGAATACGCAAGTTTCGGTTTTTAGAAGGCAATATATACATTTTATCAATGGAAGAAGTCGGTGCCACTCTTAAGTTACGGTTTTAACAAGTTTTCGGTTTACTCAAGTTTCGGTTTGGACAAGTTTGACTGTATTTAAAAATCTACAAATAAATTTAATTTTTTTGTAGGAGAGTGGTTATAATGAAAAAAAGAATATAAATTTATGAGGTTAATTATTGAGAAAAATTTAGTAAAACACATCTTTTTATCTTTTCTCTTTTTTTTTAAGTGAACTTATTAAAGCGCAATCAAAAATCTTTATTTTTTGAGGAATCAAAGTGAAATTATAAGAAAAATTTTATAGTGTGTATTTTCATAATGTATAGTTTCAGCCCCTCCCCAAAAAATTTTGGTTAGCGCGGGCTCTGTGGAAAAAATTTTTAAAGCGAGTCTGACAATATCCATTATTTGATATAAAATTGTAACGATTGAAAACTATTTTTCTCACATTTAAAAACAAACAAATTTTTATTTTTGCTAAATATTTGGTATATTGATGGAACTAAATTTTTACCAAATATCTCTATGATTAATTTGAATAGCTGAACTTTGGTATCATGAAAAAGGTTCTGAATATATTGAACTTATATTCCGCTAAAACTAGTTTCTAATGAGATAAAATAGAATTATTTTTAATTTAACTCTAAATACAAATTAGAGAGAAGAGAGCTGAATGAGATAGGAAAGCTTAAACAAGAGAAGAGAGCTTGAGTGAAAGAAGAGAGCTTGAATGAGAGAAGAGAGATTGAATGAGAGAAGAGAGCTTGAGTGATTGAGTTTTAGCAGAGAAAGCGGAAGAGAAAAACAGAGGAGACAGAAAAAAAAATAGAATCACTGTGACAGAAGAACATGAGAAAATCTAGTGGATCATCAACATTTGTTTGCTCAAAAATATTACAAGGAGACACTGTGATAAACAATGCTTACTTTGTGTGGATATTGAAACAATGGATTATTATTATTATATAGCTCTCACATCGCTTGTAAAATATTTTTGATAGGAATTTCAATTCAGGTCATTTTCTTTTTGACCAATTTGGATTTTGCTTGAATGGTAAAAGTGAAGCAATTACACTAACATCAAGACTATGTCTGTACACTCAACGTTCGATTAAAAGAAAGCTCGAAAACTCTGGGGAAAATAAAAGAAGGCAGTGCTACTCCAAAGAACACAAATGTCAAAAAAGAAGAAAGTATTATAAGTCAAAATATATAAAAAGGATTTTATATTTTTGCTATATAACGATTTTTTGAAAAAATTTTACAAACTAATTTTCAAGCACATCACTAATTCAATTGCCACTTCCAGAAATTTTTTAACCGTATTAACAAAAACGTAGTACAGAAATAAAATAAGCATAGTCGATTTGGTATAAAAACACATATTTGATGTAAAATTTGAATCAATATTTTTGTGGACAAATTTTAGGGCTAAATCTCACATTTGATTGATACTTATAGGTATTTTCAAATCCCAAATGCAATAAAAATTAAGTCTATAAATGAATCCTAGCATGGTTGATTTGATCTAAATCATATATTTCATTTAAAAATAGAGAGAATTTTTATGGATATAGTTTTCAGACGTAAACCGCATATTTGATGGACATTGACAGATATTTTATAACCTCTAATGCGAAAACTAATTTCAGAAGTAAATCTACCATGGTTGAATTGTTATAAAAACATATATTTCATGTAAAATTAGAGATAATATTTGTGGAGATAGTTTTCAGACGTCGAAAAAGTACTTCTACATTTGAAAATTGAATTAAAAAATGAAACCAGCATGATCGATTTAGTATAAAATTTGAATGAATGTTTTTGGCGACAATTTTTAGAAGTAAACCACAAATTCGATTAACACTTATTGGTATTTTCAAATCCTAAATGTAAAAAATGAGTCCAGAAATGAAACCAGCATGGCCGATTTAGTACAAAACATACATTCCACGTAAAATTTGAACGAATTTTTTGGAGACAATTTTTATAAGTAAACCGCAAATTTGATTTTATAGGCATTTTCAAATCCTAATTGTAAAAATGAAACCAGCATGGCCGATTTAATATAAAAGCTTATATTTTATGTAAAATTTAAATGAATGTTTTTGGAGACAATTTTTAGAAGTAAACCGCAAATTTGATTAACACTTTATAGGTTTTTAAAAATCCCACACGTAAAAAAGGAGTCCAAAAATGAAACCAGCATGGCCAATTTAGTATAAGAACATATATTTTATGTAAAATTTGAAGGAATATTTTTAAATATAATCGACCAAAATTTTAGTTGACATTTTCTAAAAATTAGACGTGATTATTGAAAAAATTAAAAATATAAAGTGTTATGCGTTCAAAACTTTACATAATTATAAATTTACAAGGTAGTATATAATAGTATTAAGGTTAACTACAGATAATGTCAAAATTTTGTTGAAAAATGTTCCATTTTTGACATGAGAGGATCATTCTACCACAATGAAAATGGTATCAAAAGATGTAGCTAGCGATTTTACTAAGTCACGAAATTGGAAAGGATATAAGCCAATTTTGTACAATTAATTTAAATATTAAAAGCACTAGGCGTCGGATCGGATATTTTCCCTTCGAGTCCCCAGCTCTGTCCATGAATATAGTTATACTTTCTAATGCTTTTCTAACTTTTTTTGTTCAATAAATGTCAATATTTGTTCAAAAGAAATCAATGACTTTTCTTGCATAATGTTTGTGTGCATATAGCATAAGATACAAAAAAATTAAAACAAGGCATAGAAAAATTAAGAAACTTTTACTACTCGAATTTTTCAGTAAAAAAATCATTTATAAGAATAGTTATGTAAAAGTTTGAGGTATTTTCTGATTAAATTAGTCTTATGCCAAATTTTCTGTCTAACTCCTCCAGGTTGTAACCTAGGCTCTGGTATCCACCAATTAAATCACCGGTCGCATCGGAAATGCTTTTGACTGTAGTTTTAGAGTGTTTCACAAATTCTTTTTTCAGGAATAAGGAATGAAGATAATCGTACACACCCATCGTGGCTGCAAATTGCGGAGAAGAGCGAAAAACTCGCGCCAAACTTCCTTTCCATAAAGCACCAAGGCCTTCTTCTAAAATAATCTTTCTAAAGCAATCGACAACTCCAGTGTACGTAGTTTGACCAGCCCGAGCGGCAACTTGTAATCGTGTTTTAACGACATCAGCTGGGGTCATTAGACCAGCAGCTGGCGCGCCTGCAATCAAGCCAGAAGCAAAATTAATACAACTTTCACTTTGCCATTTCTTTTGGTATAAGAAATACATTTTACAGTGAGCGTATAAAGGGAAAAATATGGCAGAAAACGGAATGTCACGCAAAAAGCAGGCACGTGATCCTTTGTACAAACCCGTGAAACCAAGTTCCTTCATAACATTCACAGCATTGATTTTTGAAGCTTGACCTCGTACCTCTCCGGCCACCTGTAGCCGAATTTTAATGATTTCTATAGGATTAGTGAACATGACTTGAGAAGCACCAGCACAACCACCTGCAACAACTTCACACCATTTAGAAATAGAGGCGTCTGACTTATTTTGGCGAAACAAATCTCTAACGAGATCGTTAGTTGTTAGTTTTATTGCTTTTTCGGGAGCAACGCCCATAATTTGAGGCAAAAGTCCTTTATAAAAGCCCAAAACACCCTCATGTTTCAAAACTTTTTGGAAACAATGAAAAGAATTTTTGTACATAACTTCACCAAATTTATGAGATTTTCTTTGATTCTGCATCCGCGTTTTGACCAAGTCTATCGGATACACAAATGTAGCTCCACAACCACCAGCCACACTCCCAAGTAAAAATCGAAATGAATTATCGATCAAAGAATCAAAGATGGATGAATGAGGTGCCTCTAAAGAAGGGGTAAGATTAACATCTGAAGAGAATTCTTGAATAACAGACTCATCCAAACATTGACTAGGATTTAGGAGTTTGCAAATTGAAAATAAAACTTCAATTTGACAGAGAGATAAATTGTCATGATTTTTGGAAATGGTTAAAAATGTGTCTTTATTAATTTCATTACGATTAAAAGTTGATGTATGATTCCTAAAAATTAAATTGACAGTTTGAAAATTTTCTAAAAGATTTAAAAATGCTTTGTAAAAAGTATAGGCATGAAGATGAGATGTTTCGGCCACAGCGTGTAAATTTTCTTTCAGCCATACAGAAAGAAATCTTTTTTTCAAAAAATAAATACATTGTACGCTGTCTTCTAAAGAAATAGAACCATCTTCAATGCTACCATTAGAAAGTTTCTTAAAAATTGTATCAATATTAAAAGTATAAAAATCTTTTAAAAATTGTGTAAATTCTAAAAATGAAACCTCCTTATCCCTTTTCTTTCCAAAATAAAAATCAAACAAATAGGAAGAATAGTTAATTGGATAGGATGAAAAAAGTGTAGTTTGGTCAATGACATTTTTAAATTCTTTGAAGGTAATAGAACCAGAATGACTCTGGTCGAACAATTGAAAAGCAAGCAAATAAATGGAATCAGGAAGTTTGAGAATAGATTCAAAAGTAGCAAACTCCAAAAATGAAATTTTTTTAGACTTAGAAAAATTTACAGCAGAACCAATCATATTAGTTAATTTTTCATTTTGATGAAGTTTTAAATAATCTTTAACAAAACATTTATATGACATAAATTTTTCATCATTAATCTGAATATCCGAATATTTGTTGAAGATACTTTTTAAAGAAGAAATATGGGTTTCATTTTTATTTTTTTCGGAAAAAAACATTTAAAAAAAATAAATAAAAATAAATTATTTACCTGACTACTTAAAGTTATGATAATTAATGATTGTAAACATTTTCATTATTTTTTCGAAACATACTATCATATGCAACCCCGTAACTAGAAAAATTTTATTGAGGGGTAAATTAAGATTAGAATGGCTAATATTTTCTCTATATCCTGGGTTGTTTTTATCTATAAATTAGTCATTTGTAGAAGAGATAATTCATATGTTGATTTATCTAAATTTATAAAATAATTATAATTATATGTGAATATTTTCGAAATTTTGCTAAAATTATTATTAATCTGAAAATTTTAGGGGGTTAACTGCCATTCTCGCCCAGGTATGGTTACGGCCCTGTTTATATGTAAAATGTACCGATTAATCGGCATCTTTAATATTCAGCTATTTTTCTAGAATCAGTGACCAAATCCTCATTGGGAGAATTTTGCAGATTCTTACTGAAGCTTTATTTGAGGTCATTTTAGAGTTTTGCTATATTTTTACCATATTTAATATTTATATTAAAATTTCTTAAAAAAGGAAAGATACTATGTAAATTTTCCAGTATCAACCTAATCAAATGGATGGATTTTTGTATTCCATTGATTTAATAGGGCTTCATGCAAATTCCTTTATAATTTGCATGAACTTTGGTATAGGTAAACAATTTTCAACTGTTGCTGAGGGAAGATTATGCAAATGCCTGATTTGAATAAGCTACTTTTATAACACCTCCCACTAAGCTTCTGGTTCATCCGAAAAGCGAATAACGTCGAGAGGGTATTGCCTTGTTCTTCCGCGAAGATCGACGTATTCTTTTGGGCTATTGTGAAGCGGCTTCAGGTGGTAACTGATCATGTGGCTTTGGATCAGGTATGCCTGGCCTTTCATGAGTAGGTGCGTCTTCGGTGGAAGGGATGTCCAATCATGGTTCGGCGTCCACGAAGGAACATAAACGTGGTTGTAGCTGCTCTACGTGACGTCTACAGGTGGGTCCACAGGGCTGGACTCGGACATTGTATGTTTGCGTACCTTTGTGCATGGTAACAACGGCAGGAACCCAGCGGGCGTCTTTTTCATGGCGTGGACCGAAGTAGAGCGCGTATACAGCGTCCCCAATATTGTAGCGATGAGCCAGCTTCGATAAGCTTTTTTTGTCCTTAGGACCTTGAAGCTTCCTTGACTTGCTTTCCTTGAGCAGCATGAGCTGAAGATGGCAGCAGTACATCGATCTTTGTGCGAATTTGGCGAGAGTTGAGTAGTTCACTTGGTGAATATCCCATAGAGTTGGGCGTTTGGCGATACTGCATTTGGAATTTTTGCAGCGCTCTTTTCGGAAGAAGCGAGGATTTCCATAGAGCCTGCTTGACAGTTTGGATCAATCGTTCGGCTGCTACATTTGTAGCTGGATGATATGGCGCTCCGGTGAGATGAGTTATCCCACGTTCTTTGCACAGGACTGGAACTCTCCTGACATGAATGTTGTAGCCTTATCCGTGACCAGTCTATACGGATACCCAAAATGTGGAAAATCCTCTTACAGCAGGTCGATCGTCGCTTTTGTTGTAATCAACTGCGTTGAGTGCACACAGAGGTATTTTGAGTATGCATTGACTAGGGCAAACCAGTTGGATCCTAAAGTTAATAGCATGATCCAAGTCTAGTTGACTCCATGGCTTTTCAGGTAGCATCCAAGGGTGAACCGTTGGCTTAGACAGCTTCCTCTGCTGCTCTCCGCAAGGAACACAACTCCTGCAGGTGACTTTAATGTCATCTGCAATGTTCCGCCAGTAAACGGAAGTTCGTGCCAGCTGCTTCATGCGTTCCACCCGAAATGCCCGATGTGGGGCCGATCCAGGACCTTATGACAAGGCATTCGTTGATTACAGCTAGAAAATCGGCAACTTGTCTAAGGCGTTGCATTTCACTACCTTGGTCACTTTTCTTTGGAAGCCATCCCTCGAGTTTAAACCGCATGATCGTAGAAATGACTGGACCTTTTGCTGATTCGCATTGAAGGGCGTTGCTGGATTCCACTTGTCAATTGATGTCTTCAACCAGGCAAACCATCTCGATATCGTCTTTAATTTTCTCGCCATTAAAAATTGGTTCGTTCAACGCAGGCAGGCAACTCAAAGCATAAGCATTCGAGTGATCCGTGGTTCTCCGGGATTCAATGTCGTAGTCAAACTGATTCAACATTATGGCCCACCGAGCAAGACGATTTGCAGCGAGGGTGGGGGTAGCTTTTCCTTCTCCAAACATCGCAATGAGAGGTCGATGGTCCGTGACCAAGGTGAACTTCCCTCCGTAGATGTACTGCTAGAACTTCTTCAATCCGAAGACGATGGCCAGGGCTTCTTTCTGAATTTAGCTGTAATTCTTCTGAGTTTCAGTAAGAATTTTGGAAACGTTGGAGATTGGGCGTTCGTTTCCGTCTTGCTAACGATGGAATAGAACAGCACCGATTCCGACGCTGGATGCATCACAGAAAGTTCCGACAGGTAGTGCTGGATTGTAATGGATAAGCACATTCTCCGACGACAGGAACTTCTTCGACTTAAGGTATGCGACTTCCTGTTCTTGACACCAGTGTCAAGGTTCGGACTTCTTGGTTAGGCGGTAGAGCTTCCAAGGACTTGGAGTAGTTTTGATGTATGAACTTGGAGTAGAACTGGAGAGATCCTAAATAGGATTTCAGAGTAGAAATGTTTGTTAGGCGAGGCATCTTTAAGACATCGTTAACCTTGTTTGGATGATAGCAAATGCCCCAGGTATTCCACGCATGGTTGTGCAAATTTACACTTCTCCAGGCGACATCGAAGATCTTTTTCATCCAGATGTTGTAGAAGGCGTCGTAGATTGCTGACGTGGTCTTGCGCATCCTTACCGCTGATCAATAGATCATCCAAGTAGACGGTTTCGCCTGACAGATCTTGTGTCAGTTGATCCATCATCTGTTGAGAGTATTTTCCATTAAATTTTACTCAATAACTAAAAAATTTTATGAAAGATATAGAATCGGTTATATTTTATTGTTATTTTTTAATTGTTGAAAAATACAAAATACTTTTTTGTTCATTATCACTGTCTCCCCATTTGGCAATTTCAATTCCTAAAAAGACATGATTGTTAATTAATTAAAATTTTTACATTTTTCTTTATATATTTTATAATTTTATTAAGGAATCCAAGCAAATATTGTACAATATCTAGTATGAATCAAAGAACATTTTTCACACATTGTTTGAAATGCAACAGATATTTCCATTTTTCATGTCTGAAACTAAATTTCGTTGATTTTGATCTTTTCTCAGAAGTAAGATATGTCTGCCTGTCATGTAACTCTAATAAAGGAAGCTTCTATTTTAGTCAATTTTTAGTTCGAATAGCAAGTTTCAAAGACCTTTTAATTAATGAAATATTTTTTAAGAGAAAATCTCTTTATGCGCGATGACATAACACCGATAATAAAAAAGTAAACACCGTTCACTGAGGATAGCAATTTAAAAATAGACGTAATAAGTTAAAATTTGATTCCTTTAAAAGCAAGTTCTAATGGAAATTGCCTATTTAATTCTTTTCCCATTTGATTAGTGGAAATATGATCCTTGATATAGAACTCAGAATAAAAACCTTTTATTCCATTTCAAAGATTTATATGGGGATTTTATAGATAAAACTGATTTATGGAACATTTGTCCGACATTAAAAGAAGAATGTGTACATGTATGTAAAGACAAATTTTGGTCATCTGCATTTACTATATGTGCTCTATCGACTATAATTGCTGTGCCGATCAAATCAATGTATCCACCTATAAATGGCTCTAATGATAAATGTTTGAGTATTTTAAATACATCATTCTTTCCTAGAAAGGGTGAATACCCAAATTATAATTTTAGTATTTTATGGTCCTCTTCTTTTATTAAAAATTCTTAGTTTTGGTATCCCAATCACTTTGTACCTTTGATATCAAATTTATTTAATAATTCGTATCAAACCAACTTACTGGAATCAAGTAGTTCTTCAATAAAATTAGAATATGATGAATTGAAATTAATGTATAGATTTGTAAATTATCAAGATGAACATAAAACCGATAGTTTTTGGATTTTTGAGAAATTTTATCAGTTTTTGACAATATAGTTTTTGTATGGGATAGAGTACCAGATGGTAGAAAATTTAATACTTATTTTATTGTCAAAAAGACCTTGTCAAACAAAAATATTTTCCGAGATGACATAGGAGCTTGGCTAAATAGCTCATCGCGTTATCATTATTTCATTGAAGCTTAAGAAAATAAAAATCATTTTATCATAAAAAATTCCTAAGGTATATTTGGTAAAATGGTTAAAAATAACTTTAGGAAGCTCAATGAACAGCCAACTCAAGAAAAAATAATTATTATCAGTAGATAAATGAAAAGTTTCCCAAGTTTTAAGCGCCGTGTTACCTACATTTTGCAAGAAAAAATGCAGTTAATTTATTATTTATAACTTAGAATTTAACAGTTAAAATTTTGATCAATATTTGCTACAAAGTTTAAGTAAACTATTCATATTTTCAGTAGTGTGTCTACGATAGACTCTAAATTATTTTTTAACTGGATATATTAATTGAAAAAGCATTAACTTTTGATCTGAGAGGTTGATTCAAATTTCATGACCGGTTCCAAAAGATACAGCTAGCGATAAAAAAAGGTCAAATAATTTAATAGAATAGTTTTTCTTGTTGTGGTTAAGCACGTCCGCTCTAATCATTATTAGAGTTATTTAACACGATCTATAATAATTATTTATATTAATTTTTTAGGATTGATAAGTGATTTAGGATTCATCTCAATGATATTCACAGTTTTTGTGAATTTGTTTTTAGAGTAGGGAGGCTTGGGGATCGAACCCCTGACCTTCAACTGTTAAGCTGAGAGGCTCACCCTAACAACCATTGAGGCTCTAATGATTAGCTTAAAAAAGCATAAAAAATTTTTCTTTAATAAAATTGTTTTCCCATAATTTCTCTATTTTTTATTAAATATATTTAATTTTAATCTAGCTATGAAATGAAAATCACTATTTTCTGATAAATTTTCATTATTTGCTCAATATTTCAATTTTCAAGTCAGAAGATTTAAAGAATTTCAATATTCTTCAGTAAAGTATAAAAAAATTTCGAGACTAAAAGTAAAATAGATGAGATATTACAGAAGTTTTTCTTTATAAACTTTATTGAATTATGAAAAAAAGAAATGAAAAAATTGATTTATATAAATACATTTTATGAGATACAAACCATGAAATTTAGTTCTTGATTACATCTTGAGATTGTTCCAAAACATAAAAAAAATAATATAGGTAGACATGTAAGTACTGATAACATGTACATATAAAAGTATTAAAAATGTATAATTCTTACATAAAATATAGGGAAATTTTGTTATTGTATCGCTATTTGAAATCTGAGTATTTTACAAACTATAAAAACAAATTTGTAAATAATATATATGAATTGTAGATGCAATCTATTAGAAATTTGAATTAGTTTTTAATGAGTCTTCAGAATACAGCTTGAACTTAATTAATTAATATATAAGATTTACAAGTGAAATATGCACATATGTATAGATGTAGACCAGGGGCTCAAATAGAGGGGGCGAAAAGGCTATTCGCCTTCCCAATATTTGAATTTTTTAAACTAGTGTATATGCGTTATGTAAAGCTTTGAAACCCTATGATAATATTAATTATGATAATATTAACAAAATGAATTTCTGATCAAAGTAGAGTTACCAAGGTTGGATCAGTTTAGAATTAAGAGCATACTAACTTCAAAATTAGATTTTCAAAATTATTTGCAATCAAAATTAGATATCATATAAAGTATAGGAAAATGAAGTTGTCTACAATCTGAGCGTATTTGTAAGCGGCTAGTCAAAATCGCCAAAAACTTAAATCTCCTCATTCGCACTACTAAAATACCCAAAAACTAAAGTTACTGATGCCTTGACTCTCAAAGTTTAAAGCTAGAAATAACGCATCAATATTGAAAAGACTAGTGAAAGACACTTTTGGGCATTTTCCGAACAAACTCACCAAGCAATTAAAGTGCAAAGTTTGGCACCTAAAAGCAAGATGGACATGTAAAGCATATCCTTGGTCCCGCTATGCATCGGAAAATGTTTTGAATCATTCCACTCATAAAACTCAATTTCTTTTGAAATAAATTATGTTTTTAATCATTTTATTTAAAATCAGTGTAAATGACACTACTCTGTACTTAAATGACACTACTTTGTTTCTTAACCGGTGGGGAATTCCCCACTAGTGGGGAATGGCGATGTTGCGACAAAACATGAAAGTAACTATCAATCATTACATTACACATTGATTGCTTCCTTATTCACAATCTACTTATTGCTAACCAATTGAGTGAGCCTTAGTTAGTTATTACTTTATTCATTTGCTTTCTCCCATCACTGACATATTTCATCATTTTGCTTATCTATCGAGCATTTGTTTTGCTTTTAATCACGTTTTTTTCCTTTGTATTTAAACTTACGTAAGCATTCCTCTTTCTTTTACGATTTGCCTCACTTTAACTTATTATGCTCACCCCAAAATTTTTTGATAAAAATTAATTTATTTTATGTATTTTTATTAAGGGTGGTAACGATTAATTTATTTTTAATAGTTAATTTTTTTTATATTAGAGATTAATTGATAGTTAATTTCGATTAAATCAAAACATCAGTACATTTGCGAACAAATTAATTTAACAAAATATCTTTCATTTGAAAATTAAATTTAAGGAGTGTACGTTTTCTCTTATTAACGTTGGCAGCTTCTTCAATATTATCTTCATCTAACAATTTTAAACCAAAATGATTATGTTATTTGCCAGAGAAGTAGTCTTTCATATCTATTAATTTTTTTTTCTTTAGCCACTATTATATTTGTTGAGATAGTCCCAAACTAAAATTTAATCTGATTAATAATTAAAGAAACTTTAATAGTTAAAATAAATTACCGATTTATTAAATAAATTACTTGTTAAATAAGTTAAATTGTTTATAGGTTAAATTAATTAGTCCTTAAATTTCACGGCCCTAATTTTTATTAAAATTTATGAGAATATATGTAATGAGATCCATGAGCTTGATTATTATTAGATAAATTATTATAAAATTTTTAATTTTCTTTTTCATCTCTATTAACTTTTTTCATTATTTATTTTATCTTTTACATCACTTTCAAATACTAATAAATAAAAACGATTAATTGTCCTATTTGATAAAGATGAATAAAGAAAAAAAAGAATTTATGAGTGAGATTAATGAAAGTAGGGTGAAGCATGAAAAAAACAGAGCTAAAAGAAAATATGACAACAAGTACATGAACTACGGTTTCACGTTTGTTGAAGGACGCAACGGACAGTTGCCTCAGTGCGTTATTTGCCACAAAACGCTCAGTAATGATTCAATGAAGCCTCATCACCTGAAGATGCATCTCTCCAATGTACACCCTGAGCTTGCTAACAGTAAGAGACGATTTTTTGAATCAAAAGCAAACTGTTTGAAGAAAATGAAGATGGACCATGACGGAAAATTTCAAACTGAGTCAAGAGCAATCGTGCACTCATTGTATGCTGTTTCTCTTCTGGTAGCAAAGGCAAAGAAACCACATAGCATCGCAGAGACGCTCATAAAGCCGTGCCTCATCTCATGTGCTGATATTTTGCTTGGCGAATCTGCAGTAGCGAAGATGAAACAAATTTCTCTATCCAACGATACCGTTAAGTCACGCATTTTTGATATGTCGTTCAATATCAAGTCGCAACTCTTGGTAAGAGTGAAAGCGTCTTCTGGCTTAGCTATTCAATTAGATGAGTTTGTGGATGTGGCGAATTTGTCTCAACTAATTGTCTTTGTTCGTTACGTCTTCAATCAAAACATCGAAGAAGACTTATTATTTTGCCGCTCACTAGAAATAACAACTCAAGATGTCGATGTCATGCAGCTTGTTAACGATTTTTTTGAAAAGTAAGGATTGGACTGGGACAAACTTGTCCATGTTTGGACAGATGGAGCTCCTGTTATGTTGGGTGTGAGGTCTGGATTTGCGCAACTAGTGAAGCAAAAAAATCCTAACAATGACTCAACCGCTTAAAGAAATGCTTGATGCGGCTATTAGGATTGTAAATTATGTTAAAGCAAGCGCTCTCGACTGTTTCGACGGTTGTGTCAGGATTTGGAATCCGACTACAAAGGACTCTTGTTCCACACTTATCTGCGTTGGCTGTCAAGAGGCGATGTGTTGAGTAGGCTTGGGCATTTGCTCCCTGAAGTGACACAGTTCTTGGAAAAAAGAAATAAAGAAGATTTAAAAACTATTGTTTTTGATAAGGAATTCCAGTACAGGCTGGCATTTCTCGCAGATATGTTTAGTCACCTGAATGAGCTTAACCAAAAGCTACAAGGACCGGATTGCAATATAATTGGGCAGCGAGACAAAGTGAACGCTTTCGTCTCGAAACTTGATCTTTGGCGACGAAAGTTTGAAACTGGCCGTAGTGCAACGTTTTTTCCAACGTTGGCTCGAGTCAGTGAAAGCGCAGGTGGCGTCAGCGACGTACTTAAAAGCAACATCGTCATTTACCTCAACAGGCTTCTGGACGAGTTTAATCGCTATCTCCCTGACTTCAAGATCAATAAGCCAATACTCGAGTTAACAAGAGATCCATTCTGTTTCCAAGTTAACAACTTTCCAGGAGAAGCGGAGAACGTCATAGAACAGTTTCTTGATTTGATAAAGGACTCATCAGCAAAGGCTGTTTTTGCAAACAAAAATCTTAACGCATTCTGGGCTACCATGCATGACTTGTATCCTCGCGTTGCTTTCTCCGCTCTCACACGTCTAGTTGCATTTCCTTCCTTCGACGTACCTGTGCGTGTCTGGCTTTCCAAGCATGCTTCAAATCAAAATAAATTCGCGAAACCGCCTGATTGATCTTGAATCTGATTTGCGCTGCGCAATTTCAAAAATCAAGCAAAATATTTAGGCACTGGTCAATGCAAAAATCGCATTGAAACCAATGGTTTGGCATTTTTCATTTTATTTTGCTAATAAATTGTGAAAAAAATCTAATTGATATATATTTTATAATTATGAGAAATGCCTCATCTTTTTAATACAGTGGTCTTCAATTTAACTTTATTGCTTTGATGCTATATATTAATGATGATGCTTGCTTTAAAAAAATAATCTCCAAATAGTTTTTAATTTAATAAAAATTATATATCATACAAAAATATGTTTATAAGAAAAAAAATATGTTTATAAGAAATTTAGTATATAAACAAAATTTCGAGTTTGTAAAATGACCCAAAAAGCAAAATGTATATTTACCCACTAAAAACTGAATAGGTTAAAATAAATTTTTTTAGTGAACGATAACTGTGGTGGGAAATTGAGAGTTCGCTCACTAAAAATGGGGAATTATAGAAAAAAGGTTAAGAACCAGTGTAAATCTAGATGAAAAGCGCAACTCTTGAAAATTGAAACTAAAATAATTCCCTTCTTACTTCTTTCTTACCTTCATCTTCGCTTGTACTCGTTCATCCTTCATCGCCTCTCTCACCTTTGCAAATGGATAACCTTGTCACTACCTTCATGTTGCAATTGTACTACACCTACTTCATCATTGTTACCAATTAACTGATTCGCCATTAGCGTCTCGCTTAATTAATTTCATGTGTATATAGACACTTTTACTCACCTGTTGAATATTGTTCAATAAAGCTTCTTTTAACGAAGTCCTACCTTTCTTCTTAGGTCAATTCTCATCTTGAAAAGACAAAAATTTTTATAAGTTCATTTTCTTTAATTTATATATCTTATGATTTATGTTTGTTATAAAAAATAAATATTCAATGTAAATTTACATCATAAATATCTGTAAATACTCACTTTTTTGATCAAAATGTATTGTAAAATAAATTATTATATGTTGGTGGGGAGTGCAAAGTAATATGGATTATAGCGTAAAAATGATATTTTAAAAGCGTTACTAATAATCTAAAAAATTATTAGAAATATATGAAAAATATATAAATATTATAAAAAAAAATTGTATAGAGATTTTTGATAGTTAAAACCGGTTTTTAGAAAATTCAGAAACCAATGAGTAAACTCGACTCTGTAAAACGAATTTACATTTCTAGTAGATGTCAACTTTTTGATCCGATTCTTTTGTCAACTTAAAGGTACCTCCCATTCTGCGTTGACGTCAATTGTGAACGACCCCTTATAATGTCTATTTATATTAAATACACTCTTGAAAATTTATATGCATATATATATTGGAACACATAATATTTATGCATTCATATTTTTCCCCTAAACATGGCAACTTTGAACTAAATGTCAATCAAATTTTGACTGATAATAAAATTGCTTACGAAAACATTCATTTAAATTTTAAATAAAATTAATTGTTTTATATCCAATCGATCATGCTGAAATTATGCTCATTTCATTTCCGTTGTCAATTTTTGCAAATAGAGTGTCAAAATATCAATCAATTTTGCTGTCTAGTTGTGAAATTTTCCTCCAAGAATATTATTCAAATTTCACATAAAATATATTTTTTATACTAAATCGATCATGCTGATTTCATTTACGTATTCAATTTTCCCAATTAGGATATGAAAAATTATGAAAGTGTCAGAATATTGACTTATTTTTTATAATCAACCATGCCTTTTAAATTATGGAGTTATTGTTCGCAATTAAGTTCTCAAAATGTCAGAAAGTGTCAACCGATTTTGCGGTTTACGTGTGAAAATTCTTTCCAACCCATTAATGCCCAGCCTATGATTCCATCTGATAAAAAATGAAAAACTATTGTTTTATTCATCTATTTATATTGAATATCAAGCTCAAAGTAAAAAAAAAATTTTTTCTTCTATATGTTCTCGAAAAATGCTCGTATACATATGTGTACGCTAGGCTTGCATATACCTTTTTATAAAAAACCCAATTGAGTCTAAAGTTAAATGAAACTGTCAAGTATGGAAATTTATTAATAAATTGAACAAAATTAACAATTTTTCAGGATATGGAACTTTTTGAAATGTTCATCAATGCATAATGCAACATCACACTTTTCACATATAGTTTTTGTTTTTCTCGAGCATGAAGAAATGGCACATCGTCTAACTTTTTCAACAGTTTTTGGCCAATGAGATCTTCCAGATAGGCGAATATTTTCATCAATTCTACAATTTCCTTTTCCTGTTGCTTTTCTTGGATAAAAAATGGGGTTTCTATCTGTCATCAAATATGAAGATGTCACAGATCTTATATACCACAACAAATCCTCATTTTTATTCTGATTTGCCATTTTATACAACTTGAAAGACGCAGTGAGCAAAGTGGAGGGTATGTTAGTCATATGAGGACACCACCATTTCTTTGATTTCACATGAATACGATACATGGCAACGGTTGAGTCAAGCAAATCAACACCTCCCATCGACTCATTGTAATCTTGTATCAACTTTGGTTGCATAATTTGAATGTGCTGTCCTTTGTTTGAGCTCCAACGTCTGACTTGGCTAATGGGCTGAACACTCTGAAAATTTGATAACATTCTGACCTTTGCAATCTAACCAACGTACAGCGATTACACCCATTTTTTCATTGTTCGCTAACGATATAGAACCTCTTTTGACAAGTTTTTCATCCAAAGGCGCTCCACATAGCCTATTTTTCCTCACATTACAGGTTGTAGATAATCCAAGTTTATACAAACTTGATATCAATCTTGTAGAACTAAACCAATTATCGAAAAACAAAGCACAGTTGTCAAAAGATGGAAGCTGCAAGCCATTTTTATCCATTTGTGAAGAGTAAGAGGAACTGTGATTGATGATCGAAGATAAATTGATGCAAAGAACAAAGCACAAGGCTTTTTTGATAAAGTGCTTCTTTTGTATACATATCTGGACAATAGTCATCCCTAGTGTGCACATATGTTGACATCATATTGTAAATACACAAAGGAAGAATTAAAAAAAAGTTTACTTTCTCTCATTTTTATACTATTTTCTGAAACATATTTCTAGAATGTATACAAATGAAAGTTTCAAATTTCGACAGTTTGTAAATTTTATGATGTTCAACAAAACATATCTTTTTTTTTGAAGAATTAGTGAAAAATTTTCAATTAGCTTTTATCAAATTTTTTTTTAAAAATCTTGAATTTTCATGATTATAGTAGAATATCAATTATTATTATGATTTGGATGGTAAATTAACTCGGAAAAAATTCTCGATTTTTTTTGATGGAGTTAATTTTTGTGTGTAAACATTTGTGTACGCTAGGATATAATAAGTTAATTATATTTTAAACAAAGTATTTTTTATTCCAAATGGAACATGCTCATTTCATTTCTCAACTTAGTTTTAGCAATAAATACTTTGATTGTTATTTTTAACAACAAACATGTGCACGCTAATAAATTTCTTCTTATGGCTGCTGTTGATAGTTTTCACAGTATGCATTGCGAGTATCTCATTAACTTATTAAGCCATGGAGTGATCGGAGCGTTCTCCCTAATTCATTTG
Source organism: Nectonema munidae (assembly GCA_030549495.1). Taxonomy (NCBI): domain Eukaryota; kingdom Metazoa; phylum Nematomorpha; class Nectonematoida; family Nectonematidae; genus Nectonema; species Nectonema munidae. Next base: position 267,705 of record JAUIRK010000991.1, read on the forward strand.
TTGAACGAGCAACATTAGCCTTCGTTTTACTTGACATTTATTCTACTTTAACTCTTCGATCATTCGCCTATAGCTGCTGTTGAAAGCTTTCGCGACACCTCGTATACATTGCATTTCTTCTGAACTTCAAACTTGGACTCTACTTCAACTCTTCGATCACTAGAACTTCTTGGAATTGTTCATCTTTCTCATTGATATACTCGCTATTTCTTCATCTGAATAACGAAATTGGAAACTATTTCATAGTAAGACCCATTTAAAAAAGCTCAACCCTTAAAACACCTAAGTACATTCCTTCTTGATGTGCAAGATTTAACAAGTTATTAGAAAAAGCTTTGAGAATTGCTGAGTCTGTTATTTCACAATATAAAAAGAGAGTAAATGATTCGCTTTTTACAATAATTTTCATTATATTTCAAACTTTTTCGCGTGATTTGGAATAAAGTTCAGAAAAATAGTCTCATTTTGTTTTTCGCTTATCTTAATTAGGCATATTCACCAAAATATTGCTAAATAAAATTCTTTTGACGTATATTCCTTTTTTCTCCAAAAATTCTTTGTTATAAATGAACATCACAAGACTGCAGCAGCATACTTTAAAATATTTTTTGACATGTATAAAACGTTCAATTCATTGAATCCATTGTTTTTCCGAACAAAAATGATGCAATTAAAAAAATGGTATTCTAAAGGTTCATCAAGAGAGTACAAAAAATTCGCTTTATTACATCAATATATATTTAATGCAAATGTTCCATTTGACAAAAATATAATAAATCAGGATAAATAATAATTTACACTTGCAACAAAAACGTAAAACGGTTAGCGCAAACTGTAGACAAGAGATATCAAATTAGATTTGCATTAGAGTGTAGGCAATATAAAATGTCGAGAAAGCGTGGAAAAAGGTCACAAAGTATTGACAAATGCTTCAAACTCAACCGCTTTAAGTTGAAAATAGGAGTGTTGAGTGCTTATCGTTTTGAACAGGTCCTTGAATGACGGAGCACTCGAGAAGGAGTCCAGTTGAGTGGGAAGCGATTGCATTTCATGATAAAATGCTATGGCAGAGAGCGAGTCATCTGATTCACTATCAACAAAAGCACCCGCTTTCTAAAATTGCAATTAAAAAAAGATAAAATGCGCGCTAGCTTCTCAAAAATGGATGGCATATTCAAATTCGGTATAAAATTTGCAACATTTGACGTATCACACGCCATACTTGGATTTGATTCGGGGGAAATAGGCGCATTAGACCTTTGCATTTCTGTGTTCTACACCCGATAATAACAACTTGGCTATAAGGTAGGTAGGTTAACGCAAGTTGTAATGGAGTGATTTTAGCAACGCACGACTCGCGTCTTAAATGTCAACAAGCGCAAGTTACATACATCAATAAATGAGCGTTGTAACAGGCAAGAGGATTATAAGCGTATGTTAATCAATATTCGTTTCTACTTTTTTCAATATTTCATATAACAAAGGTAGAATATAGTTTTTTCCATTTTAAAATGCCATAGTTAGAAAAAACTCTCGAAAATAAATATATATTCTTTACTTTTTAGGGGTCAGTATAATTAATAAATTTTTCTCAATGTTTCTTGAATAAATACAAATCTCTAGTAGCAAAAAAACATGTTTTTTCTAATTTTAGATAACACGAAATTAACATTATTCTAATAAATTTCAATATCTACTTTTTTGTGAGGTCAGTCAAATTTTATTTGTTCCCAAAAACACCGTTATTAACATCATGAATTTATATTTTTCTTCTATTTCTATTTCAAATAACAAAAGTAGAATTTAGTTTTTTTCATTTTGAAAAGAAAAAGAAAACTGTCCAAGATAAATCAATATTTTTTACTTGTTAGGGGTCAGTGAAATGTTTTTCTAATTAATTTGTTCACAATATTTCTTGAATAAATGCTAAACTTTAGTAACATAATAAAATGTTTCTTTTTTATTTTGGATGACACGTGCACAGAAACACATACACACCACTTTTTAGCATGAGTTTTCCTATCCTTTTAAAAATCACTGTAGAGGAAAAAGTTGACAATTATTTTAGAAGGGAGAAATATCGATCGAATCTAAATGTTGTATTGATAACATACTTTTATTTCGAAACAATTTTAAATTCAGTTTAGAAATAGCACTTTTATGATTTCTTAACGAAAGGCATTCGTTATATTTATACCGACAATGTGCGAAGAATAAATTATATTATTGATTCTAACACGCTTGTTATTGATTCTAGCGCATAACTATGCGAAGAAAGATTAACACATGTTGCATTAGGGTGATCCTTATTTTTGAAAATTGTAACTTTGATAATATTAACTTTTAAGGTAGTGCTTTTCTACAAAATAATTAGGTATTTAAATTTTGAAAGAAAAAACTTAGCGCTTCAGGTAGCTCAAAGCTTTAAAATTTGTATTTTTAAGATTTAAATTGATTTTTTTTTATAAAATTGGTTTAATTATGTCAAAAACAAAATCGCAAACCAAAAAATATTTAATTGAGTCTACAAATTCATCATTACTTGGCTCAAAGCTACCTTCTAATCAAATGGCTCTTGGAGTGTTCCTTTATTATCATCTTGATCTTAAAAAACCATTCGGGATTCATCTTCTTAAAGCAAAAAAGAAATTTTGCTATTTTGGCAGAAAGTTCGTATAAATTAGAATTTTTTTTTCAAAAGTGGAAGCTTCTTAAGAAAAATAAAAAACTTTATCACAGCAAAAAATGAAAAAGCATTCGTACTTGTTTTAGATGATCTTTTTGATTTGAGTTATGCAGATGCAATGAATTTAATAAATGTTGAAGATAAAGAGTTTTTAAAACTCCAGCAGCAAAAAGGAAGAAAAGGTTCAATGGTATTGATAGAAAATTATCTATTAAAGAAAAGAAAAACTAAAAAATTTGAAAACAGAAAAAGTAAAGAGAAAGGAGAACTTGAAGGCTATAATAACAATTTTTTTGATGATAATACCTTTTCATCAGGTGAAAGTGATAAAGACAGTGAAAAATTTTTGAAAAGGAAATTCATGGTTGTTCCTTAACTTCGAAACAAAGACGAGGAAGAAAGTGCGCAGTTACACCAGATTTAGCATTGGCTTTAGACAGGGCCAAAATATAGGAGAGAAAAACAACATTTATACTTGCAGAAGCATTTGTTGGTTATGGAGAAAATCTGGAAAACGTGGCAATCAATCGTTCGTCATTATAAGGAAAAAAAATTTCATGGAACTTCTTGTTTTGAGAAATTGAAAATAGACTTTTCTACACAAGTCCCACTGGTAGTACATTGGGATAGCAAGATTTTAACCGAACTACCAAGCAAGGAAAAACATGATAGAATTCCGGTGATTGTTTCTGCAGAAAAAATTGGTGTCAGCAACAGAAAGAAATCAAGCAAATGCAATAATTGAAACCATTAAAGACTGGAATTTTGAAAATAATATTAAGGCCATGTGTTTTAATAGAGCAAGTTCTAATACTGGATCTTATAGTCGTGCTTGTGTAATCGGAAAAAATGCTCGGTAAAGAACTGTTGTGATTTGCATGTAGACATCATATAATGGAGCTGATTATTGGTGCCGTTTTTCAGTCTTGCCTTGGTCCGACATCATCCAGTAATCATTGTTTAAGCGTTCAGGAATTTTCGAAAATTATTGATAAAAGTAAATTTGAATGTGAAATTCAAAAAGAATTTGTTAAACCTTATATTCAAGACGTTCAAAATGATGTAATGAACTTCGCAAAAATGTGCTTGAAAAAATACCAAGTACGAAATGATTATAGGGAATTTTTAGCATTAATTATTTTGTTTTTAGAAGGCAATGAAAACCAATAACGTTCAAAAAACCAGGAACGATGCATCATGCTCGTTGGATGTCTAAAATTATTTATTCTATCAAAATCTGGATGTTTCGTGAACAGTTGAAATTCACATGTTCTCAAGAAGATGCATTATGAAAAAGAAGATGCATAATGTAAAAAATATGCATAATGTGTTTTTTTATGTAAAACCTTGGTTCACTGCATCTCTGGAGGCCAACGCTCTTTTGAACGATCAAAGTTGCTTAATAGTTTAATGGAATATAAAAGTATTAATCCAACAATTTTAAAATTTGCATCAGAAAAGTTATCTCGACATTTGTGGTATATCTCTGACTCCCTTTGTGATTTGGCTTTATTCGATGAAAGCGTTGATTTTGTGACAAAAAGAAAGATGCTATTGGCAATAAGAGAAAAAAAGTTTCTAAAGATAAAAGAGAGATAGACCTGAATTCTTTTCAAGAGAAAAAATTAGAAGACCTTGTTTCGCAAAAGTCTATAGATTTTTTCAGGCAAATGAATTTATCGACTTCTTTTTTAACTTTGATCCTAAACTTTCAAAGGAGCGTCAAGATTATCAAAATTCGTTAAAAACTATACAATCTATAGGAAAAGTAAATGATCATGCTGAAAGAGGAGTTGCTTTAATCCAAGAGTATGCTGGTTCAGTCTGAAGAACAATTTCAGTTTCTTTTACAATTAATAGAAAGTCATAAGCAAACTTATCCGAATAGCAAAAAATTAACAATTATTTATAATCATGAAAAATTCAAGGAAAATTTTTTGAAATAAACATTGTTGACATTTAATTTTAAACTGTTTGAAATGCTATATTTTAGATATTTTTTACACCTAGATTTTATGGGCTAAATGTATAAAGACCAAATATTTTAACCTAGTGAGATACCTCTAAATCAATACTTTTCTTTCAATTACTTAGAACATTAAAGAAAATCATTTGATGGATTAAGATTTGAAAAAAAATTTTTTTGCCTCAAATAAGGACCACTCTAATGTTGCATTATGCTTTTGTGAACGCTGTGAATTCTTATAGGGGTTTATTTTATCGGGCTAGTGTACTATACTTGGTACACACGGTCATCTGTCATTGTTGGCAGTCTTTACTTTTCTCATAGTACTGAACGATCTTTCTACAGTACATGTTGATATGTATATTGGCATTTCTCACCCAAATGTATCGTGCGATATACCAAATTAAAGCATTTTTATGGGCTTTCAGAATACATTGATTATATTATAAGTAGTTGAGAAATGCCATTTTATACACCTTTTCATTTGTCATAGTTATCAATTTAGTACACCTGTGTATGCAATTACTCGACAAATTTTACGCGCAAGATATCAAATTGATGCTCATTTCATGGGCTTCATTAACATTGTAATTACAAGTAAAATTTGTTTTTTTTATAATTTTGTATATTTCAGTTTTGTTAGTAATTTGCAAATGAGGGGTGCATATTTTTTATATTTGACAAATTTGAACTTTGAACCACAATACATTTTGAGGGATTTTCACCTTTTATCTGTAACAATTTCTAACACAATTATAGAACCATTCTACTAGTAGATCATGAATTTATTTGCAGTTTTTTATAAAATAATGTTAGTTACCGCTTTTTTTAAAATATAAATTAACCTTTATTTTTGTTCTAAACTAGCCGATCACGTGGTCGTTTCTGGCAGTAAATTGAATGGAAAATAGTTCAAAATGTTTAAAATAAAATTCATTTCTATAGTGATATATGTATGATAAATTATTTTAAATATGGAGATAAAATTCAATTTTGAGAGTAGTATTTTAAATTTATTTTAAAAAATATACAACTATGCTAAAAACGAATTTGAAAATAGTATATATATAGAACAGCAGAAACAAGGAAAGAGCAGATTAACACGTCGGCCAACATAAACTACAATACCCACAAGCTACCTGTTGGAATCATCAGACAAGTCATACTATACCAAGATAAAAAGAGCATAACCTCCAATGAAGTAAACCTGAAGGATGACAAATCCCCTTTTCACAGATCATCTGTCATCAAAATAATGAGTATTGTTAGCAAAGTTGTTAAAAGCAATGATTTAAGCTCCAAATCTTGCCAGAACTTAAATATATGAGGGCACAAAGCCCAAACTACAGAGTGCCAAGCTTCTAATATACAGAAATTAAAAATGAGTTCTTGATTGCACATGGTTGTTCTCAAGCGAGACCATTGATAACGCTTAATTAGAAATTCAAAACTATTCTTGCATTAAAATTTATTGAAGTGGTGTTGCCTAACTCTCCGCACTTGTAATAACATTTATTCAGACCAATTGTAAAGCAGAAAGCAATGCCCGCAGTCTCATTATATTTCAAAAACAGAATGCTACAAGTAATTTGATCAAGCGGTATTCACGCGAACACGCATTAGATGTTGAAACGCTAAAAATGAAGATGAGTCGTTCCACACAATCTCTATACTTCCTTTTTCCATGTTTAATTTCCTTTTTATTATTTTATTTTTCCATGTAGTTTCTTTCTTATATCACATACATCATGTTAAAATTCGATATTTCTATAAAAATCAAATGCATCTTTCATTGTAAGATACGAAGATTAGATTTTTCAATTATTCCATTTATGTAGCAGAATTGATGAGTCAAAATTTTATATCCTTATTAAGTGATATGTGGAATAATTATAAAAATGAAACAATATATTTTTTAGTTGGTAAGCAACTCTAAAATTGTTAAATACTTGCTCTTTGTTAGATTAATCACAAAAGTGGACTAATGAAAATTGAGCTATGAATAAAAAGTTGATTTTATTGACTTTTAACTGCCCTAGTAATGAGAGGCTACAATTAAAATTTTAATTAAACGGTTATCGACCACAGTCGACTTTACAAAAATAAAACCGTCTGCGTTTATCAATCCTCTTTAATACAAATCTTCTGCTTTACATGAGATATCGTCTGATTGTTCTGGTGGTTAATGCGTTAAGGAAGGTAAAAATAAGGCGAAACATTTCTACACAAGCACATAAAAATGTTGTATTAGGATTAAAACTAAAGCCAGGACAAACTTTCGGTTAACCAGGATTTTTCAAATTTAAGAGATAATATAGGATTTTAATTACGTGGCACACGTGAACATTGGGCACCTATAATAAACTTAGAATTGAAAAAGATTACAAATGGCTTCTCCAAAAGAAGCAAAGCTTTTCCATATTCATCATCATCTGTGTCTTTTATATTGGTATTTGAGTGATTGCACTTTTTGGGCGACTTGAAAAGTTTTGGCGGGCTTTTGTTTCTTCTATCCATGTGATTTGGTTGGAGCAAGAAATCAGAATTTATTGGAGTGATATTTTCCAAAATTGGGTGAGTAATACACCTATCACTTTTGCTGATGAACTCTTTGTTCTTAACATCGTTTATTGCCAGCGTTTCCCCTTCTACTCTATCTTTAGCTCCACTTTGCTTAAAATGGAAGAAACATGAAGAAAATAATGGACTTAAGAAATGACTTGTAGAGGAAGAACAAACAATCTTTACGATATTCATAGAAAAAGAAAAATCGAATTCTTTGACCTTCTGCATGAATTTTTGACTGTCAATCATCAAAATTTTAGATAACTATACTTGAAGGGTTCGTCGTTAAGCTATTTCTGTTCAAGTTATGAAAATGACACTAAGGTTTCTTCTAACAACCTATTTTTGTGAAAAGCATTCTTTCTACAGGCAACTTCTATAAATACAAGGAGACGTGACTAAGTGTGTCTAGGCTCTACAATTTGAATCTGAGTTCATAATTCCTTACAAAAGGCGGCGTTTTCATGAAAATATTCCAGTGTGTAGTTGAATTTTTTTTAATTTAAAGACCATTTTGAAAGTAAATGACTAAAAAATTTTAATTTAGTTACTATTATTTGATTTAAATGTAACATTATATCATTATTATTCTATTGGTTGCTCAATTACTTAGTTAGCGCCTCAAGATAAACGATATGAATACTTAAATGACTTAAAATCGCATTCTTTTCTTTGGTTACAATCTAAAGATCTATTTAATATATAAAAATGTGCAAAGCGTGAATGATGAGCCTTCAATAAAAATAGGCGCAGCATGTAATTCGCAAAGCATACATTGTATATTTTCATCATTCTCTCACTAAAGAATATCGATAGAGAGAAAAAAGTCAAAGGAGCGCCCAAAAATTGGCAGATAATTTTCAGAAAGAGAAGAAACCCGAATAACCTCAAAGAAACTGAATGATTGAGCAAAACAAACATCTAAAACGACTCTTTCCTTCTTAGGGCTTAAAATTAAATCATTTGAAGAGCCAAACAAACTGCAAAAACCTGCTTATCCATCCGGTTTAACAATTTGATAACTTGAATAAAATGAAAACTCAATTAACATGAAACAGAATAAAACACAAATCTTAATTTACTTCTAAATTTCATGTTAAAAGTATTTCGGATCTATACATCATAATTGTGACAAACAATTGTGGCATCATAATTTTATTTTCAATTTTAAAAGAAAAATTTAATGAGAATTTTTTCATTTTCTCTATAAAAGTGATTGCGAAAATTAAGCAAAAATAAGCTTAAAATTTTTTGATTGTTCTCTTCTCTCTATTTTTCGTCCGCTTGACCAGTTTCAATTCTTGATTTTTTAATGACTTTCTTCTTTTTATACTTAGTGTACACAAACAAATTTTAGACTTTTATTTAATGTCTGGACATGATATTCACAACCAAAATACAGCAACTACAAGAAAATTAGCAACACCTGAGTTAGAAAGACGTGAAATTGATTTTGCATTAAGTGGTACCGGGATTACAACCATTGTAAGAAATCTTGCATTATCCAGAACAATCGTTGCCTTGTAAAAAAGTTTTATGCTACAGAGGAGGAAATAAAGGAAATAATAAGTTGATGAAAGTTGTTTATTGACACTTGCGTTAACAAAAAAGAAGAATACAGTTTAATCTTTCTTGTTTTGAACTGATAGATTATACTCATATAAAGATAGTATAATCTAGGGGCTAACAACAGCAACAAGAATACAGTTTGACCGTTTCAAAATCATGCATTAATCCTGTCCTCGCAACTTTCATTAAACAATTAAAAACATCTTGCCAATCCCACCATGTCGTAACAATGATAAGAAGATTCAACTTATGTTCAAGAATATCGCAAACTTGAACAAAAGATAATGTTTAGGTCTTTTTATATTTCTAGATGAGGTTGGTTTCAAGGTATGTTCAAGACCAAAAAGAGGACGATCTGAAGCTGGTCCATGCTACAACATCTGTTCCAAAAGCGCGAACTAGAAATATTCCTGTTGTTGCTGTCATGAACAGAAAAAGAATAATATTTTATAAAATCCATGACTGTGCTGTTTGTTAATGGTTTTGATATGCTGAAGGATGTTTGCGAACAAGGCATTAATAACCCTGTACTCGTCATAGATAATGCACGCATTCATCATTGTAAAATTCTTGTTTTTCATGGTTTTCATGTTCTGCATTTACCTCCCTACATGGGCGTCCACTGATCAAAAAAAAATTCAAACTTTTCGATAAAAGTCTTTGTTGTTTCAAAAATCTTTTTTCGAAATGGTTATGATTTCAAAGCATTAATAATATTAAATAAAAATTTAAAATTAGAATTGCATCCGCCTTGGTTTTTGTCCAAATTCAGCAATCACCTTTTTAATAAATTATTCTTTATCTTCTAAAATTCTTTCTCGATGTAAGCTTATCATGCAAAATCTGTCATTGTTGGCAGTCTTTACTTTTCTCATAGTACTGAACGATCCTTCTACAGTACATGTTGAAATTGGCAGAGTTAAAGCTATGTAAATATTTTTATATATAAATGAAAAGAAATCAGCATGTACAGTCAAGCCTTAAAATACATCTTCAAACTGATGTTCATGTTCCTTTGACCACATTTCAAAACCTGTTGCAACTTGATACCAAAAATATAAATTTTCAATTTTATAATGTTCAATGAGTGTTCTTATTTTTCATTGTATTCAAATCTACTGATTTTGCTTAAATAAAGTGGATGAATGGCATAAAAACTCAATGATTTTTGTTTTAGCCAGCAAATTGAATTCCAAGTGACGTTAACGAATCTAAATATAGAATGTAAATTAATTTACGAAAATATTCTTCTACATTTTCACAACTGTTAGAATAAAAATTTCTCGATGTCATCGAACATTTCTGACAAGTTTGACCTCAATGCTTAATTTTGCTGCCAAAGTGTTGTTTCTAAAAAAAATTTCATGAAACTTTTCTTGAGGATTATTTCTGTGAGCTTTAAAAATTTTCAAAATTTCATTAATATGGTTAAAAAGTAAATAAAATATCAAGTTGTACAGCTTGAAGAGCGTTTGTTACAGTTTCAAGTTTGGCTGAATAGTATGAAATAATTTTCAAGCAAACAAGAAACGTTATTTAACTTGAAGTGCCTTTCAATTGATAGGCATCTTGAGCCGTTTTCCATGAGTTGAAGAGCTCAGATAGGAAAGCTTATAAAAAATTTTCTCAAAATTCTCAAAGAAAACTCGAATGCTCTTATATTCAGAAGTCGGCCTTGTTTCACAAAATAAAGAAACATTTGGGATTAAACTTCACGTTTTACAACTTTCACGAAAAAAATTGATTATAGATTTAACTTCCATAATGCTTCCGAAGATCATCCAAAGAGCTTTTGGATAAAGTTTACTTATTTAACCTTCTTTGCCAGATATATGCTTACTTCCATCAGCAATTATGGAAAATTGTGTAATTTATTAGCTTCATGATGCTCCCTCTTATAAGTGTTTGGAGTTAATTAATGAGTTCATTCTCTATTCGCACTGAAGTTTACTTACTGACTGAAGAAGTTTTCGAGTAGTTTGTCGCCAGCTTCTACTCGGAATTTATATAAATGAACTTTCCCACACGCACTTTTTCGATGCAAAGCAAATCATGAGTCCCGCGGAATAAAATTGTTGAAATCATAGAAAACATTTTGGTTTTTTTTCAATTTGTTTCATCGCTAATTTATTAATTTGATAAACAAAGTTTTTTTCTGGTTTTTTCATTAGTTCAGTATAATTTGTTGCATCAATTTTGCATTTTTATGCTATTGACTTTCAATATGTTTCCTTCCTTGCACAATCATGAAAATCATTATATTTTTAAATGGCGTTAAGATAAAAGCACCTTGAGAACCACGATGAACAGGCTGAAGAAAAACTATACAATATTTACAAAAGACTCCTTTTAGAAATGATAAATAGTTGAGTCATGGTGAATATTGGCTCAACCAATTATGTCGAAAGCTACGGCTCGCATTAGAATCCTCGTTGAAAATGTAGGTTTCAGAAGGAGTACAATTATTGAAAAGGTTATACTTTTCGGCATCAGTTAAAACTCTTGATAAATTTACGAATAAGCCGTTATCTAAATCACTAAAAAGTTGTTTACTACACATAGGTTCACACTTTTTAGTATTATTCATATCATTTTTCTTTTGAATCTTTTCACAAATTTTCTCGTTATTACATCTGGAAGAATTATAATTCATGAAATAGTAATGATACGATCTCAAAAGAAATTCTTCACGTTTCAAATGACAAACAATAGTAACAATTAATATCAATTTTCTGGGGGAGGGGGGAAGGGCAGTTGACCTATTTGCCTGACTAGCGAACGCTCATGCCTCCCCATTGCCCTTTTTAAAGCCCATTGAAAATTGTTTAAATATAAAATATTGAAAGAACAGGGCACTTTATTTTATATAAAAACAACTAGTATCGGAGTATAAACACCTTTATCAAGTTTAGACTAGTGGGAAAAGAGTTTATGAAATGAAGTAATGGTGAGAAAAAGTGATTTCAATACATACTTAATTAGTTAAAGCTACAGACAGACGTTACGTTATCACAATGTAGAGGAAGCCTGTCCCGCAATCAAGACAGTTTTCTCGCTTCGCTCTAAAGAATGCATGGGCAACTTTGTTCAAATATGGGCCAGCTTATGTTTTCAATGCCTGGCAAGGGCTAGGAGCTCTAATTATAGATTTACAAAATATGCCAGCATACGCACTTATACTTTCATATATACCAAACATATACACATTTATTATACTACTGATTTGTTTTAAATTTATCAATCTGTCTAAAAATAGTAAAAGCAAAATTATTTATTAAAAACAATTTATTGAAAGCACAGGAATTTTATGATGACAAATGAGAAAAATTGTAACAAAACCCCATTCTAATGCGAAATTTGGACTTAGTGTTTCTTCACCAGTGTCTCAATATTTGGTGAAATACTGGAGGAGGATTATCTGTCAGCTTTGATCTCGTTTTTGGTTTTGCGTATTTCATTTTCGTAAACAGCTGCTCACATTTATAAGTACTCCCAAATAGTGGCCTTTTTTCTCGCAAAATCTATGATCCTGGGGCAAGCGTTTTTAATCAAAGCTCTCTGCAGTTCGGTTGAAAAGCCTTCGTGTGCGGGTTTAGGCCCACGGGGTGTAGATTGCCCATGCATGCTAAATATAGGATCATTTGCAGAGTTGTTTCTCCTCTAAATCATCGCATGTTTCGACAAAAGCGAAAAACAAACACTCTGCCAATGATCCAATGTTTCGAACGAAGCGAGAAACAAACACTCTATCAATGATCGCTACCGGATAGTACAACAAATTTGTTTGCTTATAATTTATTCAATTCTTTTTTCATATTTCTCTCTTTTACTTTATTTTACATCAAATAAATTGTTAGCGGTCCCCCTTGACTGAATTTTCCAAAAAATTTCAAACGCATCCACTTTTAATACTTCATCTTAAACAAAATTTTATACTGTTCGAAAAATCTAAAAAACTAAGAAATTATTGGATTCATTTCAAATAATTACATATTTGGAATCTATCGGAACACATTTTAAAAGTTTTTAATTTTTCAAATTTTTGGTTTTTCAGCCTCTTTCGAGGGCCTCAAAATTATGATTTCACATATACTCAACAAATACACACGCATTTTACAATTCTCTCATCTACTCTAAAAATAATAATCTAAAAAGTTCATTTAATTTTTTTTGCATTGTAATTTACATTTTTTAAAAAATGTGAGCCTTGATGTTAACATATACAATATAGAGCAAATCAATAACTTTTATTTTAATTATATTGCTTATATTTAATAAAGCTTATTAATATTTTGCATTATCTTAAGCTTTTATGCCTTTTAACGCAAGTATTTTTTCGAAATATTTACAACTGTTTTTTAAACTTTTTGAAAAGTTTAACAATTTTTCATTATTCTATTTTACACAACTTTCTCTTCTTTGCATTTTAAACTTCTAAATATTTTTAATTTTCTCTTGACCACTTTTATTTAAATTTTGCAACATTTAAATTCAAATAATTTTTTTAATTTTCAAAATCTCAATCTATATCTATCTTAAAGAGCGTTCTTTTATCTACCTTCTTGTTAAATTCATGGCATTAGTAAAATGGAGAAAGTTTTTTTGGCCGGATTCCTTTCCTCACTCAAGCCATTTTGTTTTCACGATTGGAAACCTTTAGCTTTTGTTCCTGAAGAACTTTACCCACAAGGCAGTGGTAATTTGGATTCAGAGTTGTTTTCTCCTAGAACAACTCTTTTATCTAAAATTTAATATAAAAAATTTTAAATTTATGCTTAATGTTGTCTTCCAAATTGATCTGAACATACGTATATTGGTAAAAAAAATAATAAAAATCTTTACCCTAAATTTTTTAAAAAACAAATTTCCGACCACTATCGTAATCAACAGATGTTTACTACCGACTGGAGGAGGAGGATGACGAGTTGTTGGGATTGAAGTAAAGATTAAAAAAAAATTTTAATAAAGACTTTTTACTATTTATATTAACTTTTTTATAATTTCCACGTCTTCCCAATGCCTAAGCAGCCCCACTTCATCTATTGATTAAAAAAAACCTTTAGCTTTTATGCGCATGTGTATGATAAGATATTTAAATAATAAAATATTCGATCTTATAGAGCATTATTTATATTTTTCTACAATAAATCCTGAATTCACACACCATATGTAGGCATGATTATTATTTAAACAATTTTTTCTTATCACAATTTTAGCAAATTTTAGACTATGCCCATCTTAGAAGGGTCTAGTCGAGGGGTGGCCAACGTTTTGCGACAAATATGCTCTTTTCTAATGAAGATGAGCCAAAAAATATTTCTCAGTATCAAAGATGACATAAAAGAATTTAGTCATTTTTAAGAAAGAAGTCAAGGAGCCATTTCGGATTATACAATGCTTCCGTTTTGGCCACCCCTGATCCAGTCTCTCTTCTCAGTATTTTTTGTTGAAAGCCTTAAATAAAGATATATGAACTTTTTTGTGAGTTAAAGTAGGACTGCTCGTACAAAACCTTCTTATCTTTTCAAGGGCACACTTGGCCTTTTGATTGCTTTCGTTTTCGAAGGGTTTGCGCAATTCTTCACTATCCAAGTCAGGAGCGAAAGCAGGCTTCTTATAAGTCTTGAAGTCGAGCAACTTTTCTATCGTTTCTTTGTCAAAGTTGTGAAGACTTCCTGATTTGAAGTTGCTGATAGGAGGAGCGAACCTGTAGAATTGAGAAACATAAATGATTCTATCAACGTATATTTTGCAAAAGACAAATAATTAAATGAACACTGACATCGTCTTACACTTGGGATAGGAAGAGTTTATATAAATGGCGTAGTTTATTTCGTTGCGTTGTTAAATTTAGGCAATTGATGTATCATAAGAAAAATAAACTTTTTATGCAATTTAAAACTTGAAATAACGGAATAACGATTTTGCATAATAAGCTTTCAATAAAAAATATCGTTAAATCAACACAAAGATGTTAAATTTTGTCCTTGTAGAGTTGCTATGAAATTTAAAAATATCCATATATAGTCCCAAAGCGCTCATCGGGCAATCATCCCATTATCCAAACAAAAACAGGAGAAATGAATTTGTGCAATGTTACTTGGTATCGTTAGTTTTCGTTTGCGAAGGACATGTTCTAAAAGAATCGTTATTTTAGATTGAAAAGTATTTGTTAACTAAGAGGCATCCGTGAAGCTGTGCTGCTGATAGCAATTACAGTCTACACATTGAACACTCGGAGTTGATATAACTCAGTGCTTGACAGACTTTGAAATATGCTGAAGTAATTTCCTTATAATTACACGTATTGTTGGTGTTTACTCGTGCTTGGGTAGAGCATCAACTCACATCAACACAGATTAATGTTTACATTAGTCTAACCATTTATAGAACATCAGGATAAATTCATTAATTTGGAGGATTCACGAACGGCTGAAATTGGACTGATACTTTGAAGTTGTAAATATTTTTTTATTTAGGCTTAATGAAGTTCCTTTTTACACTCTACTAATTCTTTTTAATAGTACTATAACAAAGAGATTATTAAATATTCCCATTTTCTTTCAAAAACGCAATGATTTTTACGACGTTATCTCTCCCTTTTGTTATTAATCATATCATACATCGAGCAAATTTTATTTCAAATAAGTATCAAATTGAATAATACACGAGAATAGGTGAATAATAAAAATATGTTTATAGGTTGTCGCATATCTTCATCCTTTGAGATTTCATAAGATAATAACTGAAAATTTTAATGGGTTTTCTCTCACCTTGACATTTTTGAAGATATCAAAACATGTGAAGATGACTTTTTTAAAAATCAAAAATTTCAGTAGTACAAATTTATCAAAGAATTTTTCTAACTTACGAGTAATGAAAGTAAAACTAAATCATTAAAAATAAAAAAAAAATAACAACGGTATATATAATAAAAACATTTGCGTGTCCTTATATTACCTTTATAATTTTCAGGTTTCGAAAAATAATCACTAAAAATAATGAGATGGTTGTCTCACATTCCAAAACTCTTAAACTTTTTAGAGATATCATAAAATGTGACAGATAAGTTTATAAATTATATGAAATTAGTTAAGATTTTCTAAATCATCATATATTTTTTCTATTAATAAAGTTTAAGTTTATTTTTGTTAAAGTTTTATAACCAACGAATAAGATAAAAATTCCATGTTGAAAACAAAGTGCAAAAGGTTTTATATCTACAATGAATAAGCGCTCTTTGATTTTGAAATTGATGGAGAGAAACTTATAATAATAATCGATGCATTGAATAATTGATGTATTTAACCAAAAAGTATCATGAAAAAGAGCTTCTTGTTTATCTTTGAAACGATCGATGTTGAAATTATATGGAATAATACTTACTCATTTATTTATTAATATTTATCATAAAAAATACCTGCCGTGCGCAGCCGTTGCAGGTGCATGCGCAATAGCAGCTGTATGTGATTTATGCACGCATCATGAAATATCCATAAATACCAATGCCAAGTAAACTTTTATCCCTTAACACCGTTCTCTGTATAGTTTTCCGGAATAATAATACCAGCATTGAGCTTTAGATGCTTCTCTTAGAAGGCAAGATAAACACTACTATATTTATATTATGCTATATATTTGTGAACTATCTTTATACATATGTCTATCTTATAATTAACGGTGCCTTGTCAAAACGACCGAAACCAAAACGCCTGAAATCAAAAGGTCCGAAACCAAAACGCCCAATACGAAAACGCCAGAAAATAATAATTCAGGCATTACTATTTTTTGAAGTTTATTCTATTTGGACAATTTTCAAAACGGTCGATTTGACACGAAATGATAGTGATCAATTTGACTTGAAAGATAAAAGTGATCATTAGGGTAATGACTTTTGGTTTTTTTGGAATTTTTTCTGGTGCATGTCATTTTTGGAGGCGTTTTTACTTATGAATCTAGTAAAAGTATTTGAAAACTTTTTTCTTCAAAAAATGTCACGCCCCCACCATGAAACAAGTTTTCCTAAACAAATCCTATATTAAAATCATAAAAAAAAAACACATAAACAATTCAAAATAATTTATGAAGTAAAAAATCAATAATATGGGTAAATATAAAAATTTAAGTAATTCAGTTTCCAAATACAAGTCGGCTTGGGCTAAAAATCTAGTTAAATTTCAAGATTCGCATAAGAGCAGGGGTGTTTCTTTGGTGTAAAAGAATTTCAGTGAATTTGCCAAGATGCCCTCCAAAATGGATATTGTTGGTCGCTTTAAACATTTAGCTTCTATCGAAAAAGACAAAAGCAAACGTGCTTCACTAATTTCGGAAGAAATTATTGATCTTTGGAATATCAAAGTGAATTAGAAAAAGAATTGTTCGATATCACAAATAGTAAAAAGGCAAAGTAATAGTAAATTTATCAACTTCAGACTGAATCTAACGGAAAAGTGGGATATGCAACGAGTCAATTTGCACACCAATCATCATTCATCCAAGAGTTTTACAAAAATGAAAAGCCATCTCTACAAAACCAGAAGAAAGCTGTTCAACCGAAGTAATTGACCAAAAGGATTTGAGCCCTGAGATTGATGATGAGCGAGATAAACGTTTCATTGCCAAAGTGAAAGAAAAAAGCCCGAAAAAGTATAGTACAGTAGTCCCTCGTTATTCGCGGGGGTTTCGTTCCTAAAGTTTCCGCGAATAGCTAAAACCGTGAATACTCTTTTTTGATCATCTTAATAACTTTCATAAACCTTTAATTTCACTAGACATTTTCCAAATCAAAGTTTTATTATGTTTTTAACCTTTAATATTTGTTCTTTATTTATATTATGACTTTAATGTTCTTATATCATTAAATATAAATTAATGGAAGACATTTTATTAAAATTTTAAAACAAAAAAAATAACTAAGAAATTTAAATATTTTTTTTCAAAAACATTGTGATTGGAAGCTGAGAGTGTTCTTTTTTTAACTCCTTTATCATTTCTAAATATGGAGAAATTCCTTCCTCAAATCTAGCTTTGGCAAAAAAAGCCCTTTCTAAAGAAGGGTCTTATTTCAAAATAAGTGACTCAAGCTGTTTCCAAACTCTTTGTATTTCACCAAGTTTCTCCAAAGTCCATACTTCTGAGGCCGTTTCTTCTTCTGTCTCATTATTTTCTTCTATTTCTACGTTTATTATGTCATTTAATTCTTCATTGTTCAATTCTTCTAAATTTTCTTTTAAAAATTCATCACAAATTTCTTTTTTTTTGAATATTGTCAAATCCTTCGTCGCCAACAAGTTTAGCTAGAGCTTCAATTTCAGAAATAACATCATCTAGTTCTGTAATCTCAGTAAAGTTTATAACTTCAGGCCAAAGCTTTTTCCAAGAAGATTTGATGCTTTTTTCAGTTAGTTCGTCAAGGCTTTCTTTAAGAACTTTTAAACAATTTGCTAAGTTATAGTTTTTCCCCCATAAATAAAGATCTTCGCCATTCTCAATGCTCTTTTACATAATTGCAATTTTTTTAACATATTTAGCTTTAAGGATTGCAATTACATTTTGGTCTATAGGTTGGATTAACGAAGTAGTGTTTGGAGGAAGAAATTCAACTTGGATTTTATCATTTGCAAACTTTAAAGACTCCGGATGAGCAGGACAATTATCAAGAAGCAACAAAACTTTAAACTCCAGCCCTTTTTCTTTCAAATATTTTTCTACTTCAGGAATAAAACAATTGTGAAACCAGTCTGTCATAAGTATAGTTGTCATCCATGCTTTTCTGTTGTGACGATAAAACAATGGCAATGCATTCATATCTTTTCCTTTGAAACAACGTGGTCTTTTTGATTTGTATATAAACAATGATTTGATCATATGGCCATTTGCGTTAGCACATAAGAGCATAGAAATTCTATCTTTTGACATTTTAAAACCTGGAGCTTGCTTTTCTTGTTTAGATAAATATGTTCTACTAGGCATTTTCTTCCAAAAAAGACTTGTTTCGTCAGCGTTAAATACTTGCTCAGGTAAATAATTTTTTTCTTCTATAATATTTTTAAAAACTTCTATATACTTTTTTGCGGCAGTAAAATCAGCAGAAGCAGTTTCACCTGTAAACTTGAGGTTATGGATTGAATACCTTTTTTTTAAATTTTCGAACCACCCTTTACTGCCTTTAAAAGAAGAATTTGAAGAGTTTTCATTGAAATATTCATAAAGAGACGTTGCCTTTTCTCTTATTGTTTCGCTTGTGATAGGAATGGATTTTCTATTTAAATCTTCAATCCAAAGATTTAATGCTTTTTCCATTTTAACAAGGGAAAGGTCTCTAACATGTTGAGACACTTTTGCAGTTGATGGATGGCATGTAGCAACCGCATTTCTGATCAGGTTTTCACTTTTTTTGATTGACCTAATCGTAGATTCATTTACATTGAATTCACGACCACAAGCAGCGTAACTCGTTCCACTTCTAAGCTCATCCAAAATTATTATTTTTCCTTTAAGATTCATTACTTTTTTGTTTCTTTTTGTAATTTTTTTAATCAATTTATTATCCTTAGATGACATATTTAACTGTAACTTAAAAACACTAAAAAATTTCAAAATAAATTTTAATAGAATATATAAGCAATTTAAAACAATGTTATTTTTAAAAATCATAAATGTTTATAAAAAAACATATGGTAATTTTAAAAAAAAAAACTTTATAGAGTATATTTCTTAAATAAGTAAAAAAATAGGAATTTTTATAATAGAATTCAATTTTAAAAAACATTACATAATTTTTATGGTATAAAAAACCGCGAATAATCAAAACCTGAATAACGAGGGATAACTGTATTTTATATGCGCATCCGCATAAAAATTTATTTTGGATATCCGCATCCGTTAGGATGTTAAATCTAATATCCGCATCCGTGGATGTAAAAAAATTCACATCCAATACATCTCTAGTCTATGCCTCCTTAAAGTTAATATCAATTCTTCAAATAGACCTGATGAGTAAAATCTTTTATTCATCATTCATCATTTTACGTTAATAACTCGAAGACTAAAAAAAATTTGGAACAAATTTGAAGAGATACTTTGTTAGATGTAAGATGGGACATACCTCATTCAAAAAACATAGGAAGAAGACAATTGGCAAAATTATTGTGTTTTTGAAAAGGAAGAGAGAGGCAATTTTTAATGATCGCTGTTATAGTGCTATCCGGTATACTCCTTATCACCGATATCGAAAGAAGGACTAAGAACAAAAAAATGAAATATGAGTTACTTTTTTTCTATCGCTTCATTTTGCGATGAAAAGGAAAACTTTTTATTGCACTTAGAGCGAATAGGCTTATCCGATTCAAACATGAGATTGGTTCTGTACGCACACTTCATTTTGATGCAGCCAAGCGGGCTAGACACACTGCCCACTTCAATCGTCTCATGATCACTTCCCAACTCAGCATCCAAATTGAAAGCCTCTTCGCTATCCTCCTTTGTAAAAATTCGGTAACAGACGACGTGTGTTTCGGGACTTTGCGAGCGCGAGACTTTATACGCTGGGAGTATTCGAGTGATTGTGATCAAGCTCTTCATCAGGATTATCATTTTTGAGTAGAGAGAAGTTGTATCAACATCTAAAGAAAGAAACTTAACATTCGCATCACGTTCGAAACAAACTGCCCTTTCAAGTGTGTTCAAAGTTGCATACGTGATCAAGAGAGCAAAGAAACAATTCCATCATTTCAAACAAAATAAAAAGTTGCGCTCTAAATTTAAGACTACTCTATTATCCACTCCAAGGAATTTTATATTAGAACATACTGATTCGAGTTTTAAAATAAATTTCATAAACTTTTCAAGTCTTAGAACATTACAATTAATAAAAATATTTTAAAAAGAGCAACTCTCTTTTAAATAGATTTTTGATTTTATATGTTGGTGACGCAAAGTATTAAGAAGTAGTTCCCAAAGTGGACGCTGTGAAAATTTACGAACAAAAAGTATTATGTATTAGAATTTCTTCTTAATTAAAACAAAATATCTTAGATAGTATACAAGTAGATTGAATTTTGGATTAGAAAATACTGTAATTAAAATGTCAAGTAATGGAGAAAGCGTACGGACATGTATAAAAATAGCGATATCAAAACAAAATTAAAATTTCGAAGATAAACAACGAGCTTAAAACTCACATGGAAGGTATGATGAAAATGTTGGGGAAAAAATACTGAATTTTGGCATTATTTTTTACATTAAAAAGTTTTTTATGCATTTTTTTATTGTGAAAAAATATATATTCTATTAAATTAAATTTCAAGGGGCATTTCTTTGAAACCATTTATATGATAATCTCAAATTTTAATTCCAGGACTTTGAGTACTTTCTATATGATATTTTTCATAAAATGGAAAGCTTCCAATTCTTTAATTTTTAACGCTGCAAATTACCCAGTTGCGTAAACTGTCTTAGCTTTGGCGTTTTGGGAAATTTTTTATGATTAGAATTTTAGTAATTAACCCGTTATCGACCAGAATAATCAGACGATATCTAATGTAAAGCAGAAGATTTGTATTAAAAAGATTTTATTTTTGTAAAGTCGACCTATGTCGACTGTGCTCGATAACCGGTTAAAACAGAAAAATTTGATATTCTTTTGAATAAAATAAAATGATGTAAAATACAAAATAAAAAACAAAGTATTAATCCTATTAATACTGAGTGTACACGGAAAGAAATGCCTATATTTTGGCGCTTTCAGTGTGCAAAAGATCAGTAAAAATAAAAGCTTGCCTATAATTGTAGAAGTATTAAAATCACAGATGCATAGAACATATTGCACTTGTATTGTTAAGGAAGAAGGACTATTGCATATTGGTAGTATTATAGCTCATTTTCTCCTCAATCTTCCATTTTATTCTCAATATTAAGATAGAATGTGATAAATTTTGGATTCCATTTTGTGACTAAAAATTTTTTTTCACTAAGATTAAATTAAGAAGTTTTAGTATTTAAAAATAACAGGAAAAGTTTATTTGCAATAGAATTTAATGTGAAAAGGAATGCCAACACAGTTTACATAAAGCACATCCTTGTCTTCCGGGGCTGAAATCCTGAAATTAGGTTTCCTTCTAATTTATTTATTGATTATTATATTACATTTTTTAGTTCTTATTCATTCAGTTTCACTCTTATAAATTTGATTGCATCATATCTTGATTGATTTTATTTTTAAAAGAAGTAAGAACTTTTCATCATTATTTTTGTATCGTTTGCCGTTTCAATGCCGAAAAAACGTAGTTTTTATCTTATTGAAGAAACTTCCCAGCAAGGAGCAAGTGTTAGTGAAAGTGCATCTATTGTAACATATGAAATAGAGGCTTACTGGGAAAAAAGCTAGACTTCCTGTTCAAAGAAATGACAAAATTCAGGAAAAAGTGAAGAAATTGCTTAATCAGTGGAAATGTTTAAAGAAAATTAAAAAAAGAAAAGGAAAACAAAAAACAAATGAAAAAATTTTTAAGTTTGCAATGGGAAATCTGTTTGATGTTGCGCATTCTAATGCAATGTCTTTAATTCATATTCAAGAAGACAAAGAATTCTTCATAGCGCAATCAGAACCAGGGCGTCGCGGCTCAATGGGTGCATTAGACCAAAAACTAGAAAAAAGATCGAAAGAAAAACAACTGGAAAAACATTTTGTCAAAACATCTACAAGCCAATTTCAACTGAGAGGTTCCTCCTTCACAGCAGAGTCACGTAAAGACTCGTTGTCTTCTAAACAGTCAGATGATGAACAGGAAAAAGCAACTCCACAAAAAACGATTTCGACGTAGCAATGTCTGGACTCAAGAGCTTACCGCAGCCTTAGATCGCACAGGAATAACATATCGTAATGCTTTGTTTGTGGTAGCTGAGACCGCAAGAACTCTTGGACAGGATCCTAGCAAGCTCAATATCAGCTGCTCCACCGTCAAACGGCATAGAGAAAAGCCTTTCTGTTTCAATAACAGCTGTCTCTACAGGAGAAACACAACTTCTTGGTGTACCAAAACTGAAATCAGGAATGGGCAAAGATTAAGCTACAGCAGTTTATAAGCTTTTACAAGAATCGTGTTTAGAAGAAAAAGTTACAGGCTTTTGTTTCGATACAACTGCATCCAACACTTGACGTTTATCAGGAGCATGCACGCTTCTAGAACAAAGACTTTTTCGCACCGTGCTTAATTTAGCATGCCGCCACCACATTTACGAATTCGTTCTTGGTGCCGTATTTTCTACATGCTCTGGAGCTATTTCGGGTCCCAATGTTCAACTTTTTCGTCGATTTCAAAAAAACTGGAGTTTTCTTGAGAAGTCCAACTATCAAACTGGAAGACTTAGAAGAGCTACAGCCTAACAGGGATTACATGTCTTTAAGTTTGCAAAATCTAAGCTGAAGCAGGAAAATCATCGAGATGATTACATGGAATTCTTGGAACTAGCGATTATTTGCCTTGGAGGAAATTTACACAATTTTAATTTTAAGAAGCCCGGAGCTTTTCATCACGCCAAATGGATGGCAAAAGTCTTGTACTGTTTGAAGATTTGGATGTTCCGAAAACAACTTAAAGATCTTACCCAACGGGGAGAATCCTATGTTCGTGATGTGAGCATTTTTTCCATTTTAGTTTATATGAAAGCTTGGTTTTCTGCTACTGACGCCGCAGTTGCTCCGCGAACAGATTTAGAAATTCTGAAAAAACTAAACTCATATCACAATGAGCGTGTTGGGAGAGAGGCAAAGGATAAACTGCAACAACACTTATGGTATGTGTCAGAAGAGCTTGTAGCACTATCGCTTTTTGATGAATCTGTTTCAGCACGACAAAAAGCGCTATAGTGAGCGCCATGATTTCTACAAAATCAGATGAACGCAGTAAAGATGATGACAAGGACAAAGATTCCCCAAAACGGGTTAAATTGAAAAGTTCCATAATTCCACCACTTGAATTTTTTGCAACTCATAAGTCAATCCGTTCTTTCAGGCACCTCGATATTAACACTGACTTTCTTAATGAAGATCCAGAAAACTGGAAAGAAAATGCATCATTCAAGAAAAAAATGAAAAATCTTCCAGTAGTTAACGATGTTGCTGAGCGAGGAGTCAAACTTGTTGAGGAGTTCAACGGCCGTCACACTACAAAAGAAGAGCAACTCCAGTTTCTTCTAGGTGTTGTTTCGCAACAGCGTAAGTTGTTTCCTACATCGTCAAAGTCTTTAATAACATCTGCACCACAATGAGTGCTTGGCAAGCATGATACCTGCGTCTATGAGCGGATAATACCCAGTGGTTGATCAAACCTTTGTGGGGATCCAGAAGCTCGCTAGATAAAGACACCCAGCCACCTCTAAATAGTATTTGTCAAGGTTTAAATTCAAAGCACACATATATTTCATCTCATATGGAAACGGAATCACGCCCGAGAGCAAAGAAAATCTTATTTTCATTTTACTCCTATATGCAGTGGACCACCCTAATATACAGTAATCCCTCGCCACTTCGCGGGTTCAGTGCCTCGCGGATTTTTCATAAAATATTCATCGAAGAATAAAAATGCAAAAATTTCCCAATTCTTATTTATTTCATAATTTTCATTTCTCTCCTAACTTCTTCCCTTATTGTATCTCGCCACTCTCGTTTATTACGATGCTAAATGTGTCCCGCGTATCTTAGTGTTGTCCTCAAAATTAACTTTTCGTTAAGCCCCTACAATGCTTCCTAAACGCCGTGCCCCTGCAAAAGATTCCTCTAGCGAGCCCAAAAAGATGAGGAAGATAATGAACATCTGTGAAAAGGGCAAACTTTAAGATATGTTAAAACAGGGCAGATGTTATATAATGAATGAATTGACAATTCGCTACATCAAAAAAGACAAAGCTGACATCCGCAAAACTGCTATAATAAGCTTCAATAAAGAAGCAAAACGTATGGTAACTCCGCGTAATAAGATAATTGTGAAAATGAAAACAGCATTAGCCTTGTGGGTTGTTGATTTCAGGAAAAAACGTGAGTTTAGACACTAATATGATCAGGACAAAAGCCAAATCTCTCTATGATCAAATTTTGCCGGATGACGACGACGAAGGAGATGCTGAAGAAGCCTCTGAAGATGATCCTGACAAACCTCGAGCCAGTAATAGCTCTGACACTAGTGATTCGCATCCTCCAGAACGAGGCTTTACAACCAGCAAAGGCTGGTTCGATAAATTTCAAAAGAGACCCGCCTCAAAAATGTGCTTTTGTATGGTGAGATTGCCTTTGCTGACACCAATGCTACTAGTCGTTACGTGGACGATGAGTTTCCTAAGCTCATCAGTGATGGCGGCAACCTCACGGAGCAAGTTTTTAACATGGACGAGACATTCCTCTTCAAGGATGAAGTGAAGAAGCCAGGCTGATGGCTCTTAAAGACCGTGTCACTCTCTTCATGTGTGAAAATGATGAATGTTTTATGCTTAAACCAGGCCTTATTTATAAGGCCAAAAGTTCTCGGTCCTTAAAAAACAAAAATAAGCCCTGCTCTCTGTGTATTGGATGCAGAACTCTAAAGCCTGATAACGAAAACCCTGACCCTCGAATGATTCCTCTATTGCTTCATTCCCCAGGTGAAGATCTGGCTCAGAAGGGCCTCCCCTTTAAGGTCCTTCTCTTGTGGGACTGTGTAGAAGGCCACGAAACATTACTGCAATATGACGGGGTTCAGATTGAGTTTCTACCCGCTAACACCACATCTCTAATTCAGCCGATGGATAAAGGTGTCATTCGTGCCTTTAAGGCCCTCTACGCTAATTCCAAGATGGAGGGCCTCATCGCGGCTGTTGGCGATGACAACAAAGACTTCAACTTGAAATAGTATTGGCGTAACTGCGACATTGCGTCATGCTTGATTAATATCTAGCAAGCATTGAAGCACATGAAAACGGAGACCATAAATTTTTCCCGGAAGAAATTATGGCCTAAAGTGGTGCATAACTATGCAAGCTTCACTCCTGACGAAGTTCATCACTCAGCGGTGGAGAAAAGGGTGAAGTTGGCTCGAAACACCAGAGATGATAGATTCGTCGACATGACGAACGTCAGCGGTCTTATAGATGTGCAGTGGGCCCCACTGACAGATGAAGACCTCCTTGAGATGTCAAAGTCTGCAAATGAAGAAGAGAGCGAAAAAGAGAAAGACGAAGAAATCGAAGGGAAATAAGAGTAGACTTGATTCTTGGATTTACTTTCCGAATAAAACTGAAATGTACAGACAACATAATTTGTTATTAACGTTTTACATTTTACTTCAGGTTACTTTTAGCCTTTTCTATTTGGAAGAAACAAAAACACAACTTCCTTTCCACTGCTTTAGATTATTCCCGTTTTTTCTGATTCCAAAATCAAAAATATTTTTTATATAACATCTATAAAAAGGAATGCATCGATATAAAAATTTAGCAGTTGAAATATTTTTAAAAAGTTATAAGGATGTGAGCCAGTGGTATTAGATATAAAATATTTGAGGGTTTACTTTCAGAAATGTCATTTATACTGATTGTCCATAACTCAAGCACCATGGATTCATCTTGAAGCGTTTTCAGTGAAACTTCAACATTCACAGAAGTTTTGTACGCTAAAGTGTACGATTTGCCGAGAATCGCTTTGCATTGACTGTTTACATCCGGTAGATCAAATATTGCAAGGTTGAACTGGTAAAATAAATTAAAAAATGTGTGCAAGCAAATCGCATACCCGTGTAAATGACCATTTTAAACGTAAAGTGAATGTTTTACATGAGCTGTCATATATAAATCAATTTTGTGCCCTGCTTGGTATCCAAATTTCAATGTTAAAATGGGATTAAAGTTAAAAGGAACTCCTAGAACTTTGGAGCTATCTGAGTAAATCGGAGGTTAATGTCAAAAAATTGATTTATATATGAGAGCTAATCTCAAGAAGAAACTTTTTATCTAAATAATTATATAAAGTTTTTTACACATTTTTCAAGTATCCCCAATTTAGTTATGATGCTCATTTTTTATGAAAATTAATTAAACGTGTCAAAAAATTGATTAAATCCGTCAATCAATGTCGAATATATAAACTTGAAAATAAATCTACTTGCAGTATTTCTCTGGTAATGGAAATCAGTAAATTAGATATCTCAATAAGACCTCAATCATTTTGGCTACAAATTCGTTACTGGTTGGTAATCTCTACGTCATTTCTTCTATACTTTATACAGTATGTAATTTTGCTATTCATTCTATGATGATCCTTTCTCGGTAGCTCTTTTTTAATTAAAAATATATTTTCTGCAATCTGTGTTCGGAAAATATTTTTAAGGATTTATTTTGAATAGACCTTTTCCGCTCTGAAAGCATTCTGATTAAGAATCTTCTTGATGATTTTTTATCAGTATCGTGTATTTTATTATCAGGTGATATGGAGAGATATTCAGTCTGATTATTATTTGTCAACCAAACCCAGTTCAAAGGTTTTCTGATGAATCATTCGTGATGTATTGTTCAATTACAAAAATGTGTCCACCTTATTCATCGAAAAGATTCTCTCTTTCTTGCAAAAGGAAAAAAATGAAGAATTCAATTTAAATTAAAAATATCTTGATAGTGACTAAATTCTCATATTTGGCATCTGTGCCAATTTTGATAACTCGGACATATTCTAAATTTCAAGATTTCATACCATTCTTGGTTAAATGATAATTAAAATGCTAGATGATAATAACACGTTCTCTTTTCAATCAGTTTTTAAGTTGCTTCCTCCTCTCATGCAAATTTTCAAAAGATTTTATAATACGTTTTGTTTTTTTAAATAAATATTTCATACTCAAGATGATTGTAGAAAGTATTATAAGCCAAAATATACAAAAAAAAGTATATTTTTACTATATACCTAATATGCAATGATTTTTTGAAAAATTCCACAGAATTGATTTTCAGACATACATCACTAATTTAATTGAGACTTCCAGATATTTTTTAACCGTATTAGCCAAAATGGAGTACAGAAATAAAATAAGCATAGTCGATTTATTTTATTTGAAATTTTGAAAATATTTGTGGAGATCGTTTTTAGATGTAAACCGCGAATTTGATTTACACTGGCAGATATTTAAAATCTCTAGATGCAAAAATAAGTCGAGAAATGAAACTCGCATTGATAGATTTGGTATAAAAACATATATTTCGTGTAAAATTTGAATCAATATTCTTGGAAACAAATTTAGAAGTAAACCGCAAATTTAATTGATACTTATAGGTATTTCACATTCTGAATGCAAAAACTGAGTCTATAAATGAAATCAGCATGGCCGATTTAGTATAAAAACATATATTTTATTTAAAATTTGAAGGAATATTTTATTAAATATATTTCTCATCAATTAATAATGGTAAATTTCCAGGTGATGTGTGGAAAAGGTGTTGCTTTGAATTCTATACTTTGTAATGTTTGTAATAAATAGGTTCATAAAAGGTGTTCGGAAAATATTTCAAAAGATGAATCATTGAAAGATGCTGAAGCAAAGGGTTTCAGGTGTAGAAGTTGTATAGAAATATTATCCAAATAAATAGAAAATGGCGAATACGAGATTGTGAAGAGCTTCAATTATTTGGGATACGGTGGAAGAGGACGGCTCGTGTGAAATAACAATAAGTAGAAGAATTAGAAACGCATAGAATTATGTGGGATTTTAAAAGCAAAGGATAAACCAGAGTATTGGAAAGGAAAGGTGTATAAATGTTGAACGGTTTTATTATATGGAAGTGAAGGATGGGAGAGCTGATGAAAAAAGACTAGTGAATACTGAGAAAAAATGCTCAGATCAATTGTAGGAAATATAGAATTGGACGAAGTAAGAAGAAGATTGGCGTTGAAAATTTAGCAATAGAAATTTACAGAAATAGATTGAGATGGATGGAAGGAAAGATGAAAATAAATGGGTCTGGGAAGTAAGGCACATAGAAGGTAAAAGAAAATAAGGAAGACCAAATTTAAGATGAACTAATTGATTAAAAAGATTTGGAGAAATTGAAAATGAGGAAAGAGCAGGCCAAAGATATAAAAAAAAATAGAAAGAACAACTGAAGACTTTAACTCAGAAATGCTCCATGTGGAATAAGGAAAGCGTAGCCTCACATGAAGAAAAAATCACCTTTGAAAAATAAACAAAAAGACGATTTCTCATCAATCAAAAATTTGATTGACATTTTCTAAAAAGTAGCCATGATTATTGAAAAAATTAAATATATAAAGTGAAATGCGTTCAAAACTGTCTATAATTATAAATTTTGAAGAGAGTAAGACAATAATTTATAAGGCTAGCTACAGATAATGTCAAAATTTAGCAGAAAAAAATTATTTTTGATTTTGATTGACAGTTTTTGAGATGAGAGGGTCATTCAACTACCATGAAAATGGTATCAAAAGATGTAGCTGCAATTTTAGGAAGTCACGAAATTTGAAGGAATATAATTCAGCCAATTTGGTATAATTATTTTTTAGTGAAGGCACTAATAAGGTTAAAGAACGATATGCTATTACTTTTAGAAGCATTAGTAGAGAAGGTGACAGTATTAAGGAGGAACAAGTAAAATATGGTATGATACGACACTTGCATCAATACTTACTAAATATTAAACTGAATGATGCCGATAATGCAGGTGAATTTGGCTTCACTAATAGGGTTAGGAAAGAATATTTGAGAAGCAAGTTAAGAAAAAATGAAAAGAGGTTAAAACAAAGGGCTTTCATGAGCAATAGAGAACGTATTTCAATTTAGGAAACAAAATAGTAAAGTCTACCCATTCTTGTCCTCCATTGAAAGGCTTGGAATAAGTTTTAATCAGTTCTCCAAGTCGAGATTGAACAATAACTTGCAGAGATTTCAAGGTCAAATACTTACAGTACTTTTCAACTTCTTTTTTAGTATCTTGATTCAGTTGCTTGCAACACATTGACTCAAACTGGCAGTTTTAAATGCATGACTAAAATTCGAAAGACATTTTTCATTTTATTTTGGAATTCAAAATTCCATATTTTATATATCGGTGATTGGTGTTTCTTTATAAAAGGAATGGAAGAGAAGTAGTAAATTTGTATAAATAGTTAGTTTGTTAACTAGTAGGTTGGTCAGTCAGTATGTTAGTTAGTAAAAAAAAAAGGTGATATTAGGAAATATTTACTTGTTCGAATAATGCTAACCAACAATCCAACTAACTAAAGTATTGCTGTTTGCTTAACTACAAAAACAAGCGCATACATTTCCTTTTGGCTACAGCAGAGAGGGAGAGCATCAAAAGTAAGAAGAGTGGAAAGTATGCGCCATTTCAAATGTACTAATTAAAAATCATTTGATAACTTTATAAGTGATTAGGTAAACTTATATAAGACTTCTAATGTCAGAAAAATTGAAACTAAAAGGTTAATCTAAACAGTTTACCAATTACAAACGAAAAATATTGTTTATACGGAAAACTTGGAATTCTTTAATAGAGCCATCTCTTCTTGTAGATGTGGGCAAAGCAACGCTAGCATTCGCTTAACATCCAGAACCTTTAATGCATCGGTCCCTCACTGGCATATGGAATCACCTACCTATCACAACACTTCTGTATATCCCCCCTTCAAGTTTGATAACATGATTTTGGAGCTCAAAGGAAAAATATTTTTTCTTCTAAGTCTCGAACATGCAAAAATACAACGTCATTTTAGAAAACAAACCTCTTATAATAAAATTAAAATTTTAACTAATTTATTTTATTGACTTTCGAGAAACCATCTTTCTATCTTATGAAACCTCAAGAAATTGGACACGGGAGACAACCCCTCATAATTTGTGACCACTAAACAATTAGATTCATCTGGATTACACCTATGTTGGATGTTGATACGTGCATGCCAATTGATATTTATTCTTTGAAGACATTATAAAATATAATTTGTTGTGAATTTGATTTGATTATATGAAATGGAGACAACATTATGAAGTTATTACATTTTGCGAATATTTTATAAACGGTACTATATATGCAATTTGGTAATAACTTTATTCCTAATTCAACCATGAGAGGTTTGTTTTCTATGGTGACGTTGCATTTTTGCATTCTAGAATAAGAAATTATATCAAATGTCTTTTTAAAGAGTAACAACTTTACTCTTTCATCTTTGATTTGACTCAATTTTGATCTACGGACACTTGTGCACCAAAAAATTTCTCACATACGAGTCAATGTCCAAGTGAGGATGACTTATGATAACTGAAGGTACTAGTAAAACTGAAAGTGTAATAATTGCCATCAAGGGAAAACTCACCATGTGAATAAGTGCTATGGATAAAATTGAGTGATTTGAGCTGTGTCTTAATTAAGTCTATGTTAAAAAGAATATCTAAAAATTTGTAAAGAAATGACGTGTTTCAAATAGAACAAGTTTAAATAAGATAAATGGAGAATGAGTGCGGCTTTAAAAATCAAGTTTAAAGGGGCGGCTTCAGACAATTCAATTGTTTAACGCCAGTGCATAGCAACGATAAAAGCGAGAAGAGCCGATGTGGACACATACTTACTACTCCAGCGGAATTGTGAAAATATCAATATTTAGACGCAAAATATTCAAATGACAATTTTTCCAGTGGCCGTTTGTTGGAAACAGGTTGGCTCCCAAATATTATTTAAAAAATGTTTTTTGAGCTTGGATAACATCTCGACCCACGATGAATCAGTACTC
Source organism: Nectonema munidae (assembly GCA_030549495.1). Taxonomy (NCBI): domain Eukaryota; kingdom Metazoa; phylum Nematomorpha; class Nectonematoida; family Nectonematidae; genus Nectonema; species Nectonema munidae. Next base: position 299,250 of record JAUIRK010000991.1, read on the forward strand.
GCTTTTAGGGTAGATTTTCATTTTATAAATTTTATTGAAACATAACTTTAAAAAATTTATTACCTTAATAACATTTATATGCAATAAAAAATCGTGTAATAAAATTTTTATGCGATACACAAACCTAAAAATGTTGGACAAATTATTCTTTTAAAATCACAAATTAAAAAAGTACTTTTTTTAATTGGTAATTGAAGTCATCCACATTCAGAATAATGATTTTAGAAATATATAAATACTAAAAATTATGGATGAGCAACATTGATGTAGATGTGTTTTAAGAACCTTAAGAGCTGAAATTTTTCCAAATTTAGATAAAAAAAATACTTAATACACTAAATAGTACAATTTATCGCAATATTAGATTCATTGAATCTAATATTCAATACGATGGAACTAACTGAAACAGATTTAATTCTGGCTAAACAACTAATTAACAAGCGTGTATACTAGCAGGTAAGAAAAGCTTCTTTCTCCAAAAAGACGACCAAAATGGCACCTCGTCTCATACGCGTGATTCATTGTTGTTCTCACTAATCCCGAATCAATCCAGCAGGCCATAGATATGTCTATGATCACCGTATTGAAGTGTGATTTCTACAAGCTGTAAAACACTTGCAGTGCAGGGCCAGCAAGCAACCTGAGAAAACAAGCATAGATATTCCATAACGATGCTGAAACATTTCCACGACGTGCGAGTGCACAAATCCAAAGTGATGGACGACGAGGACAAGTTGTGGCTGGACCAAATTGATTCCTCATACAAGGGAGTCGAGAATGAGGGAGAGCCCCTCTGCGATAAGATCACGGAGCGAACAGGCAGGACAATTATTACTAGAATCACCTGACTAACAGTTTGCCGGCTTCGCGTGAACTGTTGATGTAATCGAATTTTCATTTATAAATCCAAAACAGAGCACTACGCTTAGCTCTTTTATACTACCTATCAAATAACACATTGATGTACACGCAGTGGTGGGATCCAGCCGGTTCGTTAGAACCGTCTCGCGTAATTTTGTGAGTTCGGCGAACAGTAAAATATTTATTTATATATATAGTACAGACCGTACAGTAAAATAAGCATCAACACGATCATCATAATGATGCTTGTTTCCCAATTATTTTAAAATTTTATTGGGAAATAATCAAAATTGATCAGTTTATTTGCTTACAAATTTGACTTTTTGGTAACAGAACCGGCTGACAAAAAATTTGAATCCCACTACTGTGTACACACACAGTACCCGCGCTAAAAAAATTCACATTATGGAAAAAATTTATTATCTTATCAGAAGTACTATATAAATTACAAAAATAAATTGTTATAAAGGCATTTAATCATTTTCAGTTTGTTTCCAATATATGGCATACATGTTCTCAAAGTTACTTGCACAGCTATATGTTTTTATAATTTTTTCCCAAGTTGACATTTGGGGCAAGTTGAAAATTTTTAGGGGAGAAAAAATAAAACTGCGGGGAGGGGGGCCCTTGCCCCAAAAATATATAGGTAGCGCGGGCTCTGTAGGTGCATCTAATTTGAGAGCAAAGGCTGCAAACACCCACTAAATCATTTTTACCACTGACATGAAAAATACGATATTTGAAGGTAAGTAGAAGCGTACACACAAAGTCAGCAGTACCTAACGGTGGCTTTTATGAGGTTTGGCTGGAAATACACGCACTCATCGCTACTGCTGCGAAAGCGCTACAAAAATTATACATTTTTCCCTAGGAGTATTTTGCAGTTTAGATAAAAATTCTTTTTTTGAACTGATAGATTACACTAATAACGAGAAAGTGTAACCTAGGGGCTAACAACAACAGAAAGAGGTATCAATATACAGTCGACAATTAATAAAAACGTAAGTCTAAGTTAAATTCAAAATTCAAGGATTGGACCAAGTCTTGCATTTTATTATTTAATCAGAAGCTATAAATTGTTTACACGATCGTGAGGACAAAAAATTTGTAGATTTATAGTTTTTGACAAACTTCTCATACATTTCTATGAAAGTACGATTTGCATCAGTCTGATAAATCAATCAAACAACAGCTTCATTATGCCCGCGATAGGGCATCTCGCATTTTATTAACACTTTCATTAAATTTTGAAATAATTGTGGTTATTGACGTAAGCTCCAAACGCAAATAAATAGAACAAGTTACGATAAATTATACTTGTTTGAAAATTTGTCATCGGTTAGGTTTCTTCACGCCTTATGATTTTTAACGAGTTATTAAATACGATGGTCACAAATGCATATTCAGATTTGGATGTTCTAGTAATGAAACAATGGTATGCATAACAATAACCTCATTGCTAGATATTATATGCCCTTATCAAGGGAAGATTTTATGCCATGACAAAAATATGTTTTTTGTAAATCTTTAGGGAATAGATTTTTGATTAAGCCGGTTTATGGTATTCGAAGGTAAAAATGTCTCCCTCTTCTGATGACTATATAGAAAGTCTTGCATTATAAAACTCATTGGTAATAGTCAGAACTCGTTTATCCGACAATCCCTCATTCCAATGAGTGTAACTAATACTGCCAATATTTTTCAAGACAGTTATTCTGACATTCTCACTCCGATACTGTTTCAGGAAACTCAAATTTTTTTATCTTCCTGTATAATTTATTTATTCGAAAAACCAATCATGGGATAGAATTTTTTATGACACATTTACTTAATTAAAAGTGAAAAGTAATTCAAACAATTATAACAGCAAAAGATTAAGCAAATATCAACTCAGCTATCTAGGAAAGAAAAAAGCTGCTAAAGAAATAATTCATGTTCTCTGAGAGGATCATATACAACATAATATAGTAATGATTTTGAAGATACATCTCCCAATCATTCAGCAACAACCAAGAACTCCAGAATTTGTATATTCCATTTATTCTCAAGTGTTGATCTCTGATTAAGAAAAACAATAATTTTATAGCTAGATTTTTTCACAGAAGGTAAAAATAAATAAAATATTAGAATTATTTTTTAGGAAAATGCCTAACACTTTATACACTAAACATATAAATTGATCTTTACCATAATGAAAATATGAAATAAATTTTTTGAGGGAATTAGCTTTGCATGATTCTTTTCAGAAAATTTCCATTTTAATTTCATTTAAAAGGCAAACTTTTAGCTTTTTAAGACACAGATTTTGAGGCAAACAAAGATCAAATTATATAAATAAAATATATTCTTTTAATATATAAAGAATACCAACAAATAAAAACATTATCTCAAATCTTGATAGATTTTTACATAACTTTTAAAAGATAACATTTAGCAATCTTGATCGTTTTTATACATTTAGCTATCTTGATCGTTTTTATACATTTAGCTATCTTTCGTTGATTCAGTATCTCAAATCTTGATGGCAATGATGCAGGAAGGTTCTTTAGATCAATAATTTTTTAGCTTGTAAAATATAAAAAATTTAATCTCTGTGCAGGCCCGAGGAGAGGGGTATAATTATTTTAGTTTATTTTAAAAAAATATATTTTTAAAATTTATAGGAGCTAGTTTATTCGAAGAGCTATCCATATTTATAAACAAATGTCATGAGGATGTTAAAACGTATTTCGGAATAAAAACAATATTACTGGGGTACAAAATCACTATATATTAAATTTTAAAGCTACATAGTGAAATGAATTTAGAATAATAAAATATAGAAAACCGCTGATTAGAAAATACTACTAGAGCAGCAGGAAGAGAAAAATATATTTAAAAAACTAGAATTATTCTAAATTTTAAGAGATCGTTTATGAGTAAAAAAATTAAAAAATATAGAAAAATTATATATTGTTAAACATAATACATAGCTCAACTTTTAGATTTAATGGAAAATGCCGATTAGGGATGATATTATTTTTTACATCAGACCCAATTTTTACTTAAAATATTGAGCTTTTTCTATTTTGTTATATACCTTAAACTATTTCAATAACCTTATAATTTAAAAATAAAATCTAATTCTTATCATTTTATTGAATGATTTCCTCATACACAAGCTAAAAAACTATAATATAACTTATTTTTCATTTCCGCTTTTTGTTTGCTTGTTTAATAATAGTATTTTTAACCTTCTCTCTTCACATTCCTCTTTTACGTTTCCTTTTTTTGATGGCTTGTTTGATAACCAGTCTTTAACTTTTGTTTTGTTTGAGCAAGGAAGCTTTTGCATACCATATTATTCAAAATCATATTAAAATCATACATGATTTTTATATCAGAATGTTGATTTCTGAATTGTGTTTTTAAAATTTTTCAAAAGCATAAAAAAATATTGTTTTTGTATGCAATGTTAGCAAGCAAAAAATAATTGCCAGAACCAGTTTTATTTTTGTTTGTTAACAAGTTCTTTTTAAAGCTAAAAATTATTTATCAATTAAAGATGCATTATATAATAAAAATTTTCAAAAAAAAATGTCTTTAAAAAGAAATTTAAAAAAAAGACTCTCAATTACGTCTCCATATTTAAAAAGATTTATAGTCATGATAATGTACAAAACTAGTGATTTTTTCAAACCAAAAACAGTTTTTTGTTAATTTAAAAAGATAAACACATACAGAAAATCATTATCTAAACATACCAAAGGTAAATAAAAATTGGGACAAAAGGTATACACAGACAATGTGTAGTAAGTAGGGTAACTTCACCAGCAGTGGCTAACTAATGTGTGTAAAGACATAATTATTGTTGCATGTTAATTATTTTGACGTATGAATTTGTTAAGTGCAAATTTAAAACCTAGTTACGCTACCGACACACTTTAAACTCTAGTTACGCTACTGCATATGTACTAGTTCTTTATAAATTTAGGTTTTTTGATTAATAAAAAATAACTAATATCATTTTTTTGATTATAAGTTTAATAAAAATTTTACGTTGTATATTAAATTGTATATTTTATGATGTTACTATTTTTTTACAATGTAAACCCTAACTTATCATATTCAAATTTGTTAGAGGTCATTCACAATTGACGTCAACAAGACTGGGAGGGAGGGGGAGGCTTCAAGCTGACAAAAGGTGGACGGGGGGGAGGGGGGTTTGAAAAAGTTGACATCAACATTATATATAGATTTCTCTTTTTCTCAGATCTGTAAATTTCACAGTATCTTCTGCAAATCATAAGATATTTAAATATTTTATCTATACCTTGGCAAAGCTTTGGAGGCATTGCTATATAGTATTTAAAGTTAAAAAATTTCAACGCTTATAGCTTTCTTTGGAGTATTTGAAAACTCACAAAACTTTACATAGCTGTCAAGATATAAAACTTTAACTTATATTAAAAGTTTGTTAAATTAAAAAAAATAAAACCATCGTATCTCAAATGAAACGAACGAGGCAACTGGTGCAAAATAACAGCGTATGTATTACCGTTTTTGAATTGATATTTTTTTTATAGAATTAGTATCTCTTTTTAAAAAAACATCATTTTTCAAAAAATAACAACCATGATGTTTCGTTAAACTTTATATCATTTTATCTTTTTACATGAAACAGAATCTCATCTTATCATCTTACATAAAACAAAACCAAAAGAAGAAATTGGATAAAAATGAGACAATGAAATGAAAAATGTAATTAATTTTGAAAAATACACTAACTTATATGCCTCCGAATAGTTTTTATATCATTTTTATATTATATACAAAATAAAAGAACAGGTTCGAGCTCTTTTTGGATCATCTCTTTTTTGTCTGCATTGATGACTTTGTTCCACCTCCTTTCTGTGAACATCATAATCCGGTTCTCAGGGATTGATATAACATCTTCAGAAGTTGGCTTTTCTTGTTCAGAACAATCAGAGTTGAGATTTTGCGCCAACTGCTTTTCACTATTTACTTGCCAATAAACCTCACCACTACTAGGAGCCGGAGCGAAGTGTTTTAGACTATCTTCCCTGGATCTTGGATACCTTATGTGTGCATACAAATGATTTTCATCCAGTACATCTACCTCAAATAACTCGTTCGTGTTTTTACCAATTTTCCGTAAATCTCTGCATGGAGATAAGAACCATTGTGGTACAGCTCCTCCCATGGAAGTTTTTCTAAAAAATTTAAAGATTAAATCATGCGGTGAAACATTTGTTGAAGTATTAATTAAAGTCCTGATCGAATGTAACGCTTTGGGGTTAGCATCTTTTCAGTGGGCTACATTTTAATTCCTAGATTTCAGAATTAGTTGGATAGATTTCCATATCGTTTCCACAAATCTTTCAGACTGACCATTACCATCCTGGTTGTAAAGAGTCGTTCTACTAGGTATAACATTATGAGATTTCAAGAAGTTGCAAAACTGCACTCATGAATCCACTTCCACGATCAGAATTAAAGTAATTCCAGAACATATTTATTATGCTTTGCACTAGGTAGTGGTCCTTTGAAGTCCAAATTGAGTCGCTCGCATGGTCTTGTAGCCTTTATCATTGTTTCTTCAACTTTTGCGAACCTTGGCTTGATCCAACAGCATACATGACTTTTGGAATATACGGACTTCTGCAACATAAAAAATGATAAATTCTTAGTTCTGCAACCGCGTGACTTCAGGATGAGCTAATTTTGAATGAAGGAAACGGAGGTTTTCAATTGGATGGCAGGATGATTGGCATGAATAAAGTCTAGAGAGAGAGTCTGCCGCAACGTTCAACTTACCGGATTTATGTTCTATGTCAAAGTAATAACTGAAATGTTCGAGTCTCCATCTTAAAATCTTGTTTTTGATTTGGTTAGTTTGTTTTTGGTTGAGCATAAAAGAGACAGAAAATTTTTTTGACAATAATTGGTTGACGTCAATTGTGAACGACCCCTTATGATCATTTTTTAATTTTAACTAATTTATGCTTGAAATTTTGTTTAGACATAATGGCTTCTAGTAAATGTAAAAATTTTAGTTTTAAACAAAAGTTGAATGTTTTACAAGAATCCCATTTTAAGTCAAATAGCTTTGGCGGAGAAATTTAGAATTTCACTAGGAGCTGTAAATTTTATCTAAAAAGAAAAGACGAATTGATTGAAAAAGGAGAAAATAATTTCAACCCTTAAAAGCAAGCGATTTAAAAATTCAAAAAACGATGAAATTAATGATAAAACGTGGATGTGGTTTGTTGTAGCAAGCTCTTAAAACTTTCCAATAACTGGAACTCTTCTCCAAGCTAAAGCACTAGATTTCGCAAAACAGTTGAACGTTCTTGATTGCAAAGCATGAAGTATTTGCCAGGAAAATTCAGGAAACGCTTTAATTTAAAATTTTGAGCGTTGAAAGTGTAAGCGTTAACCTAGAAATTGTAACACTTTGAAAAGAGCAACTAAAACTACTGATAAAATATTATAAAACACGATATATTTAATGCTGATGAAACGGGAATTTTTTATAAGGATACTCCTAATAAGTCCTTGGTTCAGTTTCGAGAAAAGTGTAAAGGAGTAAAAGTTTCGAAGGAAAGGATAACTTGCTTGCTTTGTTGCAATTGGTCTGTAACTGAAAAACTTAAACCTTTAATTATTTTATTGCCAAATCTAAAAATCTAAGATACCTTAAGGTTTCAAAAACTTCAATAATTTACCAGTTTTTGGAGAGCAACAAAAAAGCTTGGATGAATGCTTTTATTTTTGATGAATGGTTAACAAATTAAAACAAATGAGAAAAAGAAAAAACGCATGCTTTTTGTTGACAATGCACCTAGTCATTATTTGAAAGAACATAGCAATGTTACCTACGGTGATTACTGTACAAAATGTTATATTTTGGAAACAGAAAAAACAATATAAAAATGTTTTAGAAAAGTTGGATTCATTTCTGTAGAAAATATTGTAGAAGAGGAAGATAACTCAAGTGATGTTGACTTGCAAGAACATGAATACGAATAACTTTTTGGAGAAGTTTACAAAGCTTTGAGTCTTGAGAATGCTTCTGAAAAAGAAAATTAAATATGTAAATTTAATATTTTTTTTTAATTTTTTTTTCTATTTTAGGATTAAAAAGGAAAATATATTGAGAAAACTCTGATATATTTTTATAAACCTTTTTCGAAGATATTCTTACTAGTTTAGGCAGTTAGGAATAAGATATGAATAAAGACAGCATTCAAAACATTTTCACCTACACACTCTATAACACCATTCATTAAAGGAACAAGTTATTTTTGTTGAATTTTTGAAAATTAATCGAAAACAGCACAATTAAAATTAATGACATATGCAGCATATGCTTGCAGAACATAAAATAAAATTTCATCCTTAAATCAACATGCTACTATGCTGAGATTGGGTTCACATTAATTGTATATGATTTTTTTATATACACTGCAAACTCGTTATAACTAAATAAAAAAAGTTCGTATTATTGACTAAATTATGAATCACCCTGGAATTCATCGTAATTTCACACCTATTCATATACAAAAGAACAAACTTTTTGTATTGTTTATTCATGTATATTTTATTGATAAAAAGATCAATTAACACACTATCAATGAGTGAAAAACTGGTCATCTTTGGTCATTTACTCTTGGCAGTATAGTGTTTCTTACGAGCATACGATGATAACTGTCCGAGCTACAAACTTTTAATACTGTCCACTGATTGCCCTTCAAACTAGGAAAGTGCTTTTTGCAGCCCTGAAATCACAATTGATGTTACTGAGATATCTTTTGCGCTTTCCAGAGAGTCACTTTGGATGTCGCACTGTATTGTGTAATCCCTAACGGAGGCGATAATTTATTAATCGGTCAATGAACTTGAAAGTGAAATATCTTTATCAATATCTACTCCTATTCTTGCGATATTATCCATGTCTTCACCATTAACTTGAACAATATGCCGAAGGTCACTAGAAATTTATGATAAGAAGACGTCATCTTTATCATCAAACTCGGCCTCTAAGCTGTCTTCATTTGGTGAGTCATCGAGGAATATAGTGGGACCGAGCGATTTTTTTTTAGCATTTGTTGACTTTTGGTTGCGCTTTAACAGCCCAGGCTTCTCGTGTCACATTAATCATTTCCTTGATTTCGAGACTTTTTAAAAAGTCTTGCAATTTGAAACTCTGTTAACGATTTCTCTTAGTAACCTTTCGATAGTGTTTCTTTAATACTGAAATAATTTTAGCGTTCATTCGCTTCATTTTGCTGGTTGAGTTCTTGGGTAGAAAATATGGACAGTTTTCTAGTGGGTGGGCGGCACAGTTGCCAATTAATAAGATTGCTTTCTGCTCAAAACCACTTCGGGGAAGGAAGGATCGAAATGGAATAAATTACTCGTGAAACACTTCTGTAAAGTGCCTGATGTTATCCAAGCGTTTTAGTGTGAGATCACTGAGTGACAGTTTATATCGCCTCAAACAGCTTGGATTCTTGAAGATGTCGATGCACAGTGGCGTAGTTTGTATTTGTACCAACTAGAACTGTGACTTTATCTTTGTACTTTTTATAGCAAGTTGTACGTTGTTCTCTATTAGGAGCTAGAGTTGTGTCCTACAGGCACTCAAAGAAAAGGCCGTTTCCATCTGTTTTGAACTATATCCCTCAGATAAAATAAAGTTTCTCAGTTCTGGTATAAATTTGGCAGCCACTACTTTATTATCACATGATTTGTCTTCCCCGAAAATATTTAGTGCTAAACACCATAACGATTTTTCAAAAGATACAACCATCCACTGGACCTAGTAAACTTGCTTCATCACAATACATTTCCTTGTATAGGGCCATAGCTTTTTACACAAACATTGAACCGGATATTTGAATGTTTGCTGCTCAATGCTACTAGAACCTGCCTGGTCTAGATCAGCGTCTTTAGGCTGTCGCCTTTTCTTCCATTTCAAACGATCCTAAAGACTTTTCCCTTTCCTTTAAAATTGATATGCCGCTCTTAGGAATACCGTATTCACGCTGAAACGATCGATGATACGGTGATAGGGGTCTCTTGCATTTGCGAAACGGTGCAGCCATATCGAAATCTTGAATTTGGAAATAAATTTTTAGGAGCAATGTGTATTATTAAGCAGAAACTCAAGTAGGAATCATTTTAAAATATAGAAGCCAAAAGCATGACAATAATACGATAAATAGGTTACCGTGTTTATTTAACAAATTACAACGATCACACGCCATTACTGTTACACAATAAACGATGTATGAATGGAAAACTAACGGGCACGTGTGATGTTATTTTTAATAATAGAAGCTCATTAAATATATGGAGGACGCAAAATTCTTTCGTTATAACCGAAAGTCCGTTACAACGAGCATCCAGTGTATAGGATATTTCTTATACTTGGTGCATATTAGTAATGAATTTCTTAATAGATTTGTTGCAAAGTGAATCTATAAAATAGGAACTCATGGAAATAACTCATAAAGTGAAATAAAAGAAATGAATAATTTATTTTCACAAAAGATAAATTTATATTCCAAATCTGAATTCATCAAGTTGAGGCTTTTTTATGAAAAGGAAACTCCCAGTAATGTGAATTGTTCAAAAAAGGAGTAAGTAAACGTTTCTAAAATAAAAATCAAATTAAAACAAAATATTCAGAAAGTAAATAAGATTCAATGATAAAAATTCCATAGGTTTCCTAACTAAATTATATACTAATAAAGACAGGGCTTTTTTAGAGGATAGAAATTTCTTTGACCAAAAAACTCTGTGTGTAGGTACTAAATAGCTTAAGATCGAGCATTACAAGAAAAATAGGCGTATTATTTTCTCTCTGGAATCTCATAATAAATAATACTTAACCCTCGCAGTACGGCAGTAACATAATACGTTGAAAAAATTGAAAAATATTTATTCTTTATCGTTGGCTGCCGTTACTTTTAGAATAGAAAGATAAACTTAGTCTCTCTAATCATTTTTATCAAATCATACATATAGGAAAATAAATATTTTTTGATTTTTTCAACGTATTATGTGTATTATTAATTAGGTATATTTTATGAATATGCAAAAAATTGAAATATAATATGTAATTATTCATTTTACACGCTATAATATAGTGAAAAATGGCAAAATTGCCCATATTGTTCCAAGGCTCATAAAAAAGATTTAGAAATTTTTTCAAAAACGAAACGAAATGCAAAATGCGGGTAAAAGCATGCTCTTTAAGATAGGCATGTTTTTAAATGTTTTTAAAAATTCTCGCATAAAGTTCTTTTTCAAAATTAAAATTTGTAAATTTTAACACAATTTTTTTTAAAAATACATAGTTAAAATCATAAATATATATCAAAAATTTTGAAAATTTTAAGATAAAATGTAATCGATTTTGAATAAGTAAATGAAAAATTAGAAAATAATAATTTTATTTTAATTAAAAAAAATCGCGTTAAAAATGTCAACTTTTTTTGGACAAAATTTTTTTTTTTAAAAAAATTGAATGAAATTTTTCCAATTTTTTTTCAGAAAATATTTTATTTATAAGTGTACTTTAATCCAATGGAAAAATTAAAAAAATTATTTTAACTTTTAACGGAACAAAAATTTTGGGTGAAATTTTTAGTTCAAGTACGGGTCTATGAAATTAATAAATAAATCAGAAGTAAATGGTTTGAAATTCCTCTCTTGGATATAAATGATGATTTACAGCTAGTTTATGCTTATGGTATTGAGCGTATATCTTCATGTGTTTGAGACTTAAGAACAGAAGAATAAGCTAAGACTTTTGATTCCAAAAGGTACATTAAGTTTTCCGAAAGGCGACGTAGAACTTTTATTAGGAGTACATCTTGCACATCTTCACCCCCATCCACAAAGTATTTTTTTATAAGGATTAAATTACTTTTTTCCTCTCTCAAAGCATTCTGATTAAAGAATCTTCTAGATGATCTTAGATTTTTTTTATCAGTATCGTGTATTTTATTATCAGGCCTGAATATTTGTCAACCAATCTCAGTTCAAAAGTTTTTTTCTGATGAATCATCGTGATGTTCATTGTCCAATTACAAAAAGTTGTCCACATTCTTCATCTAAAAAATTCTCTCATTGAAGCAAAAAGAAAAAGATAGACAAATTCAATTTAAATTAAAAATATCTTGATAGTGACTAAATTCTCACATTGTGGCATCTGTGCCATTTTTGATAAATCTGACTTATTCTAAATTTTCAGATTTCCTACCCATCTTAGTTAAATGATAATTGTAATCAGAGGCGCACATCCTCAAAATTATTGGGGGCGAAAATTTTTTCTTGCAATTTTCAAAATTAGTGGTTTGGAAATACCACGGGAGACCAAATATTCAAGCAATCCTTTAAAATAGAGTGTATTAGCGCATACCTAAAGTCCTAAATTTATAAGACTACTTTATATTTTTTTTACAAAATTGGTGAATTTAAATACTATACTTCCAGCGAAAATATTTTAATTAAATTTTCATATCAAATATAGTGCGCAGAAAAAATGCCCCCAATTAAAAAGTAGGAAAAAATGCCCCCAGTAAAAATGCCCCAGAAAAAATGCCCCAATTTAAAATTAGGAAAAAATGCCCCAACACAAAAAAATTCAAAAAATTATTAATTAAAATTTTTAAAACAGATATGTTAAATAAAGATTTTTTTGTAAAAAAAAAAGTTAACATTTTTTAAACATTTAAAATTTAATTAAAGTAAACTAAAAAACTCAGCATACGACAATTTTTTAAATACAAAAAAAATTTTTATAAAACAGCAAATATTTTTTCTGTGTATCAGAACACTTTCTAAATATAATTTGTATTTTAACTGAATTTAAGAACACATTCCCACAAATCTACACCTTTGCTATTGTTTTCAAGAACTATAAAGAAAAAAACCTTATAGATTAAGAAATCTAGCCTTTCAAAACGGACCAAATAAAAATATTTATATAATTAAAAAAAATCTTGAAAATCAAAATAGAGAAAACAAATAACTGAAGGTTGGATAGTTTTATATGAGCGAATGTAGTCTAAAGGCAAAGAGTCTACTAGACACCCTGCAATGTTTATATGAAAAAATGTGATTGAATCAGGGGCAAGGGTATAAAACGAAGTTATAATTGTGCAAACAAAAATAAAAAATTAAGATCGCATTATTTCATTTTACTCAGCATCATTCAAAAATAGTTTAATAGCTAAATTGATACAAGCTACAAAAATCTACAAAAAGTAAAATAACTGTTAACATTTTGCAATGATTTGCCTTTTATAAGAACTTTTAAGGAAAAAAAGTCTATCAAAAAAAGTTATATAGCTTCAACAAAAACTAAAAAATTTTAGAGCATAACTTAAGTTTTTTGAAAACTAATTTGACGTATCCCCTAAAGCATACTCTATGGGTGGCATGGCAGGTTGGCTGAAATGATGGACATAGCACGGAATTCTCTGGATTCGATTCCTCATCGATACGAATTTGTTCATAGTTTGAAATAAGCGATACATCAGTGCCTGGTCAATGAAAATACATTCGATGCACCTTGCCTTTTACTCAAAATTGAAAAATTTGCTACATAATTAACATAAGAGAGAAAGGAAACAAAATAAACTAATAAAGCAATTTTCACTATTTTAAAATGGAACCTAAATGGAATTTTAAAAAGTCGCTCCCTCGCCCTCGGGATGTGCGCGCCTGATTGTAATCCTAGATGATAAGCTAAAGATTTAAATATTTTTCATTTGTAAAAGAGGAACTTCTTTTTCACAGTAAAAATCTATTTTGAAGCACCTAATATTTTATCATTAAACCACTTTATAGTTCATTAGAACATGGTAGATCTTCCATTTAGTCAAGATACATATTTTTTTTAATTATTTCTTTTGATGTTCTCTTTTCAATTAGTTTTCAACTTGCTTCCTTCTATCATACTAATCTTCAAAAGATTTTATAATAGGTTTTGTTTTTTTAAATAAATATTTCATAATCAAGATGATTAAAGAAAGTGATAAAGCCAAAATATAAAAAAAGTATATTTTTACAAAAAAAAATATGAACAAGCCATTGTCTTTAAAGTTCCCAAATACTGGAATACTTTGATTCGATTAATAGAGGAAAATATTGAGGATTCATATTCGAAACTTTTGCTTAAGATCAAAAATTACTTGCTTAGTCATTACGTAATCTTTTGTCCAACTTGCTATATCTGTAAATAATGTATAACTATCGATTTTTTTTCTGTATAAAACTGAGTCCATATATAGATGTATTTATATGAAGATTTATATATATATATCAGCCCTACTTTTATGTTAATTTCAATTATATAACATATACTTATTAAACACATTTTACCAAACACACTATTTAATTTATCCAAATTATTGTAATATTACAAATTAATATCTACCTATTTGTCTATATATATAATATATTATATATATTTTTATGTTCATATTTACATAATTTTTCTTCGATCTACATTTCATATCAACCATCATACCAACACAATTTGTAACTTATTTAACTTCATGTTTCCTATATTTATTTTGAGCAATACTGAGAGCGACTTTAATTAGTCTTGAGTATGCTCATGGATTTTTCTCTTACTGTTTTATTTCTTCAAATATCCTTTTTATGTACAATAAATCTTTCTTCCTTTACCTAATATGTAACGATTTTTAAATTTTTTTACAGAACTGATTTTTAAGCATACATTGCCACTTTGAGATATTTTTTAACCGTATTAGTCAAAATCCAGTACAGAAATAAAATAAACATAGTTGATTTGGCATAAAACACATATTTTATTTTTTTGAAAATATTTTCGGAGACAGTATCTAAAAGTAAACCGCAAATCTGATTAAAGCTTTTAGATATTCCATAAATGCCAAAGTTAACAGAAATAAAAACAGTATCTTCCATTTGGCATAAAAACAGATATTTATTTAAATTTCAAAAATATTTCTGTAGACATTATACGTAAATCGAACATTTGATTGACACTTTCATAAAAACATATATTTCATGTAAAATTAGAGAGAATATTTTGGGATATAGTTTTCAGACATAAACCGTAAATTTGATTGACACTAGCAGTAAAACCTCTAAATTCGAAAACTTCCTCCAGAAATGAAACCATTATGATCTATTTGCTATAAAAACATATATTTAATGTAAAATTTGAATCAATACTTTTGGAAACAAATTTTAGAACTAAACGCAAATTTGATTGATACTTAGATATTTTCAAATCCAAACTGTTAAAATTGAGTTCATAAATGAAACTAGCATGGATGATTTGTTATAAAAATATATATTTCATAAAAAATTTGAGATATATTTGAAAACAGTTTTTAAACCCGCATATTTTATTGACGCTTGCAGATATTTTAAAATGCAAAAACTGAGCCCAGAAATTTAACTAACATAAACGATTTGGTATAAAAACATATATCTCATTGTAAAATTAGAATGGATGACTTTGGAGACAATTTTTAGAAGTAAACCGCAAATTTGATTAACACATAGGTATTTTCAAATCCTAAATGTTTTTAAAATGAGCCCAGAAATGAAACCAGCATGGCCGATTTAGTATAGCACATATATTTTATGTAAAATTTGAAGAAATGTTTTTGGAGACAATTTTTAGAAGTAAACCGCAAATTTGATCAATTATAGGTATTTTCACATCCTAAATGAAAAAATGACTCCAGAAATGAAACCAGCATGGCCTATTTAGTATAAAAACATATATTTTATGTAAAATTTTAGATAATATTTGTAAGATAGTTTTTACCTGAGTCTAGAAATAAAACCAGTGTGGTCGATTTGGAAAACATATGTGTAAAATTTGAAGAAATGTTTTGTACACAATTATTAGAAGTAAACCGAAAATTTGATTAACACTTATACGTATTTTCAAACCCTAAATGTAAAAAATGAGCTCAGAAATAAAACCAGCATTGCCGATTTAGTATAAAAACATATATTATATAAAATTTGAAGGAATATTTTATAAGATATATTTCTCAAATCAAAATTTTGATTGACATTTTCTAAAAAGTAGCCATGATTATTGAAAAAATTAAATATATAAAGTGTTATGCGTTCAAAACTGTATATAATTATAAATTTTGAAGAGAGTAACTAATATAGACAATAATTTATAAGT
This sequence comes from Nectonema munidae, assembly GCA_030549495.1. Classification (NCBI taxonomy): domain Eukaryota; kingdom Metazoa; phylum Nematomorpha; class Nectonematoida; family Nectonematidae; genus Nectonema; species Nectonema munidae. Next base: position 315,331 of record JAUIRK010000991.1, read on the forward strand.
TTAGCTATTTGACATGAAAGGAAGACATAAAAATTCAAGTACCATGAAAATGAAAAGATGTAGCTAACGAAAGAGTAGCAGCACTAATAGGGTTAAAAGGTTTCTGTAAGATATATAAAATAAAATAAACAAAATAAAATAGATTTAACTGAAGCTTTAAAAATTCTATGGCTATTGAGATTAAGGTTAGGATGGAAAGAATTGACGAGGAAGAGCGTTATTATCAGGATTGAGCATAGTGATTTTTGAACAATTTGCGAAATATGCAATAAATGATTAGTTTTAAAAATTCCGAGAAGTCTCGAGACTTTTGTGTCTACAGAAGATATGTGTTTAGTTTAGACCAAGATAAATTTATCAGTAAAAGTCAGACCTAATTAATTTAAATGATTCACTCTACGTATAATCGAAAGCCACTGATATGTCAAAATTGCTCTCAATTTTTGTTTTAGAAAAAACCATGTAACAACATTTGTTGAGTTTGGAATAGAATCTAAACAAGAATTTGTCCTGCTAGAAACATCCTCAAAATTAAAATAAAGAGCTGCATCATCAGCATATAAGATGAGAGAAGCCCGTTTGTCTGAGTATGCTAGAGTAAATATCATTTATAAAAATTAGAAACAAATGTGGACGCCGAATGTATTCTGAACGGAGGCAAGGCTTTTTATAATAATCAAAGTTAGAAGAATTTTCAGAGAAAGTAGCATAATAGGTCTCATAAATTTTCTTATTCTTTTTCAAATTCTCGCTCTTTCTGTTTATTCGGTGTCCCAAAATAAAACTTTCAAGGCGTAGTTGTGCAAAAATGCCCAAAACAAGTGTCAATTTAAGAACGGAAATGTCTTATTTTGAGGCATCAATACATAAGTTTTCTTTTTATTTTCAGGTATTTAAAAAAATTAAAGTTAAAATAAAATTATTTTAGTTAATCAATCAAATAAATCAATTAATATTCCATAATGGAGGAGTAGAAATTTGTATTGTTCTTTTAAAATAATTAATTTTCCATTTTGTCAGATCAATTTTTAAAGGATTTATCAATCAATTTTTTACTCGTACTCATATGAATCCAATTTGAATATAAATAAGTTTTTTCAAATTCCAATACTTTTTAATTAAATAGTTTGATAGATGATTTTTATCGTATTTTGGTCTTTTTTGTATGTTTAAGGGTTTTTAGTGTGTGCTCTTTTAAAATAATAGCTAAATAATTGCGCCCTTATATGCTTGTTTTCATTTGAATACATTTTTGGTTTAGAGTTTAAAATTATTGTGCACATAAAAAGTTAGAAATGAATTAGATGCAAAGTATATGGCGCAGTTAACCATAAAATGTTTCAAAATTAGATTTTAGATATAGTTGGGAGGGTGAAGAAATACGAGCAGATTAGAATATTAAATTTGGAGAAATATCACAATTTTCTCGGCCTCCATATAAATACATCCACAATGGCAATGGGAAAAGCTTCGCATGGGTAGGTTGTATACTGATATTTGAATTGTAATTATGTAAATAGCTTAAAACTAAAATAATATTCAAGGTCATGTAATGAGTATAAGCAAACGTGTGTGAACTGCGTATAAATACACGTGAAAAATGGGAAGAATGCTTTTGGCTCAATTTTCTTTAAAATCAATTTCAATTTTCAAAGATGGATTCTTACGAAATACCATCAAGGAATGGCGCTGAAATTCGCGAAGCATTTGATCTGTTTGACAAGGACCGTGATGGGGAAATATCGGCAGATGAATTGATATCGGTGCTATCTCGTTTGGGCCCAGCCCCATCTAAAGCACAAGCCAAGCTTATGCTCAACAACATAACGCAAGGCACAAGCGACAAAATCAATTTCGAGCAATTCCAAATGTGGATCTGCCAAAAGGTGGCTTCAACGAGCAAAGAGGACAAAATGAAGGGCGCTTTTCGCGTGTTTGATCGAGATGGCAACGGCTTCATTGACAAAGATGAACTCTCCCAAGTGATGGCCGTGGTGGGAAAGGAAATTTCGGAACAAGACTTGGAAGGCATGATTCGCGTAGCTGACAAAAACAATGATGGTCGAGTGGATTACAACGAATTTGTGAAGATGATGTCCCACTCCGGGATGTAAATGCGTTGCTCTCTAAAGATTAGTACGTGTATTCACTTGCTTCACTCTTAAATGATTCTATCTTATTGTGGTGATCAAGTGCTCTTTACTTTTACCTTCGCTGTAAACGCTCATTTTTCCCTTATTTTGCTTATTTATCAACCAGTAGATACATTTTCCAATTCCACATTTTACTGATGTTATTCTATAAATCACATTTCTCTGTGCTCTATTCTAAGTATAGTTAGTAATTTTCAATGTTTAATCATCCCTATAAAATAATACCCCCCTTTCTCTTGTTATTGTTATGTATGAACATACCATATCTTATTTTTGAGGATTTTTAGTCTTTTTAACAAAGATGTATTATATAGGGAGGTTTCTACTTGACTGAACAAGCCTCCATCTCCCGCCCTTTGGATCTTTTATTAAAAAAGTATATATTGATTCTTTCTTTATGCGAAGTTTCAAAAATCAAATAATAAAATGGGATAACAAAGATATGTCAAGCATATGAGAAGTTGGCTCCCTTTTCAGTCAGCAGACTTATTTCACTCTTTATACTTAAAAAGTTAGAAAACTCTACTTCTTTTTTTAGTTGTATTTCTTTGGATATTATTCGATAATTATGTGTATAAAAAGGAATGATTGTTATCAAAAAAACTATTCTTGATAATCAAATAAAAGTATCGTGGGGTGTTTTTTTTATTCAGATGGCACAATTATGTCTTTTGTCCAACTATGGAGAATAAGTGTTTTTAGCAAAATTATTTTTAAATTAAAAGTTTTTAATCAAAATTATTTTTTTATCATTTGATTTCGTAAAAAACGAAAGTAATATATAAAAAGCTATGATATCTGTTGGGCCCAAAATTTTTAGGGGGACAAACCATGAGATGAGAGGCGTTTCTGCTTTTTGACAGCCTCAATACCTGTTCACAATGCGTTACGAATCAGCGCGGTCTTGATAACATTCAGACCAGGACTGAATCAGACCGTCTATAGCAGTTGTTCTCAAAGTGGATGGTAGTGCTCTGAAGAGGGCCTTTTGAAATACCTAAGGGGCACTGTGAAAACTTAAGGATACCAAGTAATAGATATTAAATTTTTTCTTGATTGAAACAAAAAAATATTTTGTATAATTTATATGATGGTTCTATTCTCTAAAATAATTTATATAAGTAGTTATAAATTTTGAATATCAAAAAAAGTTTAAATTCTCTTCCCACTAAAATATTTTAATTATTTCCCAAAACTGCCTCAATGGTTGTTAGGGTGTACCTCTCAGCTTAACAGTTGAAGGTCAGGGGTTCGATCCCCAAGGCTCCCAACTCTAAAAACAAATTCACAAAAACTGTGATTAACTATCTTAAGCATAATGCGAGCATATAGCCTTACGGCTGAAAGTGCTTTGATATCTCCAACCAACCAACCAATCCCACAGATGGTATGGTAGAAAATCGATAGTGCTTTAAATAAATTTTAAGTAATTAAAGAAAACGTTTTGATAATGCTAGAATATGGTATCAGAATTAATTTAAATAATATCAAAACGAACATTTAAATTTGAAAGATACAAAATACTAAATTTAAGGGCCACATTCAAGTATATTTTAATAATAATTTTTTATATGAGAATCTGAAACCAACCATATAGAGCTTTTCCTTGATTTCTCTTATAAATTAAATTTCAACAAGTAAGTAAAATTTTTATATGCTGCCAGTGGCGTAACTAGCAGGGGCGAAGGGGGCTGCTGCCCCCTGGATTACTTCTGACAAATTTTCAATGTCAAAACATGTCAACACTGACGAAAAATAATTTTTTTTTCTCATTGAATATTTTGTTTACAACTAACATTATAACTTAAAATCTAAAAGTTGAAGTTTTATTTTTAAAATTAAAAGTTGAAAGTGAATTTATTTTTGACGAGTACTTATCATTCAAAGATTTCTATAAAGAAGTGTGTTCACATAAGTCTTTTTCAAGTTCTGAATTTGTTCTATTTATGATTTCCAAAGACTTAGATAGAGCTTATCCAAATATATTTGCTTTATACAAAATATTTATTACCATTCCAGTCAGCTTAACTCAAGCCGAGCGAATTTTTAGTAGGTTGAAGTTGATAAAGCATTACATGCGCATTGCGCATGAGTGAAGAGCGTTTGAATGCTCTAGCTCTGCTGTCTAAAGAAAGAGAACTGGCTGAAAAAATTGATTTCAGTGTTGTCATTGAAAAGTTTGCCAACGTGAAGCAACGTAAATCTGAACTTTGATACTATTCACGATAGAAAAGATAAACTTTAAGTGAGCAAAATTTTTTTATAATTTTTTAGTAAATAAATAATAATAAATGTTTTCTTCCGTTTTTGTTTATGTCATCCTTCTATCTTTTTTATTATTCATTACAAACGTGGAAAATCGATATTTGGGTGTGTTAAAAAATAAGATCTATTTGTATGTTTGTAAAACGTAATTTCTGTTGCATATAATTAAATTGACCTATAAATTTGTTGAGTGCAAATAGAGTTTGCCCCCCCCCCCCGGGTTCAAAACTTAGTTACGCCACTGATGCTGCCCCTTTGTTGTTCATAAAAGTGAAGCTTATTTTTCAATTTCTGAAAAATGCAGTTAAAGCTCATCTTATTGAGAAAACAAGAATATATATAAAAATTTTACTTACTTGTTTAAATTTATTTTATTCTATGCCTCTCAACTCTTCAAAACACACAAATGCTAACTAACTTTAGTGTATGCCTCCTTTAAATTAATATCATCTCCTTTAACACAGTAAATAATTATTTCTAAATAGTTATTGTATGCCTGCTTACTTAATCATCTCTTCAAAAACACATAGGTATATACTAGTCTTGTGGAGTACTATCAAAAATATTTTGTCCATAACTTTGTATGAATTATTAGTTATTCACAATGGAGCATAGAAAAATGCCTCCATAGTTCTACCTACTATCTGGTTATAAGTTGGGTTACAAAAATTGTTAGTTATCAGTGGGGTTACTTTTTGTTACGGGAGATAACAAAAAGAAACAATGAAATGTATAGAAAGTATATGTAACATAGAAAGTATAGGCGTTTGCCAGACATACTATATATCTATCAAAAAAGTTTTGATTTTTTGATGAACCCCAGAAAACTAACTTCCAATGAAAATTTTTTAATAAAAATTTGTATATTTACTAATAGGGTGCTAGATGCAAGATATATTAAATCTCAGAAAAATAATAAAAAATTTCTTTTTTTTCAGATGGAAGCTTAATTATTTACGCATATATAGATGACTTTTTCGCGATAAGATTTCGAAGATTTGTTCATTTAAAAAAATATATAATGTAATATCTTTGGTTGGTTAGATGATGGTACAGCTTATAGATAAAATATAATCCGAAAGCTGGTGTGATGTAATATCTTTAATATCTACAAATAGAGATGGAAACAGGCATATTTTAATTTTATAAAAATTTTAAATTTTCATGTAATGGGAGAAAATCTAATGATCTCTTTTTACTTCCAATGCAAAATTTGGTTAAAAAACGTAACAGTAAATAATACGAGTTTTGATTAGTTTTTTAAGAAAATAACGCACGAAAGCGACCACCACTCTCATGTGTGGAATTTTTTTACCTTTCAATTTTTCATTTGTTTTAACAAATTAGTAAAACGCACAAACCAAAACAACAAATTTCTCTCAACAAACAAGACTTTAGATCACCATCGCATAAATTTTATTTATTCAATTGCAATGCTCTAAAATTGCATGCATGATCAATATCAATAACAATATAGACAACATTCAGTAAATAGTGGAGTATAGAAAAAAAGTGAACGAGGAATATGTATTGTTTATGATATTGTTGATACACGTCACAGCTGATTGCGTAATTAACTGGCAAAGCAAATGTATGGAAAGAAACATTCAGCGTGAATCGAAATCACTTAGTTTTCACATTTATTCTAGTTTTTTATTTCTTACAATCAAGCCTTGTCGTAAGTTTTTCTTGTTTCTAGGAGATTGCAATTAAAAAGAAAGGATAAAAGACGTAGTATCGATTACTTTTAGCAACTTTTTAACAAAATATACACTCATACGCAGAGCCCACGCTACCTATTAAATTTTGGGACTGGAGCCTCCCTATTTTTACACGAGCCCGCTCCGAGCCTCAGTTTTTACACTAGATCTAATAATTTAGAAATTTATGCCCCAAGCAAGCCTCTAAATAATAATAATTAATGATAGAAAAAATAAAAAGTCTTTTTAAATCGATTTTTTATAAACTGAGTTCTTTTTTGTTTCTTTATTGTTTTTGTCTTTCTATATTTTAAGAAATTTTTAAAAATTGTTTAATGTCACACAAACATAAGGAATTTCCATTGTCTGAAAAATCAAGTTAATCAAGTCAAGTGGAGGTAAAAGTCAGAAAGAGCTTGCTGAAAATTTTCATGTTGGAAAACAACTGTTCAAAATATTTTAAAAAGGAAAAATAAATATCTTAAGTCGAATGAAGAAAATGTCAACCCCAACAAAACTATTAGAACTGAAAATAAAAAAGTGGATCAAACCGTTTGGTTGTGATTTCAGAGAGCAAGAGCTTCAAACATTCCGGTATCTGGACCGCTTATTCAAGAAAAAGCTTTGTTCATATCAAGTAGTCTGAACTTAAGAGATTTTAAAACATCTAATGGTTGGTTGGAAAAGTTTCGTTCAAGACACAATATCAGCTTTTCTAAAATATGTGGAGAACGAGGGGATGTTGATTTGAAAACAGTCGAAGATTGAAAAAACAAAATATCAGATATTGTGAAAAATTATGAAAGAACAGACATTTTCAACATGGATGACTCTAGCTTGTTCTATCAAGCTCTACCAGAAAAGTCCTTAACTAACCCTATCAGTGACGGGAGGGGGGGGGGTATTTTAGCCCCCCCCCCCCCCCTCAACTAAAATTTTTCTTGTACCAAATTGGCTACAACTTTTACTACTATACTTCGTGACATTTTCTAAAATTGATAGCTGCATCTTTTGATACCATTTTCATGGCAGTTGAATGAGTTTTTCATGGTTAAATCTGTCAATCAAAAACAAAAGTTAAACTTTTTCAGCAAAATTCTGACAGTATCTCTAGTTAAGCTTATAACTTTGGTTCTATATTATATACTCGTTTGAAAATTTATAAATATACACTTTTGAACACATAAAACTTTATAGTTTAAATTTTTTCAAAATCCTGGTCACTTTTTGGGAAATGTCAATCAAAATTTTGATTGATGACAAATATATCTAATAAAATATACCTTCAAATTTTACATAAAATATATTTTTTTATATCAAATCGGCCATACTGATTTCATTTTTGGATTTATTTTTGGAATTTAGAAATTGAAAATACCTATAAGTGTGTAACAAACTTGCGGTTTACTTCTAAAATCTGTCTCTGAAAACATTCATTCAAATTTTACATTGAATATACACATTATTATAACAAATCAACAATCGCAATTTCATTTATAGATTGTTTTTGCATTTGGATTCAAAATTACCTATAAACGTATAAATTTGTGGTTCACTTCTAAAAATTGTTCCCAAAAACAAAATTTTCGGTTTACATCTAAAATCTGACTACGAAAACATCCATTCAAATTTTACATGAAATACACACATTTTCATATCAAATCAACAATGCCAATTTCATTTATAGATTCATTTGGATTTCAAAATACTTATAAGTGTGAAACAGATTTGTGGTTTACATCTAAAAACTGACTACGAGAACATCCATTCATATTTTACATGAAATACACACATTTTCATATCAAATCAACAATGCCAATTCCATTTATAGATTCATTTGGATTTCAAAATACTTATAAGTGTGAAACAGATTTGTGGTTTACATCTAAAATCTGACTACGAAAACATCCATTCAAATTTTACATGAAATACACACATTTTCATATCAAATCAACAATGCCAATTTCATTTATAGATTCATTTGGATTTCAAAATACTTATAAGTGTGAAACAGATTTGTGGTTTACATCTAAAATCTGACTACGAAAACATCCATTCAAATTTTACATGAAATACACACATTTTCATATCAAATCAACAATGCCAATTTCATTTATAGATTCATTTGGATTTCAAAATACTTATAAGTGTGAAACAGATTTGTGGTTTACATCTAAAATCTGACTACGAAAACATCCATTCAAATTTTACATGAAATACACACATTTTTATAACAAATCAACAATGCCAATTTCATTTATAGATTCATTTGGATTTCAAAATACTTATAAGTGTGAAACAGATTTGTGGTTTACATCTAAAATCTGACTACGAAAACATCCATTCAAATTTTACATGAAATACACACATTTTCATATCAAATCAACAATGCCAATTCCATTTATAGATTCATTTGGATTTCAAAATACTTATAAGTGTGAAACAGATTTGTGGTTTACATCTAAAATCTGACTACGAAAACATCCATTCAAATTTTCATGAAATACACACATTTTCATATCAAATCAACAATGCCAATTTCATTTATAGATTCATTTGGATTTCAAAATACTTATAAGTGTGAAACAGATTTGTGGTTTACATCTAAAATCTGACTACGAAAACATCCATTCAAATTTTACATGAAATACACACATTTTTATAACAAATCAACAATGCCAATTTCATTTATAGATTCATTTGGATTTCAAAATACTTATAAGTGTGAAACAGATTTGTGGTTTACATCTAAAATCTGACTACGAAAACATCCATTCAAATTTTACATGAAATACACACATTTTCATATCAAATCAACAATGCCAATTCCATTTATAGATTCATTTGGATTTCAAAATACTTATAAGTGTGAAACAGATTTGTGGTTTACATCTAAAATCTGACTACGAAAACATCCATTCAAATTTTACATGAAATACACACATTTTTATAACAAATCAACAATGCCAATTTCATTTATAGATTCATTTGGATTTCAAAATACTTATAAGTGTGAAACAGATTTGTGGTTTACATCTAAAATCTGACTACGAAAACATCCATTCAAATTTTACATGAAATACACACATTTTCATATCAAATCAACAATGCCAATTCCATTTATAGATTCATTTGGATTTCAAAATACTTATAAGTGTGAAACAGATTTGTGGTTTACATCTAAAATCTGACTACGAAAACATCCATTCAAATTTTACATGAAATACACACATTTTTATAACAAATCAACAATGCCAATTTCATTTATAGATTCATTTGGATTTCAAAATACTTATAAGTGTGAAACAGATTTGTGGTTTACATCTAAAATCTGACTACGAAAACATCCATTCAAATTTTACATGAAATACACACATTTTCATATCAAATCAACAATGCCAATTTCATTTATAGATTCATTTGGATTTCAAAATACTTATAAGTGTGAAACAGATTTGTGGTTTACATCTAAAATCTGACTACGAAAACATCCATTCAAATTTTACATGAAATACACACATTTTTATAACAAATCAACAATGCCAATTTCATTTATAGATTCATTTGGATTTCAAAATACTTATAAGTGTGAAACAGATTTGTGGTTTACATCTAAAATCTGACTACGAAAACATCCATTCAAATTTTACATGAAATACACACATTTTCATATCAAATCAACAATGCCAATTCCATTTATAGATTCATTTGGATTTCAAAATACTTATAAGTGTGAAACAGATTTGTGGTTTACATCTAAAATCTGACTACGAAAACATCCATTCAAATTTTACATGAAATACACACATTTTCATATCAAATCAACAATGCCAATTTCATTTATAGATTCATTTGGATTTCAAAATACTTATAAGTGTGAAACAGATTTGTGGTTTACATCTAAAATCTGACTACGAAAACATCCATTCAAATTTTACATGAAATACACACATTTTCATATCAAATCAACAATGCCAATTTCATTTATAGATTCATTTGGATTTCAAAATACTTATAAGTGTGAAACAGATTTGTGGTTTACATCTAAAATCTGACTACGAAAACATCCATTCAAATTTTACATGAAATACACACATTTTTATAACAAATCAACAATGCCAATTTCATTTATAGATTCATTTGGATTTCAAAATACTTATAAGTGTGAAACAGATTTGTGGTTTACATCTAAAATCTGACTACGAAAACATCCATTCAAATTTTACATGAAATACACACATTTTCATATCAAATCAACAATGCCAATTCCATTTATAGATTCATTTGGATTTCAAAATACTTATAAGTGTGAAACAGATTTGTGGTTTACATCTAAAATCTGACTACGAAAACATCCATTCAAATTTTACATGAAATACACACATTTTTATAACAAATCAACAATGCCAATTTCATTTATAGATTCATTTGGATTTCAAAATACTTATAAGTGTGAAACAGATTTGTGGTTTACATCTAAAATCTGACTACGTAAACAGCCATTCAAATTTTACATGAAATACACACATTTTTATAACAAATCAACAATGCCAATTTCATTTATAGATTCATTTGGATTTCAAAATACTTATAAGTGTGAAACAGATTTGTGGTTTACATCTAAAATCTGACTACGAAAACATCCATTCAAATTTTACATGAAATACACACATTTTCATATCAAATCAACAATGCCAATTCCATTTATAGATTCATTTGGATTTCAAAATACTTATAAGTGTGAAACAGATTTGTGGTTTACATCTAAAATCTGACTACGAAAACATCCATTCAAATTTTACATGAAATACACACATTTTCATATCAAATCAACAATGCCAATTCCATTTATAGATTCATTTGGATTTCAAAATACTTATAAGTGTGAAACAGATTTGTGGTTTACATCTAAAATCTGACTACGAAAACATCCATTCAAATTTTACATGAAATACACACATTTTTATAACAAATCAACAATGCCAATTTCATTTATAGATTCATTTGGATTTCAAAATACTTATAAGTGTGAAACAGATTTGTGGTTTACATCTAAAATCTGACTACGAAAACATCCATTCAAATTTTACATGAAATACACACATTTTCATATCAAATCAACAATGCCAATTTCATTTATAGATTCATTTGGATTTCAAAATACTTATAAGTGTGAAACAGATTTGTGGTTTACATCTAAAATCTGACTACGAAAACATCCATTCAAATTTTACATGAAATACACACATTTTTATAACAAATCAACAATGCCAATTTCATTTATAGATTCATTTGGATTTCAAAATACTTATAAGTGTGAAACAGATTTGTGGTTTACATCTAAAATCTGACTACGAAAACATCCATTCAAATTTTACATGAAATACACACATTTTCATATCAAATCAACAATGCCAATTCCATTTATAGATTCATTTGGATTTCAAAATACTTATAAGTGTGAAACAGATTTGTGGTTTACATCTAAAATCTGACTACGAAAACATCCATTCAAATTTTACATGAAATACACACATTTTCATATCAAATCAACAATGCCAATTCCATTTATAGATTCATTTGGATTTCAAAATACTTATAAGTGTGAAACAGATTTGTGGTTTACATCTAAAATCTGACTACGAAAACATCCATTCAAATTTTACATGAAATACACACATTTTCATATCAAATCAACAATGCCAATTCCATTTATAGATTCATTTGGATTTCAAAATACTTATAAGTGTGAAACAGATTTGTGGTTTACATCTAAAATCTGACTACGAAAACATCCATTCAAATTTTACATGAAATACACACATTTTCATATCAAATCAACAATGCCAATTCCATTTATAGATTCATTTGGATTTCAAAATACTTATAAGTGTGAAACAGATTTGTGGTTTACATCTAAAATCTGACTACGAAAACATCCATTCAAATTTTACATGAAATACACACATTTTCATATCAAATCAACAATGCCAATTTCATTTATAGATTCATTTGGATTTCAAAATACTTATAAGTGTGAAACAGATTTGTGGTTTACATCTAAAATCTGACTACGAAAACATCCATTCAAATTTTACATGAAATACACACATTTTTATATCAAATCAACAATGCCAATTTCATTTATAGATTCATTTGGATTTCAAAATACTTATAAGTGTGAAACAGATTTGTGGTTTACATCTAAAATCTGACTACGAAAACATCCATTCAAATTTTACATGAAATACACACATTTTTATAACAAATCAACAATGCCAATTTCATTTATAGATTCATTTGGATTTCAAAATACTTATAAGTGTGAAACAGATTTGTGGTTTACATCTAAAATCTGACTACGAAAACATCCATTCAAATTTTACATGAAATACACACATTTTCATATCAAATCAACAATGCCAATTCCATTTATAGATTCATTTGGATTTCAAAATACTTATAAGTGTGAAACAGATTTGTGGTTTACATCTAAAATCTGACTACGAAAACATCCATTCAAATTTTACATGAAATACACACATTTTCATATCAAATCAACAATGCCAATTCCATTTATAGATTCATTTGGATTTCAAAATACTTATAAGTGTGAAACAGATTTGTGGTTTACATCTAAAATCTGACTACGAAAACATCCATTCAAATTTTACATGAAATACACACATTTTTATATCAAATCAACAATGCCAATTTCATTTATAGATTCATTTGGATTTCAAAATACTTATAAGTGTGAAACAGATTTGTGGTTTACATCTAAAATCTGACTACGAAAACATCCATTCAAATTTTACATGAAATACACACATTTTCATATCAAATCAACAATGCCAATTTCATTTATAGATTCATTTGGATTTCAAAATACTTATAAGTGTGAAACAGATTTGTGGTTTACATCTAAAATCTGACTACGAAAACATCCATTCAAATTTTACATGAAATACACACATTTTTATAACAAATCAACAATGCCAATTTCATTTATAGATTCATTTGGATTTCAAAATACTTATAAGTGTGAAACAGATTTGTGGTTTACATCTAAAATCTGACTACGAAAACATCCATTCAAATTTTACATGAAATACACACATTTTCATATCAAATCAACAATGCCAATTCCATTTATAGATTCATTTGGATTTCAAAATACTTATAAGTGTGAAACAGATTTGTGGTTTACATCTAAAATCTGACTACGAAAACATCCATTCAAATTTTACATGAAATACACACATTTTTATATCAAATCAACAATGCCAATTCCATTTATAGATTCATTTGGATTTCAAAATACTTATAAGTGTGAAACAGATTTGTGGTTTACATCTAAAATCTGACTACGAAAACATCCATTCAAATTTTACATGAAATACACACATTTTCATATCAAATCAACAATGCCAATTCCATTTATAGATTCATTTGGATTTCAAAATACTTATAAGTGTGAAACAGATTTGTGGTTTACATCTAAAATCTGACTACGAAAACATCCATTCAAATTTTACATGAAATACACACATTTTCATATCAAATCAACAATGCCAATTCCATTTATAGATTCATTTGGATTTCAAAATACTTATAAGTGTGAAACAGATTTGTGGTTTACATCTAAAATCTGACTACGAAAACATCCATTCAAATTTTACATGAAATACACACATTTTCATATCAAATCAACAATGCCAATTTCATTTATAGATTCATTTGGATTTCAAAATACTTATAAGTGTGAAACAGATTTGTGGTTTACATCTAAAATCTGACTACGAAAACATCCATTCAAATTTTACATGAAATACACACATTTTTATAACAAATCAACAATGCCAATTTCATTTATAGATTCATTTGGATTTCAAAATACTTATAAGTGTGAAACAGATTTGTGGTTTACATCTAAAATCTGACTACGAAAACATCCATTCAAATTTTACATGAAATACACACATTTTCATATCAAATCAACAATGCCAATTCCATTTATAGATTCATTTGGATTTCAAAATACTTATAAGTGTGAAACAGATTTGTGGTTTACATCTAAAATCTGACTACGAAAACATCCATTCAAATTTTACATGAAATACACACATTTTCATATCAAATCAACAATGCCAATTCCATTTATAGATTCATTTGGATTTCAAAATACTTATAAGTGTGAAACAGATTTGTGGTTTACATCTAAAATCTGACTACGAAAACATCCATTCAAATTTTACATGAAATACACACATTTTCATATCAAATCAACAATGCCAATTCCATTTATAGATTCATTTGGATTTCAAAATACTTATAAGTGTGAAACAGATTTGTGGTTTACATCTAAAATCTGACTACGAAAACATCCATTCAAATTTTACATGAAATACACACATTTTCATATCAAATCAACAATGCCAATTTCATTTATAGATTCATTTGGATTTCAAAATACTTATAAGTGTGAAACAGATTTGTGGTTTACATCTAAAATCTGACTACGAAAACATCCATTCAAATTTTACATGAAATACACACATTTTTATAACAAATCAACAATGCCAATTCCATTTATAGATTCATTTGGATTTCAAAATACTTATAAGTGTGAAACAGATTTGTGGTTTACATCTAAAATCTGACTACGAAAACATCCATTCAAATTTTACATGAAATACACACATTTTCATATCAAATCAACAATGCCAATTTCATTTATAGATTCATTTGGATTTCAAAATACTTATAAGTGTGAAACAGATTTGTGGTTTACATCTAAAATCTGACTACGAAAACATCCATTCAAATTTTACATGAAATACACACATTTTTATAACAAATCAACAATGCCAATTCCATTTATAGATTCATTTGGATTTCAAAATACTTATAAGTGTGAAACAGATTTGTGGTTTACATCTAAAATCTGACTACGAAAACATCCATTCAAATTTTACATGAAATACACACATTTTCATATCAAATCAACAATGCCAATTTCATTTATAGATTCATTTGGATTTCAAAATACTTATAAGTGTGAAACAGATTTGTGGTTTACATCTAAAATCTGACTACGAAAACATCCATTCAAATTTTACATGAAATACACACATTTTCATATCAAATCAACAATGCCAATTTCATTTATAGATTCATTTGGATTTCAAAATACTTATAAGTGTGAAACAGATTTGTGGTTTACATCTAAAATCTGACTACGAAAACATCCATTCAAATTTTACATGAAATACACACATTTTCATATCAAATCAACAATGCCAATTTCATTTATAGATTCATTTGGATTTCAAAATACTTATAAGTGTGAAACAGATTTGTGGTTTACATCTAAAATCTGACTACGAAAACATCCATTCAAATTTTACATGAAATACACACATTTTCATATCAAATCAACAATGCCAATTTCATTTATAGATTCATTTGGATTTCAAAATACTTATAAGTGTGAAACAGATTTGTGGTTTACATCTAAAATCTGACTACGAAAACATCCATTCAAATTTTACATGAAATACACACATTTTCATATCAAATCAACAATGCCAATTTCATTTATAGATTCATTTGGATTTCAAAATACTTATAAGTGTGAAACAGATTTGTGGTTTACATCTAAAATCTGACTACGAAAACATCCATTCAAATTTTACATGAAATACACACATTTTCATATCAAATCAACAATGCCAATTCCATTTATAGATTCATTTGGATTTCAAAATACTTATAAGTGTGAAACAGATTTGTGGTTTACATCTAAAATCTGACTACGAAAACATCCATTCAAATTTTACATGAAATACACACATTTTCATATCAAATCAACAATGCCAATTTCATTTATAGATTCATTTGGATTTCAAAATACTTATAAGTGTGAAACAGATTTGTGGTTTACATCTAAAATCTGACTACGAAAACATCCATTCAAATTTTACATGAAATACACACATTTTCATATCAAATCAACAATGCCAATTCCATTTATAGATTCATTTGGATTTCAAAATACTTATAAGTGTGAAACAGATTTGTGGTTTACATCTAAAATCTGACTACGAAAACATCCATTCAAATTTTACATGAAATACACACATTTTTATAACAAATCAACAATGCCAATTTCATTTATAGATTCATTTGGATTTCAAAATACTTATAAGTGTGAAACAGATTTGTGGTTTACATCTAAAATCTGACTACGAAAACATCCATTCAAATTTTACATGAAATACACACATTTTCATATCAAATCAACAATGCCAATTTCATTTATAGATTCATTTGGATTTCAAAATACTTATAAGTGTGAAACAGATTTGTGGTTTACATCTAAAATCTGACTACGAAAACATCCATTCAAATTTTACATGAAATACACACATTTTCATATCAAATCAACAATGCCAATTCCATTTATAGATTCATTTGGATTTCAAAATACTTATAAGTGTGAAACAGATTTGTGGTTTACATCTAAAATCTGACTACGAAAACATCCATTCAAATTTTACATGAAATACACACATTTTCATATCAAATCAACAATGCCAATTTCATTTATAGATTCATTTGGATTTCAAAATACTTATAAGTGTGAAACAGATTTGTGGTTTACATCTAAAATCTGACTACGAAAACATCCATTCAAATTTTACATGAAATACACACATTTTCATATCAAATCAACAATGCCAATTTCATTTATAGATTCATTTGGATTTCAAAATACTTATAAGTGTGAAACAGATTTGTGGTTTACATCTAAAATCTGACTACGAAAACATCCATTCAAATTTTACATGAAATACACACATTTTCATATCAAATCAACAATGCCAATTTCATTTATAGATTCATTTGGATTTCAAAATACTTATAAGTGTGAAACAGATTTGTGGTTTACATCTAAAATCTGACTACGAAAACATCCATTCAAATTTTACATGAAATACACACATTTTCATATCAAATCAACAATGCCAATTCCATTTATAGATTCATTTGGATTTCAAAATACTTATAAGTGTGAAACAGATTTGTGGTTTACATCTAAAATCTGACTACGAAAACATCCATTCAAATTTTACATGAAATACACACATTTTCATATCAAATCAACAATGCCAATTTCATTTATAGATTCATTTGGATTTCAAAATACTTATAAGTGTGAAACAGATTTGTGGTTTACATCTAAAATCTGACTACGAAAACATCCATTCAAATTTTACATGAAATACACACATTTTCATATCAAATCAACAATGCCAATTTCATTTATAGATTCATTTGGATTTCAAAATACTTATAAGTGTGAAACAGATTTGTGGTTTACATCTAAAATCTGACTACGAAAACATCCATTCAAATTTTACATGAAATACACACATTTTTATATCAAATCAACAATGCCAATTTCATTTATAGATTCATTTGGATTTCAAAATACTTATAAGTGTGAAACAGATTTGTGGTTTACATCTAAAATCTGACTACGAAAACATCCATTCAAATTTTACATGAAATACACACATTTTCATATCAAATCAACAATGCCAATTTCATTTATAGATTCATTTGGATTTCAAAATACTTATAAGTGTGAAACAGATTTGTGGTTTACATCTAAAATCTGACTACGAAAACATCCATTCAAATTTTACATGAAATACACACATTTTCATATCAAATCAACAATGCCAATTTCATTTATAGATTCATTTGGATTTCAAAATACTTATAAGTGTGAAACAGATTTGTGGTTTACATCTAAAATCTGACTACGAAAACATCCATTCAAATTTTACATGAAATACACACATTTTCATATCAAATCAACAATGCCAATTCCATTTATAGATTCATTTGGATTTCAAAATACTTATAAGTGTGAAACAGATTTGTGGTTTACATCTAAAATCTGACTACGAAAACATCCATTCAAATTTTACATGAAATACACACATTTTCATATCAAATCAACAATGCCAATTTCATTTATAGATTCATTTGGATTTCAAAATACTTATAAGTGTGAAACAGATTTGTGGTTTACATCTAAAATCTGACTACGAAAACATCCATTCAAATTTTACATGAAATACACACATTTTCATATCAAATCAACAATGCCAATTTCATTTATAGATTCATTTGGATTTCAAAATACTTATAAGTGTGAAACAGATTTGTGGTTTACATCTAAAATCTGACTACGAAAACATCCATTCAAATTTTACATGAAATACACACATTTTCATATCAAATCAACAATGCCAATTCCATTTATAGATTCATTTGGATTTCAAAATACTTATAAGTGTGAAACAGATTTGTGGTTTACATCTAAAATCTGACTACGAAAACATCCATTCAAATTTTACATGAAATACACACATTTTCATATCAAATCAACAATGCCAATTTCATTTATAGATTCATTTGGATTTCAAAATACTTATAAGTGTGAAACAGATTTGTGGTTTACATCTAAAATCTGACTACGAAAACATCCATTCAAATTTTACATGAAATACACACATTTTTATAACAAATCAACAATGCCAATTCCATTTATAGATTCATTTGGATTTCAAAATACTTATAAGTGTGAAACAGATTTGTGGTTTACATCTAAAATCTGACTACGAAAACATCCATTCAAATTTTACATGAAATACACACATTTTCATATCAAATCAACAATGCCAATTTCATTTATAGATTCATTTGGATTTCAAAATACTTATAAGTGTGAAACAGATTTGTGGTTTACATCTAAAATCTGACTACGAAAACATCCATTCAAATTTTACATGAAATACACACATTTTCATATCAAATCAACAATGCCAATTTCATTTATAGATTCATTTGGATTTCAAAATACTTATAAGTGTGAAACAGATTTGTGGTTTACATCTAAAATCTGACTACGAAAACATCCATTCAAATTTTACATGAAATACACACATTTTCATATCAAATCAACAATGCCAATTTCATTTATAGATTCATTTGGATTTCAAAATACTTATAAGTGTGAAACAGATTTGTGGTTTACATCTAAAATCTGACTACGAAAACATCCATTCAAATTTTACATGAAATACACACATTTTTATATCAAATCAACAATGCCAATTTCATTTATAGATTCATTTGGATTTCAAAATACTTATAAGTGTGAAACAGATTTGTGGTTTACATCTAAAATCTGACTACGAAAACATCCATTCAAATTTTACATGAAATACACACATTTTCATATCAAATCAACAATGCCAATTCCATTTATAGATTCATTTGGATTTCAAAATACTTATAAGTGTGAAACAGATTTGTGGTTTACATCTAAAATCTGACTACGAAAACATCCATTCAAATTTTACATGAAATACACACATTTTCATATCAAATCAACAATGCCAATTTCATTTATAGATTCATTTGGATTTCAAAATACTTATAAGTGTGAAACAGATTTGTGGTTTACATCTAAAATCTGACTACGAAAACATCCATTCAAATTTTACATGAAATACACACATTTTCATATCAAATCAACAATGCCAATTTCATTTATAGATTCATTTGGATTTCAAAATACTTATAAGTGTGAAACAGATTTGTGGTTTACATCTAAAATCTGACTACGAAAACATCCATTCAAATTTTACATGAAATACACACATTTTTATAACAAATCAACAATGCCAATTTCATTTATAGATTCATTTGGATTTCAAAATACTTATAAGTGTGAAACAGATTTGTGGTTTACATCTAAAATCTGACTACGAAAACATCCATTCAAATTTTACATGAAATACACACATTTTCATATCAAATCAACAATGCCAATTCCATTTATAGATTCATTTGGATTTCAAAATACTTATAAGTGTGAAACAGATTTGTGGTTTACATCTAAAATCTGACTACGAAAACATCCATTCAAATTTTACATGAAATACACACATTTTCATATCAAATCAACAATGCCAATTTCATTTATAGATTCATTTGGATTTCAAAATACTTATAAGTGTGAAACAGATTTGTGGTTTACATCTAAAATCTGACTACGAAAACATCCATTCAAATTTTACATGAAATACACACATTTTTATAACAAATCAACAATGCCAATTTCATTTATAGATTCATTTGGATTTCAAAATACTTATAAGTGTGAAACAGATTTGTGGTTTACATCTAAAATCTGACTACGAAAACATCCATTCAAATTTTACATGAAATACACACATTTTCATATCAAATCAACAATGCCAATTTCATTTATAGATTCATTTGGATTTCAAAATACTTATAAGTGTGAAACAGATTTGTGGTTTACATCTAAAATCTGACTACGAAAACATCCATTCAAATTTTACATGAAATACACACATTTTCATATCAAATCAACAATGCCAATTTCATTTATAGATTCATTTGGATTTCAAAATACTTATAAGTGTGAAACAGATTTGTGGTTTACATCTAAAATCTGACTACGAAAACATCCATTCAAATTTTACATGAAATACACACATTTTCATATCAAATCAACAATGCCAATTCCATTTATAGATTCATTTGGATTTCAAAATACTTATAAGTGTGAAACAGATTTGTGGTTTACATCTAAAATCTGACTACGAAAACATCCATTCAAATTTTACATGAAATACACACATTTTCATATCAAATCAACAATGCCAATTCCATTTATAGATTCATTTGGATTTCAAAATACTTATAAGTGTGAAACAGATTTGTGGTTTACATCTAAAATCTGACTACGAAAACATCCATTCAAATTTTACATGAAATACACACATTTTTATATCAAATCAACAATGCCAATTTCATTTATAGATTCATTTGGATTTCAAAATACTTATAAGTGTGAAACAGATTTGTGGTTTACATCTAAAATCTGACTACGAAAACATCCATTCAAATTTTACATGAAATACACACATTTTCATATCAAATCAACAATGCCAATTTCATTTATAGATTCATTTGGATTTCAAAATACTTATAAGTGTGAAACAGATTTGTGGTTTACATCTAAAATCTGACTACGAAAACATCCATTCAAATTTTACATGAAATACACACATTTTCATATCAAATCAACAATGCCAATTTCATTTATAGATTCATTTGGATTTCAAAATACTTATAAGTGTGAAACAGATTTGTGGTTTACATCTAAAATCTGACTACGAAAACATCCATTCAAATTTTACATGAAATACACACATTTTCATATCAAATCAACAATGCCAATTCCATTTATAGATTCATTTGGATTTCAAAATACTTATAAGTGTGAAACAGATTTGTGGTTTACATCTAAAATCTGACTACGAAAACATCCATTCAAATTTTACATGAAATACACACATTTTCATATCAAATCAACAATGCCAATTCCATTTATAGATTCATTTGGATTTCAAAATACTTATAAGTGTGAAACAGATTTGTGGTTTACATCTAAAATCTGACTACGAAAACATCCATTCAAATTTTACATGAAATACACACATTTTCATATCAAATCAACAATGCCAATTTCATTTATAGATTCATTTGGATTTCAAAATACTTATAAGTGTGAAACAGATTTGTGGTTTACATCTAAAATCTGACTACGAAAACATCCATTCAAATTTTACATGAAATACACACATTTTCATATCAAATCAACAATGCCAATTTCATTTATAGATTCATTTGGATTTCAAAATACTTATAAGTGTGAAACAGATTTGTGGTTTACATCTAAAATCTGACTACGAAAACATCCATTCAAATTTTACATGAAATACACACATTTTCATATCAAATCAACAATGCCAATTCCATTTATAGATTCATTTGGATTTCAAAATACTTATAAGTGTGAAACAGATTTGTGGTTTACATCTAAAATCTGACTACGAAAACATCCATTCAAATTTTACATGAAATACACACATTTTCATATCAAATCAACAATGCCAATTCCATTTATAGATTCATTTGGATTTCAAAATACTTATAAGTGTGAAACAGATTTGTGGTTTACATCTAAAATCTGACTACGAAAACATCCATTCAAATTTTACATGAAATACACACATTTTTATATCAAATCAACAATGCCAATTTCATTTATAGATTCATTTGGATTTCAAAATACTTATAAGTGTGAAACAGATTTGTGGTTTACATCTAAAATCTGACTACGAAAACATCCATTCAAATTTTACATGAAATACACACATTTTCATATCAAATCAACAATGCCAATTTCATTTATAGATTCATTTGGATTTCAAAATACTTATAAGTGTGAAACAGATTTGTGGTTTACATCTAAAATCTGACTACGAAAACATCCATTCAAATTTTACATGAAATACACACATTTTCATATCAAATCAACAATGCCAATTTCATTTATAGATTCATTTGGATTTCAAAATACTTATAAGTGTGAAACAGATTTGTGGTTTACATCTAAAATCTGACTACGAAAACATCCATTCAAATTTTACATGAAATACACACATTTTCATATCAAATCAACAATGCCAATTCCATTTATAGATTCATTTGGATTTCAAAATACTTATAAGTGTGAAACAGATTTGTGGTTTACATCTAAAATCTGACTACGAAAACATCCATTCAAATTTTACATGAAATACACACATTTTCATATCAAATCAACAATGCCAATTCCATTTATAGATTCATTTGGATTTCAAAATACTTATAAGTGTGAAACAGATTTGTGGTTTACATCTAAAATCTGACTACGAAAACATCCATTCAAATTTTACATGAAATACACACATTTTCATATCAAATCAACAATGCCAATTTCATTTATAGATTCATTTGGATTTCAAAATACTTATAAGTGTGAAACAGATTTGTGGTTTACATCTAAAATCTGACTACGAAAACATCCATTCAAATTTTACATGAAATACACACATTTTCATATCAAATCAACAATGCCAATTTCATTTATAGATTCATTTGGATTTCAAAATACTTATAAGTGTGAAACAGATTTGTGGTTTACATCTAAAATCTGACTACGAAAACATCCATTCAAATTTTACATGAAATACACACATTTTCATATCAAATCAACAATGCCAATTCCATTTATAGATTCATTTGGATTTCAAAATACTTATAAGTGTGAAACAGATTTGTGGTTTACATCTAAAATCTGACTACGAAAACATCCATTCAAATTTTACATGAAATACACACATTTTCATATCAAATCAACAATGCCAATTCCATTTATAGATTCATTTGGATTTCAAAATACTTATAAGTGTGAAACAGATTTGTGGTTTACATCTAAAATCTGACTACGAAAACATCCATTCAAATTTTACATGAAATACACACATTTTCATATCAAATCAACAATGCCAATTTCATTTATAGATTCATTTGGATTTCAAAATACTTATAAGTGTGAAACAGATTTGTGGTTTACATCTAAAATCTGACTACGAAAACATCCATTCAAATTTTACATGAAATACACACATTTTCATATCAAATCAACAATGCCAATTTCATTTATAGATTCATTTGGATTTCAAAATACTTATAAGTGTGAAACAGATTTGTGGTTTACATCTAAAATCTGACTACGAAAACATCCATTCAAATTTTACATGAAATACACACATTTTTATAACAAATCAACAATGCCAATTTCATTTATAGATTCATTTGGATTTCAAAATACTTATAAGTGTGAAACAGATTTGTGGTTTACATCTAAAATCTGACTACGAAAACATCCATTCAAATTTTACATGAAATACACACATTTTCATATCAAATCAACAATGCCAATTCCATTTATAGATTCATTTGGATTTCAAAATACTTATAAGTGTGAAACAGATTTGTGGTTTACATCTAAAATCTGACTACGAAAACATCCATTCAAATTTTACATGAAATACACACATTTTCATATCAAATCAACAATGCCAATTCCATTTATAGATTCATTTGGATTTCAAAATACTTATAAGTGTGAAACAGATTTGTGGTTTACATCTAAAATCTGACTACGAAAACATCCATTCAAATTTTACATGAAATACACACATTTTCATATCAAATCAACAATGCCAATTCCATTTATAGATTCATTTGGATTTCAAAATACTTATAAGTGTGAAACAGATTTGTGGTTTACATCTAAAATCTGACTACGAAAACATCCATTCAAATTTTACATGAAATACACACATTTTCATATCAAATCAACAATGCCAATTTCATTTATAGATTCATTTGGATTTCAAAATACTTATAAGTGTGAAACAGATTTGTGGTTTACATCTAAAATCTGACTACGAAAACATCCATTCAAATTTTACATGAAATACACACATTTTTATATCAAATCAACAATGCCAATTCCATTTATAGATTCATTTGGATTTCAAAATACTTATAAGTGTGAAACAGATTTGTGGTTTACATCTAAAATCTGACTACGAAAACATCCATTCAAATTTTACATGAAATACACACATTTTCATATCAAATCAACAATGCCAATTTCATTTATAGATTCATTTGGATTTCAAAATACTTATAAGTGTGAAACAGATTTGTGGTTTACATCTAAAATCTGACTACGAAAACATCCATTCAAATTTTACATGAAATACACACATTTTTATAACAAATCAACAATGCCAATTCCATTTATAGATTCATTTGGATTTCAAAATACTTATAAGTGTGAAACAGATTTGTGGTTTACATCTAAAATCTGACTACGAAAACATCCATTCAAATTTTACATGAAATACACACATTTTCATATCAAATCAACAATGCCAATTTCATTTATAGATTCATTTGGATTTCAAAATACTTATAAGTGTGAAACAGATTTGTGGTTTACATCTAAAATCTGACTACGAAAACATCCATTCAAATTTTACATGAAATACACACATTTTCATATCAAATCAACAATGCCAATTTCATTTATAGATTCATTTGGATTTCAAAATACTTATAAGTGTGAAACAGATTTGTGGTTTACATCTAAAATCTGACTACGAAAACATCCATTCAAATTTTACATGAAATACACACATTTTCATATCAAATCAACAATGCCAATTTCATTTATAGATTCATTTGGATTTCAAAATACTTATAAGTGTGAAACAGATTTGTGGTTTACATCTAAAATCTGACTACGAAAACATCCATTCAAATTTTACATGAAATACACACATTTTCATATCAAATCAACAATGCCAATTTCATTTATAGATTCATTTGGATTTCAAAATACTTATAAGTGTGAAACAGATTTGTGGTTTACATCTAAAATCTGACTACGAAAACATCCATTCAAATTTTACATGAAATACACACATTTTCATATCAAATCAACAATGCCAATTTCATTTATAGATTCATTTGGATTTCAAAATACTTATAAGTGTGAAACAGATTTGTGGTTTACATCTAAAATCTGACTACGAAAACATCCATTCAAATTTTACATGAAATACACACATTTTCATATCAAATCAACAATGCCAATTCCATTTATAGATTCATTTGGATTTCAAAATACTTATAAGTGTGAAACAGATTTGTGGTTTACATCTAAAATCTGACTACGAAAACATCCATTCAAATTTTACATGAAATACACACATTTTCATATCAAATCAACAATGCCAATTTCATTTATAGATTCATTTGGATTTCAAAATACTTATAAGTGTGAAACAGATTTGTGGTTTACATCTAAAATCTGACTACGAAAACATCCATTCAAATTTTACATGAAATACACACATTTTCATATCAAATCAACAATGCCAATTCCATTTATAGATTCATTTGGATTTCAAAATACTTATAAGTGTGAAACAGATTTGTGGTTTACATCTAAAATCTGACTACGAAAACATCCATTCAAATTTTACATGAAATACACACATTTTTATATCAAATCAACAATGCCAATTTCATTTATAGATTCATTTGGATTTCAAAATACTTATAAGTGTGAAACAGATTTGTGGTTTACATCTAAAATCTGACTACGAAAACATCCATTCAAATTTTACATGAAATACACACATTTTCATATCAAATCAACAATGCCAATTTCATTTATAGATTCATTTGGATTTCAAAATACTTATAAGTGTGAAACAGATTTGTGGTTTACATCTAAAATCTGACTACGAAAACATCCATTCAAATTTTACATGAAATACACACATTTTCATATCAAATCAACAATGCCAATTCCATTTATAGATTCATTTGGATTTCAAAATACTTATAAGTGTGAAACAGATTTGTGGTTTACATCTAAAATCTGACTACGAAAACATCCATTCAAATTTTACATGAAATACACACATTTTCATATCAAATCAACAATGCCAATTTCATTTATAGATTCATTTGGATTTCAAAATACTTATAAGTGTGAAACAGATTTGTGGTTTACATCTAAAATCTGACTACGAAAACATCCATTCAAATTTTACATGAAATACACACATTTTCATATCAAATCAACAATGCCAATTTCATTTATAGATTCATTTGGATTTCAAAATACTTATAAGTGTGAAACAGATTTGTAGTTTACATCTAAAATCTGACTACGAAAACATCCATTCAAATTTTACATGAAATACACACATTTTCATATCAAATCAACAATGCCAATTTCATTTATAGATTCATTTGGATTTCAAAATACTTATAAGTGTGAAACAGATTTGTGGTTTACATCTAAAATCTGACTACGAAAACATCCATTCAAATTTTACATGAAATACACACATTTTCATATCAAATCAACAATGCCAATTCCATTTATAGATTCATTTGGATTTCAAAATACTTATAAGTGTGAAACAGATTTGTGGTTTACATCTAAAATCTGACTACGAAAACATCCATTCAAATTTTACATGAAATACACACATTTTCATATCAAATCAACAATGCCAATTTCATTTATAGATTCATTTGGATTTCAAAATACTTATAAGTGTGAAACAGATTTGTGGTTTACATCTAAAATCTGACTACGAAAACATCCATTCAAATTTTACATGAAATACACACATTTTCATATCAAATCAACAATGCCAATTTCATTTATAGATTCATTTGGATTTCAAAATACTTATAAGTGTGAAACAGATTTGTGGTTTACATCTAAAATCTGACTACGAAAACATCCATTCAAATTTTACATGAAATACACACATTTTCATATCAAATCAACAATGCCAATTTCATTTATAGATTCATTTGGATTTCAAAATACTTATAAGTGTGAAACAGATTTGTGGTTTACATCTAAAATCTGACTACGAAAACATC
The DNA here is from genome assembly GCA_030549495.1 of Nectonema munidae. Taxonomy (NCBI): domain Eukaryota; kingdom Metazoa; phylum Nematomorpha; class Nectonematoida; family Nectonematidae; genus Nectonema; species Nectonema munidae. Next base: position 342,941 of record JAUIRK010000991.1, read on the forward strand.
CATTCAAATTTTACATGAAATACACACATTTTCATATCAAATCAACAATGCCAATTTCATTTATAGATTCATTTGGATTTCAAAATACTTATAAGTGTGAAACAGATTTGTGGTTTACATCTAAAATCTGACTACGAAAACATCCATTCAAATTTTACATGAAATACACACATTTTCATATCAAATCAACAATGCCAATTTCATTTATAGATTCATTTGGATTTCAAAATACTTATAAGTGTGAAACAGATTTGTGGTTTACATCTAAAATCTGACTACGAAAACATCCATTCAAATTTTACATGAAATACACACATTTTCATATCAAATCAACAATGCCAATTTCATTTATAGATTCATTTGGATTTCAAAATACTTATAAGTGTGAAACAGATTTGTGGTTTACATCTAAAATCTGACTACGAAAACATCCATTCAAATTTTACATGAAATACACACATTTTCATATCAAATCAACAATGCCAATTCCATTTATAGATTCATTTGGATTTCAAAATACTTATAAGTGTGAAACAGATTTGTGGTTTACATCTAAAATCTGACTACGAAAACATCCATTCAAATTTTACATGAAATACACACATTTTCATATCAAATCAACAATGCCAATTTCATTTATAGATTCATTTGGATTTCAAAATACTTATAAGTGTGAAACAGATTTGTGGTTTACATCTAAAATCTGACTACGAAAACATCCATTCAAATTTTACATGAAATACACACATTTTCATATCAAATCAACAATGCCAATTCCATTTATAGATTCATTTGGATTTCAAAATACTTATAAGTGTGAAACAGATTTGTGGTTTACATCTAAAATCTGACTACGAAAACATCCATTCAAATTTTACATGAAATACACACATTTTCATATCAAATCAACAATGCCAATTTCATTTATAGATTCATTTGGATTTCAAAATACTTATAAGTGTGAAACAGATTTGTGGTTTACATCTAAAATCTGACTACGAAAACATCCATTCAAATTTTACATGAAATACACACATTTTCATATCAAATCAACAATGCCAATTTCATTTATAGATTCATTTGGATTTCAAAATACTTATAAGTGTGAAACAGATTTGTGGTTTACATCTAAAATCTGACTACGAAAACATCCATTCAAATTTTACATGAAATACACACATTTTCATATCAAATCAACAATGCCAATTCCATTTATAGATTCATTTGGATTTCAAAATACTTATAAGTGTGAAACAGATTTGTGGTTTACATCTAAAATCTGACTACGAAAACATCCATTCAAATTTTACATGAAATACACACATTTTCATATCAAATCAACAATGCCAATTTCATTTATAGATTCATTTGGATTTCAAAATACTTATAAGTGTGAAACAGATTTGTGGTTTACATCTAAAATCTGACTACGAAAACATCCATTCAAATTTTACATGAAATACACACATTTTCATATCAAATCAACAATGCCAATTTCATTTATAGATTCATTTGGATTTCAAAATACTTATAAGTGTGAAACAGATTTGTGGTTTACATCTAAAATCTGACTACGAAAACATCCATTCAAATTTTACATGAAATACACACATTTTCATATCAAATCAACAATGCCAATTTCATTTATAGATTCATTTGGATTTCAAAATACTTATAAGTGTGAAACAGATTTGTGGTTTACATCTAAAATCTGACTACGAAAACATCCATTCAAATTTTACATGAAATACACACATTTTCATATCAAATCAACAATGCCAATTCCATTTATAGATTCATTTGGATTTCAAAATACTTATAAGTGTGAAACAGATTTGTGGTTTACATCTAAAATCTGACTACGAAAACATCCATTCAAATTTTACATGAAATACACACATTTTCATATCAAATCAACAATGCCAATTTCATTTATAGATTCATTTGGATTTCAAAATACTTATAAGTGTGAAACAGATTTGTGGTTTACATCTAAAATCTGACTACGAAAACATCCATTCAAATTTTACATGAAATACACACATTTTCATATCAAATCAACAATGCCAATTTCATTTATAGATTCATTTGGATTTCAAAATACTTATAAGTGTGAAACAGATTTGTGGTTTACATCTAAAATCTGACTACGAAAACATCCATTCAAATTTTACATGAAATACACACATTTTCATATCAAATCAACAATGCCAATTTCATTTATAGATTCATTTGGATTTCAAAATACTTATAAGTGTGAAACAGATTTGTGGTTTACATCTAAAATCTGACTACGAAAACATCCATTCAAATTTTACATGAAATACACACATTTTCATATCAAATCAACAATGCCAATTTCATTTATAGATTCATTTGGATTTCAAAATACTTATAAGTGTGAAACAGATTTGTGGTTTACATCTAAAATCTGACTACGAAAACATCCATTCAAATTTTACATGAAATACACACATTTTCATATCAAATCAACAATGCCAATTTCATTTATAGATTCATTTGGATTTCAAAATACTTATAAGTGTGAAACAGATTTGTGGTTTACATCTAAAATCTGACTACGAAAACATCCATTCAAATTTTACATGAAATACACACATTTTCATATCAAATCAACAATGCCAATTTCATTTATAGATTCATTTGGATTTCAAAATACTTATAAGTGTGAAACAGATTTGTGGTTTACATCTAAAATCTGACTACGAAAACATCCATTCAAATTTTACATGAAATACACACATTTTCATATCAAATCAACAATGCCAATTCCATTTATAGATTCATTTGGATTTCAAAATACTTATAAGTGTGAAACAGATTTGTGGTTTACATCTAAAATCTGACTACGAAAACATCCATTCAAATTTTACATGAAATACACACATTTTCATATCAAATCAACAATGCCAATTTCATTTATAGATTCATTTGGATTTCAAAATACTTATAAGTGTGAAACAGATTTGTGGTTTACATCTAAAATCTGACTACGAAAACATCCATTCAAATTTTACATGAAATACACACATTTTCATATCAAATCAACAATGCCAATTTCATTTATAGATTCATTTGGATTTCAAAATACTTATAAGTGTGAAACAGATTTGTGGTTTACATCTAAAATCTGACTACGAAAACATCCATTCAAATTTTACATGAAATACACACATTTTTATATCAAATCAACAATGCCAATTTCATTTATAGATTCATTTGGATTTCAAAATACTTATAAGTGTGAAACAGATTTGTGGTTTACATCTAAAATCTGACTACGAAAACATCCATTCAAATTTTACATGAAATACACACATTTTCATATCAAATCAACAATGCCAATTTCATTTATAGATTCATTTGGATTTCAAAATACTTATAAGTGTGAAACAGATTTGTGTAGTTTACATCTAAAATCTGACTACGAAAACATCCATTCAAATTTTACATGAAATACACACATTTTCATATCAAATCAACAATGCCAATTCCATTTATAGATTCATTTGGATTTCAAAATACTTATAAGTGTGAAACAGATTTGTGGTTTACATCTAAAATCTGACTACGAAAACATCCATTCAAATTTTACATGAAATACACACATTTTCATATCAAATCAACAATGCCAATTTCATTTATAGATTCATTTGGATTTCAAAATACTTATAAGTGTGAAACAGATTTGTGGTTTACATCTAAAATCTGACTACGAAAACATCCATTCAAATTTTACATGAAATACACACATTTTCATATCAAATCAACAATGCCAATTTCATTTATAGATTCATTTGGATTTCAAAATACTTATAAGTGTGAAACAGATTTGTGGTTTACATCTAAAATCTGACTACGAAAACATCCATTCAAATTTTACATGAAATACACACATTTTCATATCAAATCAACAATGCCAATTTCATTTATAGATTCATTTGGATTTCAAAATACTTATAAGTGTGAAACAGATTTGTGGTTTACATCTAAAATCTGACTACGAAAACATCCATTCAAATTTTACATGAAATACACACATTTTCATATCAAATCAACAATGCCAATTTCATTTATAGATTCATTTGGATTTCAAAATACTTATAAGTGTGAAACAGATTTGTGGTTTACATCTAAAATCTGACTACGAAAACATCCATTCAAATTTTACATGAAATACACACATTTTCATATCAAATCAACAATGCCAATTTCATTTATAGATTCATTTGGATTTCAAAATACTTATAAGTGTGAAACAGATTTGTGGTTTACATCTAAAATCTGACTACGAAAACATCCATTCAAATTTTACATGAAATACACACATTTTCATATCAAATCAACAATGCCAATTTCATTTATAGATTCATTTGGATTTCAAAATACTTATAAGTGTGAAACAGATTTGTGGTTTACATCTAAAATCTGACTACGAAAACATCCATTCAAATTTTACATGAAATACACACATTTTCATATCAAATCAACAATGCCAATTTCATTTATAGATTCATTTGGATTTCAAAATACTTATAAGTGTGAAACAGATTTGTGGTTTACATCTAAAATCTGACTACGAAAACATCCATTCAAATTTTACATGAAATACACACATTTTCATATCAAATCAACAATGCCAATTTCATTTATAGATTCATTTGGATTTCAAAATACTTATAAGTGTGAAACAGATTTGTGGTTTACATCTAAAATCTGACTACGAAAACATCCATTCAAATTTTACATGAAATACACACATTTTCATATCAAATCAACAATGCCAATTTCATTTATAGATTCATTTGGATTTCAAAATACTTATAAGTGTGAAACAGATTTGTGGTTTACATCTAAAATCTGACTACGAAAACATCCATTCAAATTTTACATGAAATACACACATTTTCATATCAAATCAACAATGCCAATTTCATTTATAGATTCATTTGGATTTCAAAATACTTATAAGTGTGAAACAGATTTGTGGTTTACATCTAAAATCTGACTACGAAAACATCCATTCAAATTTTACATGAAATACACACATTTTCATATCAAATCAACAATGCCAATTCCATTTATAGATTCATTTGGATTTCAAAATACTTATAAGTGTGAAACAGATTTGTGGTTTACATCTAAAATCTGACTACGAAAACATCCATTCAAATTTTACATGAAATACACACATTTTCATATCAAATCAACAATGCCAATTTCATTTATAGATTCATTTGGATTTCAAAATACTTATAAGTGTGAAACAGATTTGTGGTTTACATCTAAAATCTGACTACGAAAACATCCATTCAAATTTTACATGAAATACACACATTTTTATAACAAATCAACAATGCCAATTTCATTTATAGATTCATTTGGATTTCAAAATACTTATAAGTGTGAAACAGATTTGTGGTTTACATCTAAAATCTGACTACGAAAACATCCATTCAAATTTTACATGAAATACACACATTTTCATATCAAATCAACAATGCCAATTTCATTTATAGATTCATTTGGATTTCAAAATACTTATAAGTGTGAAACAGATTTGTGGTTTACATCTAAAATCTGACTACGAAAACATCCATTCAAATTTTACATGAAATACACACATTTTCATATCAAATCAACAATGCCAATTCCATTTATAGATTCATTTGGATTTCAAAATACTTATAAGTGTGAAACAGATTTGTGGTTTACATCTAAAATCTGACTACGAAAACATCCATTCAAATTTTACATGAAATACACACATTTTCATATCAAATCAACAATGCCAATTCCATTTATAGATTCATTTGGATTTCAAAATACTTATAAGTGTGAAACAGATTTGTGGTTTACATCTAAAATCTGACTACGAAAACATCCATTCAAATTTTACATGAAATACACACATTTTTATAACAAATCAACAATGCCAATTTCATTTATAGATTCATTTGGATTTCAAAATACTTATAAGTGTGAAACAGATTTGTGGTTTACATCTAAAATCTGACTACGAAAACATCCATTCAAATTTTACATGAAATACACACATTTTCATATCAAATCAACAATGCCAATTCCATTTATAGATTCATTTGGATTTCAAAATACTTATAAGTGTGAAACAGATTTGTGGTTTACATCTAAAATCTGACTACGAAAACATCCATTCAAATTTTACATGAAATACACACATTTTCATATCAAATCAACAATGCCAATTTCATTTATAGATTCATTTGGATTTCAAAATACTTATAAGTGTGAAACAGATTTGTGGTTTACATCTAAAATCTGACTACGAAAACATCCATTCAAATTTTACATGAAATACACACATTTTTATAACAAATCAACAATGCCAATTTCATTTATAGATTCATTTGGATTTCAAAATACTTATAAGTGTGAAACAGATTTGTGGTTTACATCTAAAATCTGACTACGAAAACATCCATTCAAATTTTACATGAAATACACACATTTTCATATCAAATCAACAATGCCAATTTCATTTATAGATTCATTTGGATTTCAAAATACTTATAAGTGTGAAACAGATTTGTGGTTTACATCTAAAATCTGACTACGAAAACATCCATTCAAATTTTACATGAAATACACACATTTTCATATCAAATCAACAATGCCAATTTCATTTATAGATTCATTTGGATTTCAAAATACTTATAAGTGTGAAACAGATTTGTGGTTTACATCTAAAATCTGACTACGAAAACATCCATTCAAATTTTACATGAAATACACACATTTTCATATCAAATCAACAATGCCAATTCCATTTATAGATTCATTTGGATTTCAAAATACTTATAAGTGTGAAACAGATTTGTGGTTTACATCTAAAATCTGACTACGAAAACATCCATTCAAATTTTACATGAAATACACACATTTTCATATCAAATCAACAATGCCAATTCCATTTATAGATTCATTTGGATTTCAAAATACTTATAAGTGTGAAACAGATTTGTGGTTTACATCTAAAATCTGACTACGAAAACATCCATTCAAATTTTACATGAAATACACACATTTTCATATCAAATCAACAATGCCAATTTCATTTATAGATTCATTTGGATTTCAAAATACTTATAAGTGTGAAACAGATTTGTGGTTTACATCTAAAATCTGACTACGAAAACATCCATTCAAATTTTACATGAAATACACACATTTTCATATCAAATCAACAATGCCAATTTCATTTATAGATTCATTTGGATTTCAAAATACTTATAAGTGTGAAACAGATTTGTGGTTTACATCTAAAATCTGACTACGAAAACATCCATTCAAATTTTACATGAAATACACACATTTTCATATCAAATCAACAATGCCAATTCCATTTATAGATTCATTTGGATTTCAAAATACTTATAAGTGTGAAACAGATTTGTGGTTTACATCTAAAATCTGACTACGAAAACATCCATTCAAATTTTACATGAAATACACACATTTTCATATCAAATCAACAATGCCAATTCCATTTATAGATTCATTTGGATTTCAAAATACTTATAAGTGTGAAACAGATTTGTGGTTTACATCTAAAATCTGACTACGAAAACATCCATTCAAATTTTACATGAAATACACACATTTTCATATCAAATCAACAATGCCAATTTCATTTATAGATTCATTTGGATTTCAAAATACTTATAAGTGTGAAACAGATTTGTGGTTTACATCTAAAATCTGACTACGAAAACATCCATTCAAATTTTACATGAAATACACACATTTTCATATCAAATCAACAATGCCAATTTCATTTATAGATTCATTTGGATTTCAAAATACTTATAAGTGTGAAACAGATTTGTGGTTTACATCTAAAATCTGACTACGAAAACATCCATTCAAATTTTACATGAAATACACACATTTTCATATCAAATCAACAATGCCAATTTCATTTATAGATTCATTTGGATTTCAAAATACTTATAAGTGTGAAACAGATTTGTGGTTTACATCTAAAATCTGACTACGAAAACATCCATTCAAATTTTACATGAAATACACACATTTTCATATCAAATCAACAATGCCAATTCCATTTATAGATTCATTTGGATTTCAAAATACTTATAAGTGTGAAACAGATTTGTGGTTTACATCTAAAATCTGACTACGAAAACATCCATTCAAATTTTACATGAAATACACACATTTTCATATCAAATCAACAATGCCAATTCCATTTATAGATTCATTTGGATTTCAAAATACTTATAAGTGTGAAACAGATTTGTGGTTTACATCTAAAATCTGACTACGAAAACATCCATTCAAATTTTACATGAAATACACACATTTTTATATCAAATCAACAATGCCAATTTCATTTATAGATTCATTTGGATTTCAAAATACTTATAAGTGTGAAACAGATTTGTGGTTTACATCTAAAATCTGACTACGAAAACATCCATTCAAATTTTACATGAAATACACACATTTTTATAACAAATCAACAATGCCAATTTCATTTATAGATTCATTTGGATTTCAAAATACTTATAAGTGTGAAACAGATTTGTGGTTTACATCTAAAATCTGACTACGAAAACATCCATTCAAATTTTACATGAAATACACACATTTTCATATCAAATCAACAATGCCAATTTCATTTATAGATTCATTTGGATTTCAAAATACTTATAAGTGTGAAACAGATTTGTGGTTTACATCTAAAATCTGACTACGAAAACATCCATTCAAATTTTACATGAAATACACACATTTTCATATCAAATCAACAATGCCAATTTCATTTATAGATTCATTTGGATTTCAAAATACTTATAAGTGTGAAACAGATTTGTGGTTTACATCTAAAATCTGACTACGAAAACATCCATTCAAATTTTACATGAAATACACACATTTTCATATCAAATCAACAATGCCAATTTCATTTATAGATTCATTTGGATTTCAAAATACTTATAAGTGTGAAACAGATTTGTGGTTTACATCTAAAATCTGACTACGAAAACATCCATTCAAATTTTACATGAAATACACACATTTTCATATCAAATCAACAATGCCAATTCCATTTATAGATTCATTTGGATTTCAAAATACTTATAAGTGTGAAACAGATTTGTGGTTTACATCTAAAATCTGACTACGAAAACATCCATTCAAATTTTACATGAAATACACACATTTTCATATCAAATCAACAATGCCAATTTCATTTATAGATTCATTTGGATTTCAAAATACTTATAAGTGTGAAACAGATTTGTGGTTTACATCTAAAATCTGACTACGAAAACATCCATTCAAATTTTACATGAAATACACACATTTTCATATCAAATCAACAATGCCAATTTCATTTATAGATTCATTTGGATTTCAAAATACTTATAAGTGTGAAACAGATTTGTGGTTTACATCTAAAATCTGACTACGAAAACATCCATTCAAATTTTACATGAAATACACACATTTTTATAACAAATCAACAATGCCAATTTCATTTATAGATTCATTTGGATTTCAAAATACTTATAAGTGTGAAACAGATTTGTGGTTTACATCTAAAATCTGACTACGAAAACATCCATTCAAATTTTACATGAAATACACACATTTTCATATCAAATCAACAATGCCAATTTCATTTATAGATTCATTTGGATTTCAAAATACTTATAAGTGTGAAACAGATTTGTGGTTTACATCTAAAATCTGACTACGAAAACATCCATTCAAATTTTACATGAAATACACACATTTTCATATCAAATCAACAATGCCAATTTCATTTATAGATTCATTTGGATTTCAAAATACTTATAAGTGTGAAACAGATTTGTGGTTTACATCTAAAATCTGACTACGAAAACATCCATTCAAATTTTACATGAAATACACACATTTTCATATCAAATCAACAATGCCAATTTCATTTATAGATTCATTTGGATTTCAAAATACTTATAAGTGTGAAACAGATTTGTGGTTTACATCTAAAATCTGACTACGAAAACATCCATTCAAATTTTACATGAAATACACACATTTTTATAACAAATCAACAATGCCAATTTCATTTATAGATTCATTTGGATTTCAAAATACTTATAAGTGTGAAACAGATTTGTGGTTTACATCTAAAATCTGACTACGAAAACATCCATTCAAATTTTACATGAAATACACACATTTTCATATCAAATCAACAATGCCAATTTCATTTATAGATTCATTTGGATTTCAAAATACTTATAAGTGTGAAACAGATTTGTGGTTTACATCTAAAATCTGACTACGAAAACATCCATTCAAATTTTACATGAAATACACACATTTTCATATCAAATCAACAATGCCAATTTCATTTATAGATTCATTTGGATTTCAAAATACTTATAAGTGTGAAACAGATTTGTGGTTTACATCTAAAATCTGACTACGAAAACATCCATTCAAATTTTACATGAAATACACACATTTTCATATCAAATCAACAATGCCAATTTCATTTATAGATTCATTTGGATTTCAAAATACTTATAAGTGTGAAACAGATTTGTGGTTTACATCTAAAATCTGACTACGAAAACATCCATTCAAATTTTACATGAAATACACACATTTTCATATCAAATCAACAATGCCAATTCCATTTATAGATTCATTTGGATTTCAAAATACTTATAAGTGTGAAACAGATTTGTGGTTTACATCTAAAATCTGACTACGAAAACATCCATTCAAATTTTACATGAAATACACACATTTTCATATCAAATCAACAATGCCAATTTCATTTATAGATTCATTTGGATTTCAAAATACTTATAAGTGTGAAACAGATTTGTGGTTTACATCTAAAATCTGACTACGAAAACATCCATTCAAATTTTACATGAAATACACACATTTTCATATCAAATCAACAATGCCAATTTCATTTATAGATTCATTTGGATTTCAAAATACTTATAAGTGTGAAACAGATTTGTGGTTTACATCTAAAATCTGACTACGAAAACATCCATTCAAATTTTACATGAAATACACACATTTTCATATCAAATCAACAATGCCAATTTCATTTATAGATTCATTTGGATTTCAAAATACTTATAAGTGTGAAACAGATTTGTGGTTTACATCTAAAATCTGACTACGAAAACATCCATTCAAATTTTACATGAAATACACACATTTTCATATCAAATCAACAATGCCAATTTCATTTATAGATTCATTTGGATTTCAAAATACTTATAAGTGTGAAACAGATTTGTGGTTTACATCTAAAATCTGACTACGAAAACATCCATTCAAATTTTACATGAAATACACACATTTTCATATCAAATCAACAATGCCAATTCCATTTATAGATTCATTTGGATTTCAAAATACTTATAAGTGTGAAACAGATTTGTGGTTTACATCTAAAATCTGACTACGAAAACATCCATTCAAATTTTACATGAAATACACACATTTTCATATCAAATCAACAATGCCAATTCCATTTATAGATTCATTTGGATTTCAAAATACTTATAAGTGTGAAACAGATTTGTGGTTTACATCTAAAATCTGACTACGAAAACATCCATTCAAATTTTACATGAAATACACACATTTTCATATCAAATCAACAATGCCAATTCCATTTATAGATTCATTTGGATTTCAAAATACTTATAAGTGTGAAACAGATTTGTGGTTTACATCTAAAATCTGACTACGAAAACATCCATTCAAATTTTACATGAAATACACACATTTTCATATCAAATCAACAATGCCAATTTCATTTATAGATTCATTTGGATTTCAAAATACTTATAAGTGTGAAACAGATTTGTGGTTTACATCTAAAATCTGACTACGAAAACATCCATTCAAATTTTACATGAAATACACACATTTTCATATCAAATCAACAATGCCAATTTCATTTATAGATTCATTTGGATTTCAAAATACTTATAAGTGTGAAACAGATTTGTGGTTTACATCTAAAATCTGACTACGAAAACATCCATTCAAATTTTACATGAAATACACACATTTTCATATCAAATCAACAATGCCAATTTCATTTATAGATTCATTTGGATTTCAAAATACTTATAAGTGTGAAACAGATTTGTGGTTTACATCTAAAATCTGACTACGAAAACATCCATTCAAATTTTACATGAAATACACACATTTTCATATCAAATCAACAATGCCAATTTCATTTATAGATTCATTTGGATTTCAAAATACTTATAAGTGTGAAACAGATTTGTGGTTTACATCTAAAATCTGACTACGAAAACATCCATTCAAATTTTACATGAAATACACACATTTTCATATCAAATCAACAATGCCAATTTCATTTATAGATTCATTTGGATTTCAAAATACTTATAAGTGTGAAACAGATTTGTGGTTTACATCTAAAATCTGACTACGAAAACATCCATTCAAATTTTACATGAAATACACACATTTTCATATCAAATCAACAATGCCAATTCCATTTATAGATTCATTTGGATTTCAAAATACTTATAAGTGTGAAACAGATTTGTGGTTTACATCTAAAATCTGACTACGAAAACATCCATTCAAATTTTACATGAAATACACACATTTTCATATCAAATCAACAATGCCAATTCCATTTATAGATTCATTTGGATTTCAAAATACTTATAAGTGTGAAACAGATTTGTGGTTTACATCTAAAATCTGACTACGAAAACATCCATTCAAATTTTACATGAAATACACACATTTTCATATCAAATCAACAATGCCAATTCCATTTATAGATTCATTTGGATTTCAAAATACTTATAAGTGTGAAACAGATTTGTGGTTTACATCTAAAATCTGACTACGAAAACATCCATTCAAATTTTACATGAAATACACACATTTTCATATCAAATCAACAATGCCAATTTCATTTATAGATTCATTTGGATTTCAAAATACTTATAAGTGTGAAACAGATTTGTGGTTTACATCTAAAATCTGACTACGAAAACATCCATTCAAATTTTACATGAAATACACACATTTTCATATCAAATCAACAATGCCAATTTCATTTATAGATTCATTTGGATTTCAAAATACTTATAAGTGTGAAACAGATTTGTGGTTTACATCTAAAATCTGACTACGAAAACATCCATTCAAATTTTACATGAAATACACACATTTTCATATCAAATCAACAATGCCAATTTCATTTATAGATTCATTTGGATTTCAAAATACTTATAAGTGTGAAACAGATTTGTGGTTTACATCTAAAATCTGACTACGAAAACATCCATTCAAATTTTACATGAAATACACACATTTTCATATCAAATCAACAATGCCAATTTCATTTATAGATTCATTTGGATTTCAAAATACTTATAAGTGTGAAACAGATTTGTGGTTTACATCTAAAATCTGACTACGAAAACATCCATTCAAATTTTACATGAAATACACACATTTTTATATCAAATCAACAATGCCAATTCCATTTATAGATTCATTTGGATTTCAAAATACTTATAAGTGTGAAACAGATTTGTGGTTTACATCTAAAATCTGACTACGAAAACATCCATTCAAATTTTACATGAAATACACACATTTTCATATCAAATCAACAATGCCAATTCCATTTATAGATTCATTTGGATTTCAAAATACTTATAAGTGTGAAACAGATTTGTGGTTTACATCTAAAATCTGACTACGAAAACATCCATTCAAATTTTACATGAAATACACACATTTTCATATCAAATCAACAATGCCAATTTCATTTATAGATTCATTTGGATTTCAAAATACTTATAAGTGTGAAACAGATTTGTGGTTTACATCTAAAATCTGACTACGAAAACATCCATTCAAATTTTACATGAAATACACACATTTTCATATCAAATCAACAATGCCAATTTCATTTATAGATTCATTTGGATTTCAAAATACTTATAAGTGTGAAACAGATTTGTGGTTTACATCTAAAATCTGACTACGAAAACATCCATTCAAATTTTACATGAAATACACACATTTTCATATCAAATCAACAATGCCAATTTCATTTATAGATTCATTTGGATTTCAAAATACTTATAAGTGTGAAACAGATTTGTGGTTTACATCTAAAATCTGACTACGAAAACATCCATTCAAATTTTACATGAAATACACACATTTTTATATCAAATCAACAATGCCAATTCCATTTATAGATTCATTTGGATTTCAAAATACTTATAAGTGTGAAACAGATTTGTGGTTTACATCTAAAATCTGACTACGAAAACATCCATTCAAATTTTACATGAAATACACACATTTTCATATCAAATCAACAATGCCAATTCCATTTATAGATTCATTTGGATTTCAAAATACTTATAAGTGTGAAACAGATTTGTGGTTTACATCTAAAATCTGACTACGAAAACATCCATTCAAATTTTACATGAAATACACACATTTTCATATCAAATCAACAATGCCAATTTCATTTATAGATTCATTTGGATTTCAAAATACTTATAAGTGTGAAACAGATTTGTGGTTTACATCTAAAATCTGACTACGAAAACATCCATTCAAATTTTACATGAAATACACACATTTTCATATCAAATCAACAATGCCAATTTCATTTATAGATTCATTTGGATTTCAAAATACTTATAAGTGTGAAACAGATTTGTGGTTTACATCTAAAATCTGACTACGAAAACATCCATTCAAATTTTACATGAAATACACACATTTTCATATCAAATCAACAATGCCAATTCCATTTATAGATTCATTTGGATTTCAAAATACTTATAAGTGTGAAACAGATTTGTGGTTTACATCTAAAATCTGACTACGAAAACATCCATTCAAATTTTACATGAAATACACACATTTTCATATCAAATCAACAATGCCAATTTCATTTATAGATTCATTTGGATTTCAAAATACTTATAAGTGTGAAACAGATTTGTGGTTTACATCTAAAATCTGACTACGAAAACATCCATTCAAATTTTACATGAAATACACACATTTTCATATCAAATCAACAATGCCAATTTCATTTATAGATTCATTTGGATTTCAAAATACTTATAAGTGTGAAACAGATTTGTGGTTTACATCTAAAATCTGACTACGAAAACATCCATTCAAATTTTACATGAAATACACACATTTTCATATCAAATCAACAATGCCAATTTCATTTATAGATTCATTTGGATTTCAAAATACTTATAAGTGTGAAACAGATTTGTGGTTTACATCTAAAATCTGACTACGAAAACATCCATTCAAATTTTAC
The DNA here is from genome assembly GCA_030549495.1 of Nectonema munidae. Taxonomy (NCBI): domain Eukaryota; kingdom Metazoa; phylum Nematomorpha; class Nectonematoida; family Nectonematidae; genus Nectonema; species Nectonema munidae. The sequence goes on from JAUIRK010000991.1 coordinate 358,365, forward strand.
ATGAAATACACACATTTTCATATCAAATCAACAATGCCAATTTCATTTATAGATTCATTTGGATTTCAAAATACTTATAAGTGTGAAACAGATTTGTGGTTTACATCTAAAATCTGACTACGAAAACATCCATTCAAATTTTACATGAAATACACACATTTTCATATCAAATCAACAATGCCAATTTCATTTATAGATTCATTTGGATTTCAAAATACTTATAAGTGTGAAACAGATTTGTGGTTTACATCTAAAATCTGACTACGAAAACATCCATTCAAATTTTACATGAAATACACACATTTTCATATCAAATCAACAATGCCAATTTCATTTATAGATTCATTTGGATTTCAAAATACTTATAAGTGTGAAACAGATTTGTGGTTTACATCTAAAATCTGACTACGAAAACATCCATTCAAATTTTACATGAAATACACACATTTTCATATCAAATCAACAATGCCAATTTCATTTATAGATTCATTTGGATTTCAAAATACTTATAAGTGTGAAACAGATTTGTGGTTTACATCTAAAATCTGACTACGAAAACATCCATTCAAATTTTACATGAAATACACACATTTTCATATCAAATCAACAATGCCAATTCCATTTATAGATTCATTTGGATTTCAAAATACTTATAAGTGTGAAACAGATTTGTGGTTTACATCTAAAATCTGACTACGAAAACATCCATTCAAATTTTACATGAAATACACACATTTTCATATCAAATCAACAATGCCAATTTCATTTATAGATTCATTTGGATTTCAAAATACTTATAAGTGTGAAACAGATTTGTGGTTTACATCTAAAATCTGACTACGAAAACATCCATTCAAATTTTACATGAAATACACACATTTTCATATCAAATCAACAATGCCAATTTCATTTATAGATTCATTTGGATTTCAAAATACTTATAAGTGTGAAACAGATTTGTGGTTTACATCTAAAATCTGACTACGAAAACATCCATTCAAATTTTACATGAAATACACACATTTTCATATCAAATCAACAATGCCAATTTCATTTATAGATTCATTTGGATTTCAAAATACTTATAAGTGTGAAACAGATTTGTGGTTTACATCTAAAATCTGACTACGAAAACATCCATTCAAATTTTACATGAAATACACACATTTTCATATCAAATCAACAATGCCAATTCCATTTATAGATTCATTTGGATTTCAAAATACTTATAAGTGTGAAACAGATTTGTGGTTTACATCTAAAATCTGACTACGAAAACATCCATTCAAATTTTACATGAAATACACACATTTTCATATCAAATCAACAATGCCAATTTCATTTATAGATTCATTTGGATTTCAAAATACTTATAAGTGTGAAACAGATTTGTGGTTTACATCTAAAATCTGACTACGAAAACATCCATTCAAATTTTACATGAAATACACACATTTTTATAACAAATCAACAATGCCAATTTCATTTATAGATTCATTTGGATTTCAAAATACTTATAAGTGTGAAACAGATTTGTGGTTTACATCTAAAATCTGACTACGAAAACATCCATTCAAATTTTACATGAAATACACACATTTTCATATCAAATCAACAATGCCAATTCCATTTATAGATTCATTTGGATTTCAAAATACTTATAAGTGTGAAACAGATTTGTGGTTTACATCTAAAATCTGACTACGAAAACATCCATTCAAATTTTACATGAAATACACACATTTTCATATCAAATCAACAATGCCAATTTCATTTATAGATTCATTTGGATTTCAAAATACTTATAAGTGTGAAACAGATTTGTGGTTTACATCTAAAATCTGACTACGAAAACATCCATTCAAATTTTACATGAAATACACACATTTTCATATCAAATCAACAATGCCAATTTCATTTATAGATTCATTTGGATTTCAAAATACTTATAAGTGTGAAACAGATTTGTGGTTTACATCTAAAATCTGACTACGAAAACATCCATTCAAATTTTACATGAAATACACACATTTTCATATCAAATCAACAATGCCAATTTCATTTATAGATTCATTTGGATTTCAAAATACTTATAAGTGTGAAACAGATTTGTGGTTTACATCTAAAATCTGACTACGAAAACATCCATTCAAATTTTACATGAAATACACACATTTTCATATCAAATCAACAATGCCAATTTCATTTATAGATTCATTTGGATTTCAAAATACTTATAAGTGTGAAACAGATTTGTGGTTTACATCTAAAATCTGACTACGAAAACATCCATTCAAATTTTACATGAAATACACACATTTTCATATCAAATCAACAATGCCAATTTCATTTATAGATTCATTTGGATTTCAAAATACTTATAAGTGTGAAACAGATTTGTGGTTTACATCTAAAATCTGACTACGAAAACATCCATTCAAATTTTACATGAAATACACACATTTTCATATCAAATCAACAATGCCAATTTCATTTATAGATTCATTTGGATTTCAAAATACTTATAAGTGTGAAACAGATTTGTGGTTTACATCTAAAATCTGACTACGAAAACATCCATTCAAATTTTACATGAAATACACACATTTTCATATCAAATCAACAATGCCAATTCCATTTATAGATTCATTTGGATTTCAAAATACTTATAAGTGTGAAACAGATTTGTGGTTTACATCTAAAATCTGACTACGAAAACATCCATTCAAATTTTACATGAAATACACACATTTTCATATCAAATCAACAATGCCAATTTCATTTATAGATTCATTTGGATTTCAAAATACTTATAAGTGTGAAACAGATTTGTGGTTTACATCTAAAATCTGACTACGAAAACATCCATTCAAATTTTACATGAAATACACACATTTTCATATCAAATCAACAATGCCAATTTCATTTATAGATTCATTTGGATTTCAAAATACTTATAAGTGTGAAACAGATTTGTGGTTTACATCTAAAATCTGACTACGAAAACATCCATTCAAATTTTACATGAAATACACACATTTTCATATCAAATCAACAATGCCAATTTCATTTATAGATTCATTTGGATTTCAAAATACTTATAAGTGTGAAACAGATTTGTGGTTTACATCTAAAATCTGACTACGAAAACATCCATTCAAATTTTACATGAAATACACACATTTTCATATCAAATCAACAATGCCAATTTCATTTATAGATTCATTTGGATTTCAAAATACTTATAAGTGTGAAACAGATTTGTGGTTTACATCTAAAATCTGACTACGAAAACATCCATTCAAATTTTACATGAAATACACACATTTTCATATCAAATCAACAATGCCAATTCCATTTATAGATTCATTTGGATTTCAAAATACTTATAAGTGTGAAACAGATTTGTGGTTTACATCTAAAATCTGACTACGAAAACATCCATTCAAATTTTACATGAAATACACACATTTTCATATCAAATCAACAATGCCAATTTCATTTATAGATTCATTTGGATTTCAAAATACTTATAAGTGTGAAACAGATTTGTGGTTTACATCTAAAATCTGACTACGAAAACATCCATTCAAATTTTACATGAAATACACACATTTTCATATCAAATCAACAATGCCAATTTCATTTATAGATTCATTTGGATTTCAAAATACTTATAAGTGTGAAACAGATTTGTGGTTTACATCTAAAATCTGACTACGAAAACATCCATTCAAATTTTACATGAAATACACACATTTTCATATCAAATCAACAATGCCAATTTCATTTATAGATTCATTTGGATTTCAAAATACTTATAAGTGTGAAACAGATTTGTGGTTTACATCTAAAATCTGACTACGAAAACATCCATTCAAATTTTACATGAAATACACACATTTTCATATCAAATCAACAATGCCAATTTCATTTATAGATTCATTTGGATTTCAAAATACTTATAAGTGTGAAACAGATTTGTGGTTTACATCTAAAATCTGACTACGAAAACATCCATTCAAATTTTACATGAAATACACACATTTTCATATCAAATCAACAATGCCAATTTCATTTATAGATTCATTTGGATTTCAAAATACTTATAAGTGTGAAACAGATTTGTGGTTTACATCTAAAATCTGACTACGAAAACATCCATTCAAATTTTACATGAAATACACACATTTTCATATCAAATCAACAATGCCAATTTCATTTATAGATTCATTTGGATTTCAAAATACTTATAAGTGTGAAACAGATTTGTGGTTTACATCTAAAATCTGACTACGAAAACATCCATTCAAATTTTACATGAAATACACACATTTTCATATCAAATCAACAATGCCAATTTCATTTATAGATTCATTTGGATTTCAAAATACTTATAAGTGTGAAACAGATTTGTGGTTTACATCTAAAATCTGACTACGAAAACATCCATTCAAATTTTACATGAAATACACACATTTTCATATCAAATCAACAATGCCAATTTCATTTATAGATTCATTTGGATTTCAAAATACTTATAAGTGTGAAACAGATTTGTGGTTTACATCTAAAATCTGACTACGAAAACATCCATTCAAATTTTACATGAAATACACACATTTTCATATCAAATCAACAATGCCAATTCCATTTATAGATTCATTTGGATTTCAAAATACTTATAAGTGTGAAACAGATTTGTGGTTTACATCTAAAATCTGACTACGAAAACATCCATTCAAATTTTACATGAAATACACACATTTTCATATCAAATCAACAATGCCAATTCCATTTATAGATTCATTTGGATTTCAAAATACTTATAAGTGTGAAACAGATTTGTGGTTTACATCTAAAATCTGACTACGAAAACATCCATTCAAATTTTACATGAAATACACACATTTTCATATCAAATCAACAATGCCAATTTCATTTATAGATTCATTTGGATTTCAAAATACTTATAAGTGTGAAACAGATTTGTGGTTTACATCTAAAATCTGACTACGAAAACATCCATTCAAATTTTACATGAAATACACACATTTTCATATCAAATCAACAATGCCAATTTCATTTATAGATTCATTTGGATTTCAAAATACTTATAAGTGTGAAACAGATTTGTGGTTTACATCTAAAATCTGACTACGAAAACATCCATTCAAATTTTACATGAAATACACACATTTTCATATCAAATCAACAATGCCAATTCCATTTATAGATTCATTTGGATTTCAAAATACTTATAAGTGTGAAACAGATTTGTGGTTTACATCTAAAATCTGACTACGAAAACATCCATTCAAATTTTACATGAAATACACACATTTTCATATCAAATCAACAATGCCAATTCCATTTATAGATTCATTTGGATTTCAAAATACTTATAAGTGTGAAACAGATTTGTGGTTTACATCTAAAATCTGACTACGAAAACATCCATTCAAATTTTACATGAAATACACACATTTTCATATCAAATCAACAATGCCAATTCCATTTATAGATTCATTTGGATTTCAAAATACTTATAAGTGTGAAACAGATTTGTGGTTTACATCTAAAATCTGACTACGAAAACATCCATTCAAATTTTACATGAAATACACACATTTTCATATCAAATCAACAATGCCAATTTCATTTATAGATTCATTTGGATTTCAAAATACTTATAAGTGTGAAACAGATTTGTGGTTTACATCTAAAATCTGACTACGAAAACATCCATTCAAATTTTACATGAAATACACACATTTTCATATCAAATCAACAATGCCAATTCCATTTATAGATTCATTTGGATTTCAAAATACTTATAAGTGTGAAACAGATTTGTGGTTTACATCTAAAATCTGACTACGAAAACATCCATTCAAATTTTACATGAAATACACACATTTTCATATCAAATCAACAATGCCAATTCCATTTATAGATTCATTTGGATTTCAAAATACTTATAAGTGTGAAACAGATTTGTGGTTTACATCTAAAATCTGACTACGAAAACATCCATTCAAATTTTACATGAAATACACACATTTTCATATCAAATCAACAATGCCAATTCCATTTATAGATTCATTTGGATTTCAAAATACTTATAAGTGTGAAACAGATTTGTGGTTTACATCTAAAATCTGACTACGAAAACATCCATTCAAATTTTACATGAAATACACACATTTTCATATCAAATCAACAATGCCAATTTCATTTATAGATTCATTTGGATTTCAAAATACTTATAAGTGTGAAACAGATTTGTGGTTTACATCTAAAATCTGACTACGAAAACATCCATTCAAATTTTACATGAAATACACACATTTTCATATCAAATCAACAATGCCAATTTCATTTATAGATTCATTTGGATTTCAAAATACTTATAAGTGTGAAACAGATTTGTGGTTTACATCTAAAATCTGACTACGAAAACATCCATTCAAATTTTACATGAAATACACACATTTTCATATCAAATCAACAATGCCAATTTCATTTATAGATTCATTTGGATTTCAAAATACTTATAAGTGTGAAACAGATTTGTGGTTTACATCTAAAATCTGACTACGAAAACATCCATTCAAATTTTACATGAAATACACACATTTTCATATCAAATCAACAATGCCAATTCCATTTATAGATTCATTTGGATTTCAAAATACTTATAAGTGTGAAACAGATTTGTGGTTTACATCTAAAATCTGACTACGAAAACATCCATTCAAATTTTACATGAAATACACACATTTTCATATCAAATCAACAATGCCAATTTCATTTATAGATTCATTTGGATTTCAAAATACTTATAAGTGTGAAACAGATTTGTGGTTTACATCTAAAATCTGACTACGAAAACATCCATTCAAATTTTACATGAAATACACACATTTTCATATCAAATCAACAATGCCAATTTCATTTATAGATTCATTTGGATTTCAAAATACTTATAAGTGTGAAACAGATTTGTGGTTTACATCTAAAATCTGACTACGAAAACATCCATTCAAATTTTACATGAAATACACACATTTTCATATCAAATCAACAATGCCAATTTCATTTATAGATTCATTTGGATTTCAAAATACTTATAAGTGTGAAACAGATTTGTGGTTTACATCTAAAATCTGACTACGAAAACATCCATTCAAATTTTACATGAAATACACACATTTTCATATCAAATCAACAATGCCAATTCCATTTATAGATTCATTTGGATTTCAAAATACTTATAAGTGTGAAACAGATTTGTGGTTTACATCTAAAATCTGACTACGAAAACATCCATTCAAATTTTACATGAAATACACACATTTTCATATCAAATCAACAATGCCAATTTCATTTATAGATTCATTTGGATTTCAAAATACTTATAAGTGTGAAACAGATTTGTGGTTTACATCTAAAATCTGACTACGAAAACATCCATTCAAATTTTACATGAAATACACACATTTTCATATCAAATCAACAATGCCAATTTCATTTATAGATTCATTTGGATTTCAAAATACTTATAAGTGTGAAACAGATTTGTGGTTTACATCTAAAATCTGACTACGAAAACATCCATTCAAATTTTACATGAAATACACACATTTTCATATCAAATCAACAATGCCAATTTCATTTATAGATTCATTTGGATTTCAAAATACTTATAAGTGTGAAACAGATTTGTGGTTTACATCTAAAATCTGACTACGAAAACATCCATTCAAATTTTACATGAAATACACACATTTTCATATCAAATCAACAATGCCAATTTCATTTATAGATTCATTTGGATTTCAAAATACTTATAAGTGTGAAACAGATTTGTGGTTTACATCTAAAATCTGACTACGAAAACATCCATTCAAATTTTACATGAAATACACACATTTTCATATCAAATCAACAATGCCAATTTCATTTATAGATTCATTTGGATTTCAAAATACTTATAAGTGTGAAACAGATTTGTGGTTTACATCTAAAATCTGACTACGAAAACATCCATTCAAATTTTACATGAAATACACACATTTTCATATCAAATCAACAATGCCAATTTCATTTATAGATTCATTTGGATTTCAAAATACTTATAAGTGTGAAACAGATTTGTGGTTTACATCTAAAATCTGACTACGAAAACATCCATTCAAATTTTACATGAAATACACACATTTTCATATCAAATCAACAATGCCAATTTCATTTATAGATTCATTTGGATTTCAAAATACTTATAAGTGTGAAACAGATTTGTGGTTTACATCTAAAATCTGACTACGAAAACATCCATTCAAATTTTACATGAAATACACACATTTTCATATCAAATCAACAATGCCAATTTCATTTATAGATTCATTTGGATTTCAAAATACTTATAAGTGTGAAACAGATTTGTGGTTTACATCTAAAATCTGACTACGAAAACATCCATTCAAATTTTACATGAAATACACACATTTTCATATCAAATCAACAATGCCAATTCCATTTATAGATTCATTTGGATTTCAAAATACTTATAAGTGTGAAACAGATTTGTGGTTTACATCTAAAATCTGACTACGAAAACATCCATTCAAATTTTACATGAAATACACACATTTTCATATCAAATCAACAATGCCAATTTCATTTATAGATTCATTTGGATTTCAAAATACTTATAAGTGTGAAACAGATTTGTGGTTTACATCTAAAATCTGACTACGAAAACATCCATTCAAATTTTACATGAAATACACACATTTTCATATCAAATCAACAATGCCAATTCCATTTATAGATTCATTTGGATTTCAAAATACTTATAAGTGTGAAACAGATTTGTGGTTTACATCTAAAATCTGACTACGAAAACATCCATTCAAATTTTACATGAAATACACACATTTTCATATCAAATCAACAATGCCAATTTCATTTATAGATTCATTTGGATTTCAAAATACTTATAAGTGTGAAACAGATTTGTGGTTTACATCTAAAATCTGACTACGAAAACATCCATTCAAATTTTACATGAAATACACACATTTTCATATCAAATCAACAATGCCAATTTCATTTATAGATTCATTTGGATTTCAAAATACTTATAAGTGTGAAACAGATTTGTGGTTTACATCTAAAATCTGACTACGAAAACATCCATTCAAATTTTACATGAAATACACACATTTTCATATCAAATCAACAATGCCAATTTCATTTATAGATTCATTTGGATTTCAAAATACTTATAAGTGTGAAACAGATTTGTGGTTTACATCTAAAATCTGACTACGAAAACATCCATTCAAATTTTACATGAAATACACACATTTTCATATCAAATCAACAATGCCAATTTCATTTATAGATTCATTTGGATTTCAAAATACTTATAAGTGTGAAACAGATTTGTGGTTTACATCTAAAATCTGACTACGAAAACATCCATTCAAATTTTACATGAAATACACACATTTTAATAACAAATCAACAATGCCAATTCCATTTATAGATTCATTTGGATTTCAAAATACTTATAAGTGTGAAACAGATTTGTAGTTTACATCTAAAATCTGACTACGAAAACATCCATTCAAATTTTACATGAAATACACACATTTTCATATCAAATCAACAATGCCAATTCCATTTATAGATTCATTTGGATTTCAAAATACTTATAAGTGTGAAACAGATTTGTGGTTTACATCTAAAATCTGACTACGAAAACATCCATTCAAATTTTACATGAAATACACACATTTTCATATCAAATCAACAATGCCAATTTCATTTATAGATTCATTTGGATTTCAAAATACTTATAAGTGTGAAACAGATTTGTGGTTTACATCTAAAATCTGACTACGAAAACATCCATTCAAATTTTACATGAAATACACACATTTTTATAACAAATCAACAATGCCAATTCCATTTATAGATTCATTTGGATTTCAAAATACTTATAAGTGTGAAACAGATTTGTGGTTTACATCTAAAATCTGACTACGAAAACATCCATTCAAATTTTACATGAAATACACACATTTTTATATCAAATCAACAATGCCAATTCCATTTATAGATTCATTTGGATTTCAAAATACTTATAAGTGTGAAACAGATTTGTGGTTTACATCTAAAATCTGACTACGAAAACATCCATTCAAATTTTACATGAAATACACACATTTTTATAACAAATCAACAATGCCAATTCCATTTATAGATTCATTTGGATTTCAAAATACTTATAAGTGTGAAACAGATATGTGGTTTACATCTAAAATCTGACTACGAAAACATCCATTCAAATTTTACATGAAATACACACATTTTTATAACAAATCAACAATGCCAATTTCATTTATAGATTCATTTGGATTTCAAAATACTTATAAGTGTGAAACAGATTTGTGGTTTACATCTAAAATCTGACTACGAAAACATCCATTCAAATTTTACATGAAATACACACATTTTTATAACAAATCAACAATGCCAATTCCATTTATAGATTCATTTGGATTTCAAAATACTTATAAGTGTGAAACAGATTTGTGGTTTACATCTAAAATCTGACTACGAAAACATCCATTCAAATTTTACATGAAATACACACATTTTCATATCAAATCAACAATGCCAATTTCATTTATAGATTCATTTGGATTTCAAAATACTTATAAGTGTGAAACAGATTTGTGGTTTACATCTAAAATCTGACTACGAAAACATCCATTCAAATTTTACATGAAATACACACATTTTCATATCAAATCAACAATGCCAATTTCATTTATAGATTCATTTGGATTTCAAAATACTTATAAGTGTGAAACAGATTTGTGGTTTACATCTAAAATCTGACTACGAAAACATCCATTCAAATTTTACATGAAATACACACATTTTCATATCAAATCAACAATGCCAATTTCATTTATAGATTCATTTGGATTTCAAAATACTTATAAGTGTGAAACAGATTTGTGGTTTACATCTAAAATCTGACTACGAAAACATCCATTCAAATTTTACATGAAATACACACATTTTCATATCAAATCAACAATGCCAATTTCATTTATAGATTCATTTGGATTTCAAAATACTTATAAGTGTGAAACAGATTTGTGGTTTACATCTAAAATCTGACTACGAAAACATCCATTCAAATTTTACATGAAATACACACATTTTCATATCAAATCAACAATGCCAATTCCATTTATAGATTCATTTGGATTTCAAAATACTTATAAGTGTGAAACAGATTTGTGGTTTACATCTAAAATCTGACTACGAAAACATCCATTCAAATTTTACATGAAATACACACATTTTCATATCAAATCAACAATGCCAATTTCATTTATAGATTCATTTGGATTTCAAAATACTTATAAGTGTGAAACAGATTTGTGGTTTACATCTAAAATCTGACTACGAAAACATCCATTCAAATTTTACATGAAATACACACATTTTCATATCAAATCAACAATGCCAATTTCATTTATAGATTCATTTGGATTTCAAAATACTTATAAGTGTGAAACAGATTTGTGGTTTACATCTAAAATCTGACTACGAAAACATCCATTCAAATTTTACATGAAATACACACATTTTCATATCAAATCAACAATGCCAATTTCATTTATAGATTCATTTGGATTTCAAAATACTTATAAGTGTGAAACAGATTTGTGGTTTACATCTAAAATCTGACTACGAAAACATCCATTCAAATTTTACATGAAATACACACATTTTCATATCAAATCAACAATGCCAATTTCATTTATAGATTCATTTGGATTTCAAAATACTTATAAGTGTGAAACAGATTTGTGGTTTACATCTAAAATCTGACTACGAAAACATCCATTCAAATTTTACATGAAATACACACATTTTCATATCAAATCAACAATGCCAATTTCATTTATAGATTCATTTGGATTTCAAAATACTTATAAGTGTGAAACAGATTTGTGGTTTACATCTAAAATCTGACTACGAAAACATCCATTCAAATTTTACATGAAATACACACATTTTCATATCAAATCAACAATGCCAATTTCATTTATAGATTCATTTGGATTTCAAAATACTTATAAGTGTGAAACAGATTTGTGGTTTACATCTAAAATCTGACTACGAAAACATCCATTCAAATTTTACATGAAATACACACATTTTCATATCAAATCAACAATGCCAATTTCATTTATAGATTCATTTGGATTTCAAAATACTTATAAGTGTGAAACAGATTTGTGGTTTACATCTAAAATCTGACTACGAAAACATCCATTCAAATTTTACATGAAATACACACATTTTCATATCAAATCAACAATGCCAATTTCATTTATAGATTCATTTGGATTTCAAAATACTTATAAGTGTGAAACAGATTTGTGGTTTACATCTAAAATCTGACTACGAAAACATCCATTCAAATTTTACATGAAATACACACATTTTCATATCAAATCAACAATGCCAATTTCATTTATAGATTCATTTGGATTTCAAAATACTTATAAGTGTGAAACAGATTTGTGGTTTACATCTAAAATCTGACTACGAAAACATCCATTCAAATTTTACATGAAATACACACATTTTCATATCAAATCAACAATGCCAATTTCATTTATAGATTCATTTGGATTTCAAAATACTTATAAGTGTGAAACAGATTTGTGGTTTACATCTAAAATCTGACTACGAAAACATCCATTCAAATTTTACATGAAATACACACATTTTCATATCAAATCAACAATGCCAATTTCATTTATAGATTCATTTGGATTTCAAAATACTTATAAGTGTGAAACAGATTTGTGGTTTACATCTAAAATCTGACTACGAAAACATCCATTCAAATTTTACATGAAATACACACATTTTCATATCAAATCAACAATGCCAATTTCATTTATAGATTCATTTGGATTTCAAAATACTTATAAGTGTGAAACAGATTTGTGGTTTACATCTAAAATCTGACTACGAAAACATCCATTCAAATTTTACATGAAATACACACATTTTCATATCAAATCAACAATGCCAATTTCATTTATAGATTCATTTGGATTTCAAAATACTTATAAGTGTGAAACAGATTTGTGGTTTACATCTAAAATCTGACTACGAAAACATCCATTCAAATTTTACATGAAATACACACATTTTCATATCAAATCAACAATGCCAATTTCATTTATAGATTCATTTGGATTTCAAAATACTTATAAGTGTGAAACAGATTTGTGGTTTACATCTAAAATCTGACTACGAAAACATCCATTCAAATTTTACATGAAATACACACATTTTCATATCAAATCAACAATGCCAATTTCATTTATAGATTCATTTGGATTTCAAAATACTTATAAGTGTGAAACAGATTTGTGGTTTACATCTAAAATCTGACTACGAAAACATCCATTCAAATTTTACATGAAATACACACATTTTTATATCAAATCAACAATGCCAATTCCATTTATAGATTCATTTGGATTTCAAAATACTTATAAGTGTGAAACAGATTTGTGGTTTACATCTAAAATCTGACTACGAAAACATCCATTCAAATTTTACATGAAATACACACATTTTCATATCAAATCAACAATGCCAATTTCATTTATAGATTCATTTGGATTTCAAAATACTTATAAGTGTGAAACAGATTTGTGGTTTACATCTAAAATCTGACTACGAAAACATCCATTCAAATTTTACATGAAATACACACATTTTCATATCAAATCAACAATGCCAATTCCATTTATAGATTCATTTGGATTTCAAAATACTTATAAGTGTGAAACAGATTTGTGGTTTACATCTAAAATCTGACTACGAAAACATCCATTCAAATTTTACATGAAATACACACATTTTCATATCAAATCAACAATGCCAATTCCATTTATAGATTCATTTGGATTTCAAAATACTTATAAGTGTGAAACAGATTTGTGGTTTACATCTAAAATCTGACTACGAAAACATCCATTCAAATTTTACATGAAATACACACATTTTCATATCAAATCAACAATGCCAATTTCATTTATAGATTCATTTGGATTTCAAAATACTTATAAGTGTGAAACAGATTTGTGGTTTACATCTAAAATCTGACTACGAAAACATCCATTCAAATTTTACATGAAATACACACATTTTCATATCAAATCAACAATGCCAATTTCATTTATAGATTCATTTGGATTTCAAAATACTTATAAGTGTGAAACAGATTTGTGGTTTACATCTAAAATCTGACTACGAAAACATCCATTCAAATTTTACATGAAATACACACATTTTCATATCAAATCAACAATGCCAATTTCATTTATAGATTCATTTGGATTTCAAAATACTTATAAGTGTGAAACAGATTTGTGGTTTACATCTAAAATCTGACTACGAAAACATCCATTCAAATTTTACATGAAATACACACATTTTCATATCAAATCAACAATGCCAATTCCATTTATAGATTCATTTGGATTTCAAAATACTTATAAGTGTGAAACAGATTTGTGGTTTACATCTAAAATCTGACTACGAAAACATCCATTCAAATTTTACATGAAATACACACATTTTCATATCAAATCAACAATGCCAATTCCATTTATAGATTCATTTGGATTTCAAAATACTTATAAGTGTGAAACAGATTTGTGGTTTACATCTAAAATCTGACTACGAAAACATCCATTCAAATTTTACATGAAATACACACATTTTTATAACAAATCAACAATGCCAATTCCATTTATAGATTCATTTGGATTTCAAAATACTTATAAGTGTGAAACAGATTTGTGGTTTACATCTAAAATCTGACTACGAAAACATCCATTCAAATTTTACATGAAATACACACATTTTCATATCAAATCAACAATGCCAATTTCATTTATAGATTCATTTGGATTTCAAAATACTTATAAGTGTGAAACAGATTTGTGGTTTACATCTAAAATCTGACTACGAAAACATCCATTCAAATTTTACATGAAATACACACATTTTCATATCAAATCAACAATGCCAATTCCATTTATAGATTCATTTGGATTTCAAAATACTTATAAGTGTGAAACAGATTTGTGGTTTACATCTAAAATCTGACTACGAAAACATCCATTCAAATTTTACATGAAATACACACATTTTCATATCAAATCAACAATGCCAATTTCATTTATAGATTCATTTGGATTTCAAAATACTTATAAGTGTGAAACAGATTTGTGGTTTACATCTAAAATCTGACTACGAAAACATCCATTCAAATTTTACATGAAATACACACATTTTCATATCAAATCAACAATGCCAATTTCATTTATAGATTCATTTGGATTTCAAAATACTTATAAGTGTGAAACAGATTTGTGGTTTACATCTAAAATCTGACTACGAAAACATCCATTCAAATTTTACATGAAATACACACATTTTCATATCAAATCAACAATGCCAATTTCATTTATAGATTCATTTGGATTTCAAAATACTTATAAGTGTGAAACAGATTTGTGGTTTACATCTAAAATCTGACTACGAAAACATCCATTCAAATTTTACATGAAATACACACATTTTTATAACAAATCAACAATGCCAATTTCATTTATAGATTCATTTGGATTTCAAAATACTTATAAGTGTGAAACAGATTTGTGGTTTACATCTAAAATCTGACTACGAAAACATCCATTCAAATTTTACATGAAATACACACATTTTTATAACAAATCAACAATGCCAATTCCATTTATAGATTCATTTGGATTTCAAAATACTTATAAGTGTGAAACAGATTTGTGGTTTACATCTAAAATCTGACTACGAAAACATCCATTCAAATTTTACATGAAATACACACATTTTCATATCAAATCAACAATGCCAATTTCATTTATAGATTCATTTGGATTTCAAAATACTTATAAGTGTGAAACAGATTTGTGGTTTACATCTAAAATCTGACTACGAAAACATCCATTCAAATTTTACATGAAATACACACATTTTCATATCAAATCAACAATGCCAATTTCATTTATAGATTCATTTGGATTTCAAAATACTTATAAGTGTGAAACAGATTTGTGGTTTACATCTAAAATCTGACTACGAAAACATCCATTCAAATTTTACATGAAATACACACATTTTTATAACAAATCAACAATGCCAATTCCATTTATAGATTCATTTGGATTTCAAAATACTTATAAGTGTGAAACAGATTTGTGGTTTACATCTAAAATCTGACTACGAAAACATCCATTCAAATTTTACATGAAATACACACATTTTTATAACAAATCAACAATGCCAATTCCATTTATAGATTCATTTGGATTTCAAAATACTTATAAGTGTGAAACAGATTTGTGGTTTACATCTAAAATCTGACTACGAAAACATCCATTCAAATTTTACATGAAATACACACATTTTTATAACAAATCAACAATGCCAATTCCATTTATAGATTCATTTGGATTTCAAAATACTTATAAGTGTGAAACAGATTTGTGGTTTACATCTAAAATCTGACTACGAAAACATCCATTCAAATTTTACATGAAATACACACATTTTTATAACAAATCAACAATGCCAATTCCATTTATAGATTCATTTGGATTTCAAAATACTTATAAGTGTGAAACAGATTTGTGGTTTACATCTAAAATCTGACTACGAAAACATCCATTCAAATTTTACATGAAATACACACATTTTTATAACAAATCAACAATGCCAATTCCATTTATAGATTCATTTGGATTTCAAAATACTTATAAGTGTGAAACAGATTTGTGGTTTACATCTAAAATCTGACTACGAAAACATCCATTCAAATTTTACATGAAATACACACATTTTTATAACAAATCAACAATGCCAATTCCATTTATAGATTCATTTGGATTTCAAAATACTTATAAGTGTGAAACAGATTTGTGGTTTACATCTAAAATCTGACTACGAAAACATCCATTCAAATTTTACATGAAATACACACATTTTCATATCAAATCAACAATGCCAATTTCATTTATAGATTCATTTGGATTTCAAAATACTTATAAGTGTGAAACAGATTTGTGGTTTACATCTAAAATCTGACTACGAAAACATCCATTCAAATTTTACATGAAATACACACATTTTCATATCAAATCAACAATGCCAATTTCATTTATAGATTCATTTGGATTTCAAAATACTTATAAGTGTGAAACAGATTTGTGGTTTACATCTAAAATCTGACTACGAAAACATCCATTCAAATTTTACATGAAATACACACATTTTTATATCAAATCAACAATGCCAATTTCATTTATAGATTCATTTGGATTTCAAAATACTTATAAGTGTGAAACAGATTTGTGGTTTACATCTAAAATCTGACTACGAAAACATCCATTCAAATTTTACATGAAATACACACATTTTCATATCAAATCAACAATGCCAATTTCATTTATAGATTCATTTGGATTTCAAAATACTTATAAGTGTGAAACAGATTTGTGGTTTACATCTAAAATCTGACTACGAAAACATCCATTCAAATTTTACATGAAATACACACATTTTCATATCAAATCAACAATGCCAATTTCATTTATAGATTCATTTGGATTTCAAAATACTTATAAGTGTGAAACAGATTTGTGGTTTACATCTAAAATCTGACTACGAAAACATCCATTCAAATTTTACATGAAATACACACATTTTTATAACAAATCAACAATGCCAATTTCATTTATAGATTCATTTGGATTTCAAAATACTTATAAGTGTGAAACAGATTTGTGGTTTACATCTAAAATCTGACTACGAAAACATCCATTCAAATTTTACATGAAATACACACATTTTCATATCAAATCAACAATGCCAATTTCATTTATAGATTCATTTGGATTTCAAAATACTTATAAGTGTGAAACAGATTTGTGGTTTACATCTAAAATCTGACTACGAAAACATCCATTCAAATTTTACATGAAATACACACATTTTCATATCAAATCAACAATGCCAATTCCATTTATAGATTCATTTGGATTTCAAAATACTTATAAGTGTGAAACAGATTTGTGGTTTACATCTAAAATCTGACTACGAAAACATCCATTCAAATTTTACATGAAATACACACATTTTCATATCAAATCAACAATGCCAATTTCATTTATAGATTCATTTGGATTTCAAAATACTTATAAGTGTGAAACAGATTTGTGGTTTACATCTAAAATCTGACTACGAAAACATCCATTCAAATTTTACATGAAATACACACATTTTCATATCAAATCAACAATGCCAATTTCATTTATAGATTCATTTGGATTTCAAAATACTTATAAGTGTGAAACAGATTTGTGGTTTACATCTAAAATCTGACTACGAAAACATCCATTCAAATTTTACATGAAATACACACATTTTCATATCAAATCAACAATGCCAATTTCATTTATAGATTCATTTGGATTTCAAAATACTTATAAGTGTGAAACAGATTTGTGGTTTACATCTAAAATCTGACTACGAAAACATCCATTCAAATTTTACATGAAATACACACATTTTCATATCAAATCAACAATGCCAATTTCATTTATAGATTCATTTGGATTTCAAAATACTTATAAGTGTGAAACAGATTTGTGGTTTACATCTAAAATCTGACTACGAAAACATCCATTCAAATTTTACATGAAATACACACATTTTTATATCAAATCAACAATGCCAATTCCATTTATAGATTCATTTGGATTTCAAAATACTTATAAGTGTGAAACAGATTTGTGGTTTACATCTAAAATCTGACTACGAAAACATCCATTCAAATTTTACATGAAATACACACATTTTCATATCAAATCAACAATGCCAATTCCATTTATAGATTCATTTGGATTTCAAAATACTTATAAGTGTGAAACAGATTTGTGGTTTACATCTAAAATCTGACTACGAAAACATCCATTCAAATTTTACATGAAATACACACATTTTCATATCAAACAGATTTGTGGTTTACATCTAAAATCTGACTACGAAAACATCCATTCAAATTTTACATGAAATACACACATTTTTATAACAAATCAACAATGCCAATTTCATTTATAGATTCATTTGGATTTCAAAATACTTATAAGTGTGAAACAGATTTGTGGTTTACATCTAAAATCTGACTACGAAAACATCCATTCAAATTTTACATGAAATACACACATTTTTATAACAAATCAACAATGCCAATTCCATTTATAGATTCATTTGGATTTCAAAATACTTATAAGTGTGAAACAGATTTGTGGTTTACATCTAAAATCTGACTACGAAAACATCCATTCAAATTTTACATGAAATACACACATTTTTATAACAAATCAACAATGCCAATTTCATTTATAGATTCATTTGGATTTCAAAATACTTATAAGTGTGAAACAGATTTGTGGTTTACATCTAAAATCTGACTACGAAAACATCCATTCAAATTTTACATGAAATACACACATTTTTATAACAAATCAACAATGCCAATTCCATTTATAGATTCATTTGGATTTCAAAATACTTATAAGTGTGAAACAGATTTGTGGTTTACATCTAAAATCTGACTACGAAAACATCCATTCAAATTTTACATGAAATACACACATTTTTATAACAAATCAACAATGCCAATTCCATTTATAGATTCATTTGGATTTCAAAATACTTATAAGTGTGAAACAGATTTGTGGTTTACATCTAAAATCTGACTACGAAAACATCCATTCAAATTTTACATGAAATACACACATTTTTATATCAAATCAACAATGCCAATTTCATTTATAGATTCATTTGGATTTCAAAATACTTATAAGTGTGAAACAGATTTGTGGTTTACATCTAAAATCTGACTACGAAAACATCCATTCAAATTTTACATGAAATACACACATTTTTATAACAAATCAACAATGCCAATTTCATTTATAGATTCATTTGGATTTCAAAATACTTATAAGTGTGAAACAGATTTGTGGTTTACATCTAAAATCTGACTACGAAAACATCCATTCAAATTTTACATGAAATACACACATTTTTATAACAAATCAACAATGCCAATTCCATTTATAGATTCATTTGGATTTCAAAATACTTATAAGTGTGAAACAGATTTGTGGTTTACATCTAAAATCTGACTACGAAAACATCCATTCAAATTTTACATGAAATACACACATTTTTATATCAAATCAACAATGCCAATTTCATTTATAGATTCATTTGGATTTCAAAATACTTATAAGTGTGAAACAGATTTGTGGTTTACATCTAAAATCTGACTACGAAAACATCCATTCAAATTTTACATGAAATACACACATTTTTATAACAAATCAACAATGCCAATTTCATTTATAGATTCATTTGGATTTCAAAATACTTATAAGTGTGAAACAGATTTGTGGTTTACATCTAAAATCTGACTACGAAAACATCCATTCAAATTTTACATGAAATACACACATTTTTATAACAAATCAACAATGCCAATTCCATTTATAGATTCATTTGGATTTCAAAATACTTATAAGTGTGAAACAGATTTGTGGTTTACATCTAAAATCTGACTACGAAAACATCCATTCAAATTTTACATGAAATACACACATTTTTATAACAAATCAACAATGCCAATTCCATTTATAGATTCATTTGGATTTCAAAATACTTATAAGTGTGAAACAGATTTGTGGTTTACATCTAAAATCTGACTACGAAAACATCCATTCAAATTTTACATGAAATACACACATTTTTATAACAAATCAACAATGCCAATTCCATTTATAGATTCATTTGGATTTCAAAATACTTATAAGTGTGAAACAGATTTGTGGTTTACATCTAAAATCTGACTACGAAAACATCCATTCAAATTTTACATGAAATACACACATTTTTATAACAAATCAACAATGCCAATTTCATTTATAGATTCATTTGGATTTCAAAATACTTATAAGTGTGAAACAGATTTGTGGTTTACATCTAAAATCTGACTACGAAAACATCCATTCAAATTTTACATGAAATACACACATTTTCATATCAAATCAACAATGCCAATTTCATTTATAGATTCATTTGGATTTCAAAATACTTATAAGATGTGAAACAGATTTGTTGGTTTACATCTAATTTCATCTAAAAACATCCATTGCAAATTTAATGAACACACATTTTTAAACAAATCCCAATGTTTATAGATTCATTTGGATTTCAAAATTATAAGTGTGAAACAGATTGTGGTTTACATCTAAAATCTGACTCTACGAAAACATCCATTCAAATTTTACATGAAATACACACATTTTCATATCAAATCAACAATGCCAATTTCATTTATAGATTCATTTGGATTTCAAAATACTTATAAGTGTGAAACAGATTTGTGGTTTACATCTAAAATCTGACTACGAAAACATCCATTCAAATTTTACATGAAATACACACATTTTCATATCAAATCAACAATGCCAATTTCATTTATAGATTCATTTGGATTTCAAAATACTTATAAGTGTGAAACAGATTTGTGGTTTACATCTAAAATCTGACTACGAAAACATCCATTCAAATTTTACATGAAATACACACATTTTCATATCAAATCAACAATGCCAATTTCATTTATAGATTCATTTGGATTTCAAAATACTTATAAGTGTGAAACAGATTTGTGGTTTACATCTAAAATCTGACTACGAAAACATCCATTCAAATTTTACATGAAATACACACATTTTCATATCAAATCAACAATGCCAATTTCATTTATAGATTCATTTTGATTTCAAAATACTTATAAGTGTGAAACAGATTTGTGGTTTACATCTAAAATCTGACTAAGAAAACATCCATTCAAATTTTACATGAAATACACACATTTTTATAACAAATCAACAATGCCAATTCCATTTATAGATTTCATTTGGATTTCAAAATACTTATAAGTGTGAAACAGATTTGTGGTTTACATCTAAAATCTGACTACGAAAACATCCATTCAAATTTTACATGAAATACACACATTTTCATATCAAATCAACAATGCCAATTTCATTTATAGATTCATTTGGATTTCAAAATACTTATAAGTGTGAAACAGATTTGTGGTTTACATCTAAAATCTGACTACGAAAACATCCATTCAAATTTTACATGAAATACACACATTTTCATATCAAATCAACAATGCCAATTTCATTTATAATTCATTTGGATTTCAAAATACTTATAAGTGTGAAACAGATTTGTGGTTTACATCTAAAATCTGACTACGAAAACATCCATTCAAATTTTACATGAAATACAACACACATTTTTATAACAAATCCAACAATGCCAATTTCATTTATAGATTCATTTGGATTTCAAAATACTTATAAGTTAGTGAAACAGATTTGTAGTTTATTACAAATCTGACTTGAAAACGTATCCATTTAAAATTTACACTTGAAATACACACATTTTTATAACAAATCAATAGTATAATTTCATTTATAAAAGATTCATTTTGGATTTCAAATAACATACAATTATTAAAAACAGATTTGTGGTTTTACATCTTAAATCTGATTTTCACAAAACATCCCATTCAAATTTTTTTTGTAAAATACTGCATTTCATATCAAATCAACAATGCCAATTTCATTTACGCGATTTCCCCCCCATTTGGATTTCTAAAATGCTTATAAGTGTGAAACAGATTTGTGGTTTACATCTAAAATCTGACTACGAAAACATCCATTCAAATTTTACATGAAATACACACATTTTTTATAACAAATCCAACAATGCCAATTTCATTTTATAGAAATTCATTTGGATTTCAAAATACTTATAAGTGTGAAACAGATTTGTGGTTTACATCTTAAATCTGACTACACGAAAACATCCATTCAAATTTTACATGAAATACACACATTTTCATATCAAATCAACAATGCCAATTTCATTTATAGATTCATTTGGATTTCAAAATACTTATAAGTGTGAAACAGGATTTGTGGTTTACATCTTAAATCTGACTACAACATCCATTCAAATTTTACATGAAATACACACATTTTTTTATAACAAGTCAACAATGCCAATTTCATTTATAGAAAATTCATTTTGGATTTCCAAAATACTTGCATAAATTAACTGAAACAGATTTGTGGTTTACCCATAAAATCTGACTACGAAAACATCCATTCAAATTTTACATGAGGAAATAACACATTTTTATAACAAATCAACAATGCCAATTTCATTTATAGATTCATTTGGATTTCAAAAAATACTTATAAGTGTAAAACAGATTTGTGGTTTACATCTAAAAAATCAGACTACTACGAAAACATCCATTCAAATTTTACATATGCTTAAATACCTTGCACACACATTTCATATCAACATAGTCAACTTCGTACCAATTCATTTACCCCTTTCTTTTATAGATTCATTTGGATTTCAAAGAAAATACTTATAAAGTGTGAAACAGTTTGTGATTTATCGTCAAAATCCATTTACGAAAAACATCGTCCATTCAAATTTTATGAAATACACACATTTTTATAACAAATCGAAAAAACGTACTGATTTGAAAATTTATACATATGATTCATTTTGGTTCCGCGTATAAATAAAAGTGTGAAACAGATTTGTGGTTTCACATCCAAAATCTGGCCTGAAAACATTCATTCCAGAATTTTAACATGAAATATTTACATTTGCATAACAAATCCGGCAATGCCCAATTTCATTTATATATAAGATTCGTTTTGGTTTTCAAAATACTTATAAGTGTACCGAAACAGATTTTTGTGGTTTACATCTACTAAAATCTGACTGCGAAAACATCCATTCAAATTTTA